>KV008268.1:137805-172362 GCA_001598015.1 Dorcoceras hygrometricum
TCTGTTGCTTCTGATGGATGTTTAAGATTTCGAGGGAGATTAGTAGTTCCTAACCTGATTGATTTGAAGGAGACCCTCATGAATGAAGCACATTGTAGCCGGTACAGTGTGCATCCAGGCGAGCGAAAGATGTACCATGCCTTGAAGTCTCACTACTGGTGGGCAGGTATGAAGAGCGACATTTCTGCTTTTGTTGCTAGATGTTTGAATTGCCAACAGGTCAAGGCTGAGAGAATGAGACCTGGTGGATTGCTGCAGAGCTTGGAGGTGCCCCATTGGAATTGGGAGCACATCGCCATGGATTTTGTGACCCATCTACCTCGATCGAGTAGGGGATGCGATGCGATCTGGGTTGTGATTGATAGACACTCGAAGTCAGCCCATTTCATACCCTATGATGTGAGGTGTTCGATGAAAAAGATGGCGAAATTGTACATCGACCATGTGGTTTGATTGCATGGAGTTCCGGTTTCGATAGTGTCTGACAGAGATCCGAGGTTCACTTCTCGCTTTTGGAAGAGTCTGCAAGCAGCAATGGGTTCGAGATTGGCGATGAGCACAGCCTATCACCCACAGACAGACGGACAGTCTGAGCGGACTATCCAGACTTTAGAGGATATGCTGCGAGCAGTAGTGATGGATTTCAGCGGTGGCTGGCAGGATTCGATTTCCTTGGTAGAGTTTTCGTATAACAACAGCTACCAAGTCACTATTGGAATGGCTCCGTTTGAGCATTGTATGGTCGAAAGTGCAGATCCCCAATTTGTTGGGAAGAAGTTGGCGAGAGACAACTTTCTACACCGGAGTTTGTTCAGCACGTGAAGGATCAAATTGACTTGATTCAGAGTAGAATGAAAGCTGCTCAAGACCGTTTCTCTAGCTACGAGAACCGTAGACGTCGACCGTTAGAGTTTGAGGTTGGCGATCGTGTGTTTCTCAAGATTTCTCCTTTCAAGAGCGTGATGAGATTCAGATTTAAAGGCAAATTGGCTCCCAGATTCGTTGGTCCCTTTGAGATTATCGAGAGGATTGGACAATTGGCTTATAGACTGAGGCTGCCCGAGGAGTTAGCCGCGATGCATGACGTGTTTCATGTGTCAATGTTGAGAAAATATGAGCCGGATCCGTACCATGTTTTGAGAACTGATGAAGTTGAGCTGGATTCTGCCTTGAGTTATGTCGAATATCCGGTGCAGATCTTGGATAGGAAGGAGAAGCAGCTGAGAAACAAGATAATTCCGTTGGTGATGGTCTAATGGAGCAAGCATGGCCGAGAAGAAGCGACCTGGGAAGTTGAGGAGAAGATGAGACAAGATTGGCCTCATCTGTTTGAACACTGATCGTGAAACATTTCCAGGTAAATTTCTGGTTTTAGCTTCGAATTTGAGTAGCTGCTGGTGTTGATTTGAATAATTGATTGTTTTCTTCCCTGAGTTTCCCTTTGATTTCGAGGACGAAATCCCTTAAGGTGGGGAGAATGTGAGGATTGTGAAATTAGATTTGTGATTAATTGAGTTGAATTTGGGATTAATCACATGTTTTTGAGGGAATTACGAAGGGAATATGGTTCCTGCTGATTCATCAGTCGCAGCGCTAGTATAGGAAGCGAGATATATCGAAATTTGGTGAAGTCAACGCTGGTCAACGGTACTGTAGCTACCTGCTGGTGTTTGCATCGGTAGGGTGACGTAGGCGTGACGCATTTCATCTGCTGGTTTTAGTTCTTTTCGAAGGGTTGCTGCAGGCCGATATTGCTTTTGGCGCGAGAATGATTGAGGAGGTGACACGTGTTGGTCAACGTTTTTGAGAGTTGACTAGGGGATTCAGCAGTTGTCGCACGTGGTAACCAACTGCGAGAGTTTTCCTATGCACCTGCTGGATTTGTAAGTGCATCGACTGGATTTGTTTGTGTAGGCGCGGCGACGTCGTTTGAATAAGTTAAAACACTGCGTTTTGGATGTTGCAGCTGGAACCAGTCATTGGTTGTTTTGAAGAGATCTGCTGCCTGCTGGTATAACGCTGTGGCATCGTTTTGTTTAGTTGGAACGGTGTCGTTTCGAGAATGTAGTTTCGCTTACAGCATTTGATTGCTTCTGCTGGTTTTTAACGAAACAAAGAGACGATACCTGCTGGTCGATACCTGATGGTCTTGTCGACTGAATTGATGATAAGCAGACGTTGGATTTGGGAAATTATTTATAGAAGTGTTGTTCGACACTGAGCATTGTTTTGAACCAGACATTCCTTATCTCCATTTCCAAACCCTTGATTAGCTACTGTTCACCGTCACTTTCAATCGCCATTTCCCGTCGATTCCAGCCTCTGTTTTTGACGATCTTAGTGGCGCTGGACTCCTTGCAACTTGATCTTTCGATTGATACTAGTTTGGAAGCTAAGAGAAACGAGTTGAGAAATCCCGAAGGCCCTGCTCGTTCGTGAGTTGCTGGTTTCATTGAGCAGATTTTGCCGTCGTTTCTTTTGAGCTTTTGGGTGAGCATTTCTTGTAGTTTGAGCTCGGTTTTTAGTAGTTAATGCCTGCGTAGAAGTGTAGGATTGAAGTATACTTCTGGCCGTAGGATTAACGTGATTGTGTAGCAGAATTGAGCTAAGATATTGAGTACCTGTAACAGATTTCAGCATTTGTGGGAAGTCCCTGCTGCGTGGATTGAACCAGGAGAAATCTGTTAGGTAAATTGAAGAAGAAATGTACGAATTGAGCAGCACTTAACGCTTGACCGTGAACATGACTGAATCGATGTTGTGGAATGTGTGTGTTGCTGTTATGTGTTTAGGTGGAACATCTGTTGAATTAATTGAACTCGATATTCTGTTTTCACGTATTATGATTTGTATGCATTGAGCATTCATATTGATTGGCATACATGCATACATATTGGTCCTTGACAGATTTGATTGATGACCCAAGCCACGTTGGAGCTGATCAATAGATGTGTTGTGCACCAGTCCAACGCTATCATCGGCGCGGTGACTACTGGATATGAGTGTCTACCGCCGAGCTGTGATGGGCTGAAGGGCCACGATGATCACGGACCGATGATTTCCCGGTTGATAGACCGTGGTATTGAGGCGACTTGATCTGATTTTGCCGGTTGATACACTGGCCTAGCTGACCGATTTCCTTTGACAGCCACATGCATTTTCATAGCATTGATTGTTAGCATGTTGCATGCGTAGCGGTTTGATAGCTCTTTGTACTGAGGCTTGACCTCGTACTTGTTTCCTGCTTTTGTTTTGTTTTGGTCTGTGTTGCCCATTTGCAGGAAATACAGGCAACCAAGCTGGACAGAGTGGAGGTTCAGCTGGTAGATCCCCCCATCCTTGAGTCCCAGTTATATATGTATGATATGTATTGAGCCGGGGGATGCCCCGTGTTATCATGTATTGGGGATCTGTATTTGATTGGAGATATGTTATTATCTGTTACGTATGAGTTTGAGTCAACTCATATTTTAATTATAGATATTTTGAATGTATGAATTGAGTTCAGGCCCATTGTATTTTGAAAAATTTTTAATCCCTGATTGTAAGCTTCCGTGTTTATGCGCTTATTATGTGTTAATTGTTAGTAATTAGCACGGGGCCTGACAGCCTCGCCCATGAACTGTGGCAGTTAACCACTCGGCGCATGGTGGCTAACGATCCCAGCAGGGATATGAGAGTGCGGTATTGCCGCTCGTCCTCGCATCCTGGTAAGAATCAACAACAGCAATACAAGATACAAGGCTGCAAAATACGATACACAAGGGATCTGAAATATGCGTGAACAAATGCGTGTATGCAATTCACATGAAACAGCTAGCATAAACACCAATTCTCAGCAAGCAGTACACAGATAAGTTCACCGTAACATCCCAGCATCCACGATAATATCTCACGCCAATTCCAAGCTATAAAAAGCTCAAATCCGTACCTTATACATTTGTGCAACAATTACTACAAAACAGGCCCGAGAGATCTGGATAGCAACCTGCTAAATACACAACACACAGATCTCAAAAGCTGCACAGAAACTCATGGCCAATTACAGAAGCTCACGGTTGGGAGCCATGCTCAACCAACGCCATTACTACCAAAACAACTTACTGGAAGCTTAAACCAAGGCTAGGAACAAGATCTCATCACAAAGGAACGAAGTTCTACCTGCACTACAAAACGCACAAACGGGCAGCAACTTCGCGTTACTCAACTAGCCAACCACTGCCTCCAAAAGTGGTATAGAATGATAGAGCTTCGCAATAGGAGTCCAACGCTACCTCGAACGTAACAAGCAATGGCCGAAAACGATAGGAATTGCCGGAGAAAAGCTACGGTGAACAGTAACGTGGGGTTCGAAGCGAAGAACACAATCGGGGAAAATATTCTAAGTATGGAATCTAGTGCTCGAAATCGAAGACCAAGTATTCCTTAAATACATCTCTCAAAAGCTGGTTAAATTATCCACCGACATAACCAGCAGGCACCAACAAACCAGCAGATGCAAAGAACCAACTGCTGAATTCTCAACCCACGCTAAACAAAACGACGTCGTAGAACACTACCTACGACTGGTTCTCAACCAAAAGCTGGACAACCAGACGACTGGTTTAAACATCACGGGAAATCTCCAAAAGTTGATACAAGCCGCAACATATAAAACACACGTTGCAACTAAACAAAACGGCGTCGCACAACTTACGTCATCCAGTCGCTAGCTCTCCCGCAATACCACCTGCAAGCTACAGTAACCACCACCAGCTGCAAGCTACAGTAGCGAACAAATCTCTCGCAGCTGGACAACCTACCGCAACATCCAAACGACGATGTTTCCTTCTCGCGCTACAGTAATGTTGACCCGCGTTGACATCTTCCTCGACTGAACAACCAGCAGGAACACACGCGACCAGATCTCTCGATAGCGCTACACCAAAACGACGTCGCTCCAACTTATCCAAACGCTGTCGTTTTGCCCTTAATGTCAAAATACACAAATGAAACGGCTGGATTACACCAATACAACCAGCTCTTACCAAAAAAACCAGCTTTCACACAAAAATCTCAAAACACGAAAACTCCCAGAATTGCTCCAAATGCTATTTCAGACCCGAACATGCAAACCAAACTTACAATACAGAGGTCTAAACCACCAAAAATCTCTAAAAACAGATACATTCCAACAATTAAATCTCTTATACAAATTCAGGTCTCACATAAGTGATTTTGCTGCTGAATTGAGATTCTGCTTAGTATTGAGTTGTGCTAGATTGTATGGCATGTGTATATTAGGAATGGTGTCTAGTACATGGATAAGCTACCTTACTGTTATGATTTTGATTTGATGACTTAACTGATTTCAAGGACGAAATCGATTTCTAGTGGGGGAGAGTGTGAGGACTAGAAATTCTGTTAAGTATTATTTAATGGCTAATCAGCTTTTGGATTAAAATTGTCACGGAATTGTGATTTCTGGGTGTTCATATTTGGTTTAGAGTTGTTCAGCTGTGAGTTTCTGGTTCTTGGGTGAGATCATCATCGAATTTTGAGTTCAGATGTCGCGGGAGAGATATCTGTTCATGTTTTGCATCATCGATGAGCGATCACGTCAGCTGTTGGTATTTTAGTTGCGATGGTCAGCAGAGAGTGCTAAGGGACTCTGAAGTGACGACGTTTTGTGAACAGGAACCAACTATTGGTCTCGCTGGCGTGTTTCTTAGCGGGTATCAAAACTACGTCGTTTGGATAAGTTGTAACGACATAGTTTTTGGTGTAACGCTTTGTGTCAGCAGTTGGTTGTGTTGGTCAGCATCTGGAGAGGGATCTGATGCATTGATATGACCAGGCGTTGGTTTGATCAGCTGTTGACAGCGATGGTGACGTGTCCCTCTTCGACGTCATTTGAGTTAGTTAGTTGCTCAGCTGTTGGTCGTTGCGCGAGAGATTTGTCCTCAGCTGTTGGAGCGCTGCGGCGTCATTCGATTAGTTGGTACGGAGTCTTTTGATGTTGTGTAATTGAAATGAAACTTCTGTTGGTGTCGGCTGTTCCCGTTGAGAAGAAACGTTGAATTCAGTTGTAAGACTTCTACAGTAGCATTACCCGACGCCTGATTTAGGGGAACAACAGCTGTTGTATGGAGATTTATATGGATAAATGTTGAGTGACACTTATATTATTCCCTACCCGATATTTCTTATCTCAATCTTCGAAACCCTCGATAGCTACTGTTCACCCGAACATTTCTTCGGTGGTGATTTCAGCCGTTGTTTTGAACGAGATTGGTGGTTGGATTCTCCTTGAGTTGCTCTTTCGATTGATACCAACTAGGAGGTTTATATATACCTGGGAGAGGATCACGGAGTGGCTGCCGAGTTCGTGTAGCATCGTGATTTTTGAAGCTTTGGTTCTCCTGTGTCATTTCAGCTAGCATCGTGAGTTTTTGAAGCTTTGGTTCTCCTGTGTCATTTCAGCTTTTGAATTTGTGGCCCAGGAGCTTCCTGTCGTGGTTTCCGAAGCCAGGAGGAACCTATTTTGCTTAGGCCGTGAGTTTGCCGTGGTTGGTGAGATCTGTTGAGATTGAACTGAGACTTGAAGGTACGAATTGGAGCAACTCTAACAGCTTTGAGCGTGGACATGGCTGTATTTCATGTTATGAAATCTGTTGAACTGATTCTGTGATTTAAATGTAACAGTTTGATGAATTGTTTGAGTATATATATTCTGTTTTCACGTATGGTTGTTGTATGCACTGAGAATTGATTATTGAATGGCATTCATGCATACATCTTGAGCTTGATTGACAGATTGATTGATGACCTAGTTGAGAGCCACGTTGTGACCGGCAGACTGATTAGTCGTGCCTGAGAGGTCCAACGCTATCATCGAAGTGGTGACCGACTGAGTCGTCGTGTCTGAGTACCACCGAGCTGTGATATAGGCTCACGGGCCTCGATGATCACGGACCGATGATTTCCCCGGTTGATACACCGTGCGTGGTATAGAGGCTCTCCTGTGATGATTTGCCAGTTGATACACTGGTCTTGATTACCGATTCTTTTGACAGCTCTCATGTATTTCATAGCATTGATTTATAGCATGTTGCATGATTTGCTGTTTTGATAGCTCTTCGTACTGAGGCTTGACCTCATATTTTCTTTTCCTGTTTTTGCATATTTTGGGTCTGCGTTGCCCATTTACAGGATCTTCAGGTAGTCACGCTGGACAGAGTGGAGTGCCAGCTAATCGATCCCCGTTCCTTTGAGTCCCAGTTATATTTGTATTAAGTATTGAACCAGAGGATGCCCTGTGTTTTTATGTATTGGGGATCTGTATCTGATTTGATACTTATTGTTGCCTGTTGTTTTATGAGTTTGAGTTAACTCGTATTTTGATTATGAATATTTTGAATGATTGTTTGAGTTCAGGCCCAAATTATTTCGAAAATTTTTAGTCCTGTTTTATGCTTCCGTGTTTATGTGCTTAATTGTGCTATTAACCCTTGTTAATTAGCACGGGGCCTGACATAACAGCTGCTGTTCCCCTAAATCAGGCGTCGGGTAATGCCACAGTAGAAGTCTTACAACTGAATTGAACGTTTCTTCTCAACGGGAAAAGCCGACACCAACAGACGTTGCACTTCAATTACACAACATCAAACGACACCGTAACGACTAATCGAAATGACACCGCAGTGCTCCAACAGCTGAGGACAAATCACTCGCGCAATGACCAACAGCAAAGCAACTAACTAACTCAAACGATGACAAAGAAGGACACGTCACCATCGCTGTCAACAACTGATCAAACCAACGCTTGGTCATATCAACGCATCAGATCCCTCTCCAGCTGATGACCAACACAACCAACAGCTGACGCGATCGCTCATCGATGATGCAAAACCCGAACAGATATCTCTCCCATGACATCTGAACTCCAAATTCCATTCTGATCTCACCCGAGAACCAGCAACTCATAGCTGATCAACTCTAAACCACATCTGAACACCCAGAAATCACAATTCCGTGACAATTTTAATCCAAAAGCTGATTAGCCATTAAATCATACTTAACAGAATTTCTAATCCTCACAGGGTGTGTTTACCAAAATCCATGGTCGACATATTCTTTTCCCATTCATAACACCTGTTAAACAAAAAGAGATATTATTATTACAAAATTCTTCAATTTTTAAACAAATAAATGTTATCCATCATAAAAAACAAAATATTAATTCTTTAAAGTGGGAGATTCCTTATCTTCAAATTGAAGAACAATTAATTAATCCTCACATAAAACAAAAGATACATGAATTAGAAACCCTTATTACTAACCAAATCTGTAGTGAACTACCAAATGCCTTCTGGGATCGCAAGAGTCATATCGTAACTTTACCTTACGAAAATACATTCAATGAACGCAATATTCCTACAAAAGCCAGGCCAATCCAAATGAACCAGGAATTTTTGCATCACTGCCAAAACGAAATTCAAGAACTTATAGCCAAAAAATTAATATGACCGTCCAAATCCCCGTGGTGCTGTTCTACTTTTTATGTAGTCAAACAAGCAGAATTGGAATGAGGAGTTCCAAGATTAGTCATTAATTACAAACCTTTAAATAAAGTTCTTCAATTGATACGATATACAATACCTAATAAAAGGGATCTAATCAATAGACTATATTCTGCTAAAATATTCTCCAAATTTTATTTAAATTCAGGCTTCTGGAAAATTCAAATAGTCGAATCTGATCGGTACAAGACTGCCTTTACTGTCCCATTCGGCCATTATGAATGGAACGTAATGCCATTCGGTCTCAAAAATGCTCCTTCAGAATTCCAAAGAATCATGAACGATATTTTTTACCCATATACTTCCTTCAGCATCGTTTATATCGATGATATCCTCATATTTTCCGAAAATTTGGACCAACACTTCAAACATCTAAGACATTTTCTCCAAATCATCAAACAAAATGGATTAGTTCTATCTCAAAAGAAAATGAAATTTTTCCAAACCTCAATTCGTTTTATTGGCCATGAAATATCAAAAGGTTTAATAAAACCAATTCATAGGGTTATTCAATTTGCTAACAACTTCCCGGATCAAATCAAAGATAAAAAACAACTTCAAAGATTCCTAGGATGTTTAAATTATATTGCAGAATTTTTCCATAAATTAAGACAAATTTGTCAACCTTTATATGAACGACTTCAAAAGAACCCCCTCCATGGACTGAAGTTCATACTAGTATAGTTCATAGCATAAAGTCCAAAGTTCAAACCTTAACGTGTTTAGGTATTCCTAGCCCTACTGCTTTCATAATAGTTGAGACTGATGCCTCTGACATAGGTTATTGTGGTATCCTCAAACAAAGATTAGAATCCCACGAACAGTTAGTTAGATTTTATTCTGGTCTTTGTCTCGGATCTCAAAATAATTATTCAACTATTAAAAAAGAAATTTTATCTATTGTTCTTTGCATTTCAAAATTTCAAGATGATCTCTTTAACAAAAATTTTATTTTACGTGTTGATTGCAAATCCGCAAAGGAAGTCATTTTAAAAGATGTCCAAAATATTGTCTCCAAACGAATTTTCGCACGATGGCAAGCCATCCTTTCCGTATTTGATTTTGAAATATAATTTAACAAAGGGGAAGATAATTCACTTCCTGACTTCCTTACCAGAGAATTTTTACAAGGCAAACAAAATTTTATTGCAGATGGATCCGTCCAAGAAGAGAATTCAAACCGCAAAAGATTATGAATTACCAAAGGTTACTACAAAAGAGTTGGTTCATTTATCTCAACCTACAACTCCTTCAAAAACACCCTCTCAAAGGCCTTCTGGCCTTTTCCCTCCTCTTACTTCCAATTTCAACCGTTACAGTCCTCTTCAAAATTTACCAGAACTTCCTTACAAACCTGTTCTAGCCTCCTCCTCAAAACAAGTTCAAACTTCTTCCCCAACACCTCCAGATAACGATGAATACAAATATGTTTCAAAGCCTTGGCCCGAATACCTTGGTTTTACCCCCTATACAGAAATACATCAAAATGTCAAGAAACAAGATTACCTACGCAAAAGATTTCCCCCTTCTCAATACTGGGAATCTACTGACCCAGTAAAACGTCATAACTTCTATGAACTTATTCTTTTAGACACTGATTCTGTTGAAATTGTCAACAAAAAGGATCCAAAAGGTGCCATTATCTTCTCCAAATGCATTATCAAACAAGTCATTTCTTCTTCCCAATGGGATGAATATCATTCACAGCCGATAAACACATTCAAATTACGTACCTTCTTTGTTCATTTTGATCCTCCTTCTTTCAATTATACCGATTACAAACATGCTTGGTTCAAAACCTTTTATTTTAGACCCTTCTCTCATTCATGGTTTTTTACTTTTCACACTGGTTGTGATTCAAATTTCCCAGTTTTGTTCTATGAGTGGTGGAAACTCATGGGATCAGATTCTTCAATTTTACCCAGAGATGTCAAAAAAGGCCTAGAGGTTTTTTCTGAATCCTCGTGCCTGACAAATTTTCAAAAAACCCTTAAAATTTCATGCTGAATTCAAGGTCCCATGGATTTTCGCCTGGGATTTTGATTTTCAAAAACTTTACCCTGATCCTGTTCCATTCTCATTGGTTCGTATTCATAAAATCAAATGGTGGGGCAGATACCAAACCCACCTCTGTAATGAGCAAGTGGTTCGCCACTTCCTTTCCACAGGACAAAAGCCCAAATATTATTCTGATTAAAAACAAAAGGCTCCTACTCAAGAGAAATCCAAAGCCCAAACACCAACCAAAGAAGACTTCGACTCAACTCAAAAATACTTCTGGAAACAATTCAAAGACGACCCAGAATTTCAAAACCGACTCTTCGAATTCATGTCTCAATGTTCATAAAAATCTGCAAAGTCAGAAGAATCGGTTTCCTACGACCCACACGGAGGACCAGCTTCTCAAGATCCCTTTGATATTTAAATCAAAGGAAGTTTTTATTTAAAAAAAATGGGTGGCCAGAAGTTTCTCGGTGAAACGTGTGCCCACTTTTCAAAGTTTCATGGTCGAAAACATCTGTTTACAAGATTCCTTCCAAAGACGAGTGCAAGTGCTATGATCAAAAGACTACAAAATTGACAGCTCAAAAATCCAGCGCATTATCAAAAAGAAGAGAAAAGTACAGTTCAAAAGTTGTGTATAATGGTAGACAGCTCGCCATCTCAAAAGTTGTGTATAATGGTAGACAGCTGTGTTGGACAGCTGTGTTGAATTCCTTGGGAAGCTTTCAAAGATTTTATTATAAATAAGTTGTTGTGGTATCTCATAGGCAGAGAGAATTTAGTTTACGATATTCTGAGTTTGTATTCTGCTATCATCTTCTACAACTTTCTGCATTTCAATTGTAAGCTTTTCAAGATTTTATAAAAAGTTATTATTCAAGTTTCTATCTGCTTTATTTATGATCATGTTATCTTGTTTTGTGTTATCTTGTTTTGGTATCAGAGCCATAGACCTTAATGAATTTGGACACACTGTATCTTAGAACTGTTAAGACTATCATAGAAGATCTTTAAAACTTATGTCTAAGTGGTTGGAATTATGATGGTAAGCTGTGATTCCGTTGGTAAGCTTGTTGTGGTGTTCCCTGTCTGCGTTCCCATATTACCACACTGAACCATAAGTCTTTAGAGCTGTCTGTCCTAGTTTATAATGGCTTTAAGATTAAGAAATCTACTTTCATTAGGATCTACCTCCAGATCTCAGAACATCGTTCAAAGTACAGAAACTCATATGCCTATAGATTATTCAAACTGGACTATTCCTGAAGAACAAATAGAAAACATATACAAGATAGGATTTACAGATTTCAAAACAGCCTTCTCTGTCAAAACACATGAAGAGACTTTATCAATCTAGTAGGACTCTCAGTGTATTGCTCTCCTTAATAATACAACAATCCAAAGTATATTCAAAAGAACTATAGATACCTACACTTCGGTTTAATTCAAATAGCTGTCAAACCTCTGGTTCATATTGGAGTTGATACTCCGATATACTTAGCCTTAAGAGATAAAAGATTAAAAAGATATCAAACATGTGAGACCTGAAAATTTAATTAAAGGATTAATTGTTGAATTAATCGAGTATTTGAGGAATTTTGGAAGTTTCGTTTTCATTTTCGGGTCGGAAATCACATTTAGAACAATTCTTGAAATTTCGGAAATTTTGAGTTGAAATCTGAATTTTCGAAGAAATCTGTTTTGAGGTGAAATCTGTTCGGCATCGGTAAGATCTGGTTGAGTTTTGAAAAAGCTGGTTCGAGTGATCGCTGGTTCGTTAGCGCGTTCTAGGAGAGATCTGGTTTCGTTGTTTGAGCGCGGGAAGACGTTTGCGTGTAGAGAGCTGGTAGCGCTAGTGTGTGACGTAAGCAGATTTCTCATATTTGTCAACATGTAGAGTTGACGTCTGTTTTGAGCGCTAGCGTTGTATTTATGAGGAGAGATCTGTTTTGAGATACGACGTCGTTTATTTTAATGTGCAAGCGTTGTGGTTTAGCGCTGAGATATGTTTTATTAGAACGTCGTCGTTTTGATCCTTAGCGTTGATTGTGAGATCTATTTTTACCTACACGCTGTCGTTTTAGTTAGCGCTTATTGGAGGCATCTGTTTGTGTGAGAGAGATCTGTTGGGCGTTGGCGTGGTGGATGATGCGACGTCGTATCGATGTGCGCGGGACAATGCATAGCGTTGCATTTCAGATTTCACCAGTGTTAAGCGATCAGCTTTCAGCGTGTTTTGTTCCAGATTCCAGCGTTTGTGTTTAACGTTTCAGACTTCTCCGTTGTCTTGAAGCGGTGTCGTTTTGGGCTTGTGAGCGCTGTTTAGCGAATCGAGCGCTGCTTATGGGATCTGTTGTTGTGTTGCGTTGAGAAGGCTTGAAATCTTTTTTTGTCGGTGGATATTTTAGCAGATTTCTCTCGCGTATAGATAAGAAGTGTGGCCTTCAATTATTGAAGCAGACTCCATACTTAGCAATTATTTTCTTCCCGACTTTCGTTCCTTTCCAAACCCTCGGGTTACTGTTCATCGATAGCTTCTATGGCGATTTCCCGTTAATTCTGGCCACCTTTTTTCCCATACTTAGCAATTATTTTCTTCCCGACTTTCGTTCCTTTCCAAACCCTCGGGTTACTGTTCATCGATAGCTTCTATGGCGATTTCCCGTTAATTCTGGCCACCTTTTTTCATGTTTGAGGTACCGTTGGAAACCTCTTGAAGAGATCTTTCTTTCCATACCACTTTTGGAGGCTGTAGTGAGCTGGAACGAGAACGCGAAGCTACTGATTTTGCGACTGTGTGTGGTGCGTGCAGGTAGCTTTCAATTCCTGTTGTGGAATCTTGTTCCTAACCTTGTTTTAAGCTTCTTGTTAAGTTGTTTGGGTAGGATTGAAGGCTGGTTTGTGTATGTGAAATTCCAGCCGTGAGATTTGGTTGTTGGCCGTGAGTCTTGTTGAGAGTTGGCCGTGAATTTGTGTTAGCCATTCCTTGAAATCTTTATGCGTATGCTTCCAGGTTTCGATTGTTGAGTGCTATTCTTTGTTGGGAATCAGAATTGTGCAGGCCGTATATTGCTGTGTTGCTTTGAGGTAGATTTGAGAAGGAAGGTACGAATTGAGCAGCCCTTAGCAGCTTAGGCGTGAACATGCTATGAGTGATGTTGTGAGACTTGCTGTTGTGTCTTACGTGAAACTGACATGTTGATTTGATTGATATATGTTCTGTTTTACGTATTGTGCATTGTATGCATTGAGCATTGATATTGATTGGCATACATGCATACATATTGAGCCTTTGACACATTGATTTGATGACCTGATTGGGTGCCACGTTGTGACTGGCTGACTGATGAGTCGTGCCTGAAAAGTCCAACTCTATCATCGGAGTGGTGACTACCGGATTCGAGTGTCTACCACCGAGCTGTGATGGGCTGATGGACTCCGATGATCACGGACCGATGATTTCCACCGGCTGATTGGCTGTGCGTGGTATAGAGGCTTGATTTGATTTGCCAGTTGATGGACTGGTCTAGCTATCCGATTCTTTGGTAGCCCTCATGCATTCATGACATCGATTTATAGCATGTTGTATGTTTAGCTGTTTTGATAGCTCTTCGTACTGAGGCTTGACCTCGTTTTTGTTTTCCTGCTTTTGTGTCGGGTCTGTGTTACCCATTTGCAGGATCTTCAGGTAGCCAGGCTGGACTGAGTGGAGGTCCAGGTGGTCGATCCCCTTTCCCATGAGTCCCAGTTATATTTATGATATGTACTGAACCGGGGGATGCCCCGTGTTGCTGTGTATTGGGGATCTGTATTCGATTTAAATTGTTGTGTTACCTGATTGTATAAGTTTTAATTAACTTATATTTTGATTATCAATATTTTGAATGTATGTTTTTACGTTCAGGCCCAAATGATTTTGAAAAATTTTTAAGCCCTGATTTTAGCTTCCGTTTTTATTCGTTTATTATGTGTTAATTTTGAGTAATTAGCACGGGGCCTGACCAAAACATCTCTATTATCAATGATTCAAACTAATATTTGTAATGGACCAATATACTTGAATTGTTCTCCAAATTTCTCCGTGGATCTAACAGATCTACTGATTTTAGATTCTTTAATACTAGATGTCATATACAGGGAGACGAATTTCAACCCTATAAAAACTTTGCGATAATTTACAGAGTCTAATTTAGACTTTTTGTCTTCTCAACTAAATCCGAAATATAACAGACTGCCTTCTTCGAAAAAAGAAACAGTTTTATTACAAATAGATGCTAAAAGACCTACATTCTTCACTCCCAAAAGATTAAAATGGAATGAGATAACAATTCCACACCAATTTTTAATTAATACACCTCAAATTCCTAGAAACATAGAACGTAGAGATATTTCTCATATAATTGAAGAGGAAGATGGTAAAATCACAATAAAATTTAATTCTCCAATCAGAACAACTTCAACACCAATTTTAAGAAGATCACAATCTCGACATTCATTCTCCACATTTTCTAAACCTACATCAAAATACGATTTTGTTACACCCATCCCAAAACCAAGATCTGGCCCTTCATCACCACAAAATTATTCCCCTCCAACATCTCCTTCAATTCTAGTATGGTCATGATGATCACATATGGAAAAGAATTTAACCCAGATTTCGAATATTTAAATGAAGAAATGCAAGATAAATTTCATCATGAAAAACAAAAATGGTATGACAAACTCGATACAGAAAATAAAGATAAAATCAAAAAAGAATGGATTAATAAGATGAAAATAATTAAATCAAATATTCCTTTTTATAAATTCCTCACAATGTTCTTATCAGCCGAAGGCTTTAATAACTTCCAAAATAAACCTTTTATTCAAGTTAACACCAGTCTTCACAAGAAATGGACACTAAGTAACAATGAAACTATTACTGCTATTCATCCACCTCTCCAAACATTACAGTTACCTACTCCCAAGGGTGATGTCATCGCTGACCCTTTTAAACGAGGACGCAATGACAAAGAACCTGTCAATACAGAAGACATTAATAAAATTTTCCAACAAAACATTTACTCAAATCAATTCCTTAAAACTATAGCTACTCAAGTTGATCACATATCAAACAATCTTACTCAAACCCAACAAACAAAACAGTCAATATTTAATGATACAATAGCAACATCTTTTTTCCAAACAAAAGTTATCCCTACAGAAAAAGAAAAACATATAAGCTTCAACACTAATATTGATTTCCTTCTAAATAAAATCTTTACAAAATTATCAGAAATTGGAACATCAGGTAGTAAAATAAATTGTGTAGAAACCAATAATGATCACAATGATGAATCTGAGACTTCCATTACTTCTGAATTTAATTCAGAATCAGAAGCTGAAGTAAATATTGTTGAAAATCCTTTTACGGATAAGGAAGATCAAATTAATAAAATATATAATCGACGAAGAAGATTCAACTATAACTATACTAATCCAAATTCTCGTAATTACTATCGACGGTCTACACCTGTTGATATTGGTTACGAAGAAAGGAATAAATTCAAAAGCACAAAATACGATGGCCAATCAATAGTTGAATGGAACATAGATGGTAAATCTGAATATGAAATTCTCAATATTTTACAAGAAATGGGCATGGCCCGTGCATCCTATAAAATCAAAGGTCAAAATGAAGAAACAGCCACAACCTTGATTATTCAAGGCTTCACTGGACAATTACGAAATTGGTGGGATAAAGCCTTATCCCTGGACTCAAAACTAAGCATATTAAGTCATACAATTCACATGGAAGATTAAAACTGAAATATCACTGAACAGAGATTCATGTGAATTTTTAATAGTCACTATCTCAATGTATTTCATTGGAAATCCAAACGAAGAATTTAATTCTTCTAAAATTATCTTAACAAACCTTAAATGTCAATCCTTGACTGACTATCGTTGGTATAAGGATGTTTTCCTCACTCATTTTCTTATCCACTATCACATCTAACATACACTATGGTGCATTCTAGGTCTTTATCCAACACAATTGTTAATATTATAACATAATAAAAATAAATAATGCCATAAAAGAAATGCGTATTTCATAAATAAAGATCGTTATACACAAGAGTCTATAAAACCCACATGCCACAAGTTGGCTAGTTGGGCATCTACTCTAACACTTCTATCAGCTCTTGCTTCAGCTTGTCGAAACTGTTTTGACACTCAGCTTTCCAATTATACTTCACCTGTTTTCTTGTTAACATAGTCAAAGGAACAGCTACCTTAGAGAATCCTTGGATAAATCGTTTATAATATCCGGCTAAACCCAAGAAACTCCTTATCTCTGCAACAATCTTTGGTGTTGGCCAGTCGCGAACAGCTTCTACTTTAATTGGGTCGACTTCTATTTCGTCCTTAGAAATAATATGGCCTAAGAACGCTACTTTCTCCAACCAGAATTCGCATTTGCTAAATTTTACAAACAACTGATTATCTTTCAAAATCTGGAGAACTGTTCTTAAATGTTGGACATGCTCGCATCTGGTCTTAGAATATACTAAGATATCATCAATCAATACTACTACAAACTGGTCCAAAAATGGTTGAAAGACCGTATTCATTAAATACATAAAAGCTGATGGAGCATTCGTAAGTCCAAATGGCATAACTAGAAATTCATAATGGCCATACCTAGTTCAAAAGGCTGTTTTATAAACATCTGATGCCTTAATCTGTAAATACCGGACTTTTCTTAACGAAATTTAGAAGTTTAGGGTTCGAATTGAAAGACCAAAAAATTTCGGTTTTTGTCTACATCATAAGTCGTTACTAATTTCTGGTTTGAATTGCAAATATAGGCAACTCGCAACTACTGAAATATACAACAAGCGAAAAGGTGACGTATGCGGAAAGGATAACCAATATCTGATAAGCGCTTCCATAAAAGTATAATAGAAGACGAAACAGGTATCTACTGTTTAAATGTCTTTTGTAACACAAAAACATTACAACTGAAGTTTCTGAAGTACAAAACAAAAGCTGACGACACAATGGAAAGACGTCCACGATAAACACCTCCTTCCTTTCTGTTCATCTCCCTCCAACTCCTTACTGATCATTACCTGCACTCAATGAAAGCTAGTGAGCCTAAGGCCCAGCAGGTAAAATCTGGAATATCGAGGTTACATAAACACAAACAAATGATATTTGATACATAGCTGTAATCTGAAAGTTCTGAAAGAATAAAACAGTAACCAGTTCTGAAAACGTTTTTCTTTAAACTTTTGCAGAGCTGTGGTTAAAATCACACTTGTGCTCTTATTTCTTTTCAGAAATTACGACAACACTTAAACATTTGGTCCAATTCGCTTGATCAAACTTCTGATATCAGTCTTAGCATAAAGCTCATGGTTGAAGGGGTATACAGATCCATCAATCTGTAATCCTTATCCTTCCTGGTTGAAAGGGCACACGGTTCGTCAGCCGTGCTGTCAGACCCTGTGCTAATCACTCAAGATAACAGCACAATTAAGCACAAAATCACGGAAGCGTAAAATAGGGCTTAAAAATTTTCGAAACAATATGGGCCTGAACTCAAAAATCATCATTCACAATATCAATACTCAAAATACGAGTTAACTCAACCTCATACACAACAGATAATACAAGTCTTAAATCAACAATAGATCCCCAAATACATAGAAACACGGGGCATCCCCCGGTTCAATACATAATAAAACAGACTGGGACTCAAAGAAACGGGGATCGACCAGCTGGCGCTCCGCTCGGTCCAGCTTGGTTACCTGAAGATCCTGCAAATGGGTAACACAGACCCAAACAACACAAAAGCAGGAAAAGAAATATGAGGTCAAGCCTCAGTACGAAGAGCACAATAAAAGCATCTATCATATCAGACAATGCAATATATCAATCGTGCAATGCATGAAAGGGATACCAAGAATTATCGGTAGGCAAGGAACAACGACTCAGCTGTGCAATAAAATCTCAATCATCAATCAGAATCCAAATCACAGCAACTCAGCTGGCTATCACGACTCAGTGACGACATTGGATTCCCAGCACGGTGACTCAGCCGGCACATCGCGACTCAGCGATCATCGGTATCCAAAGAAAGTAGGCTCAATATGAAATGCGTGAATGCACAGCAGAATCATGCTTATCAATGCATAAAATTCACACGCAAATAAATAGATATGAGCACAAAATCATTCAGCGAGCAATGCACAATTAATATCAGCTGAAATCCGAAAGATATATCACAAATCTGATATAAGACTACTGAAATCTAGCTCAATTCGTACCTCCAGCAGCTGATTTCTACCTCACAAATTTCTCACCAGGCGCTGCAACCTCACGGCCTAAGAAAAACAGATCTCTCCGGCGTCGGAAACACTACAGAGACTCCCTGGAAGCTGAAATCTGTACAAGGTATATAAGATCTCAGCTCAAATCTGAACATGTACACTCTAACACCTACGGCCAAAACTCTACTCAAGTTCCATACATCCACGTGTTAGAGTAGATGCCCAACTAGCCAACTTGTGGCGTGTGGGTTTTTATTGACTCTTGTGTACAACAATCTTTATATATGATATTCACATTTCTTTATGGAATTCTTTATTTTCATTATGATTATAATTTTAACAATTGTGTTGGATAAAGACCTAGAATGCGCCATAGTGTATGTTAGATTTGATAGTGGATATGATGGCTATCATGAAAACATCTAATAGTCACTGTGCATTCTGAATACGTTCCTAGTCGATTGGGCCGTCAAAATGAGGATTAGGCCGCCCGAACTTGAGACTAGCATCTGCGATGTGAAGTACCATGTTTCATTGGTAGGAAACATTATGATGTTCTGAGCATGCAGATGGATAGTGACCTGATGATCTATCGAACTACCCTCGTTCTAACTTTCCAAGTGGTTACCATTTGTCGAGTGGATAAGTCCGAGGTCTTTGTTGTACTGATTATTCATCACTACTCGAAACACCATTGAGACTCTACATGATAGGCGCCTCACTTTGACCCGTTTTCCGACTCACTTGGGGTCATTAGGCGGCGGGATTGGGGGAGGTCCCGATGCATGTAGGATTCGATGCTTCGTTGTCGAGGATTCACCTCTCGCTTTCATGCGTGGATATCCTATGCTATCTGAGGGGATAATAATGTATAAATCTCTGGCCAGAGTACTGGATGT
Source organism: Dorcoceras hygrometricum (assembly GCA_001598015.1). Lineage (NCBI taxonomy): Eukaryota > Viridiplantae > Streptophyta > Magnoliopsida > Lamiales > Gesneriaceae > Dorcoceras > Dorcoceras hygrometricum. The sequence continues at coordinate 157,588 of KV008268.1, forward strand.
GTTTTAGGTAAATGGGTTTGCCTAGTAACACTCGCAATGTCACTATTTGATCTCAAAGATGTATGCATAGCTATCGGATCTCTAGCGACTCTCGATTTACCAATGGTCGTTGATCTGATCGGGATATATGTGTTGAAAGGACCGTATTGTACGCTAACCACGACCAACTGGTTCTTGCAGGCACTATCAGTGATACCTAGGGGATCATGGGGCGATGTTGCTAGGCGCTTTACCATGGTCCGTTGGGCAAGTCCGAAATTATGATTTCGGAGCCACAATGGTTGTGGGCCCACGGCTAGCTGTATCCCTGAACCATTGAGGGTCACACAAGTACTGGATTCATGATTCCCGCACGGTAACTGAGCTCAACGTGTTGAGCGTAGGAAGAGGATTTTAGGGAGTGTGACTTCCTAAAAGTCAACAGGGGTCGAATTGCGATTTCCCAAAGTTGAGGGGCTAAACTGTAATTTTGGACTAGGAGATCTGAAAAATTGTTTTTCGAATCATAATATTCAGTTTTGGAAACTGAGTCGATCGGTCCGATCTGATCGTCGATCGGAGTTATGATGAAACCGTTGTGATTTAATTGAACCGGATGTTCATATGGACTTGGGCCTGACCAAAGTCCAGATGAGCCGGACCAAGCCCACTACAAGTCTATTAGTTAAAAACTTAGGGCATTAATCAACACACTTGATCACTCATTAAACCCTAGCACTCCAAACCGCCGCCCACCTCCTCTCCTCTCGGCCGAACCCACGCGCCGCCGTCCGCCACCCACGCGGCATCGCCTCTTCGCTGGACTTGTTCCGGCCAGCGCGCTGAGGAGTTTACGTCCGTGCTGAATTCGTCAGGCCTTCTAGTGCAGGCTGACGAAGGAGTCTTGATTCCGATCGTGGACCTGATTAGATGATCTACCGCCGCCTACAATTCAAGAGCCAGTTTCCCTGTGATTCTGGTTGGAGACAGGCGCCTAGACGCCAACAATGTAACGATTCAAACATCCTATGTATGTTTATCGTTATAGTTTTAATGTATTGAACGTATCACGGGGCATTTTTTTTAACTTCCGCTGCGCCCCCGAGAAACGGGATCCGGATCCGTCATTGTCGCCAACAGTGGTATCAGAGCTCAGGCTCGGATCCTTCAATACATTTACTGCCTGAATTGCATGAATCTCGATTTTAAAAATCAGAAAAAAAAAAAAAATTGGAACCGGCAGCGGCGCCGCCGCGCATGGCGGCGCACCTCCGAGCGCATGATCGCGCGTGATGCCATTCACGCTGGCCGCGCATGGCGGCCGACATTGGGCCCTGCTTCCCGCACGGTTGCGCAAGAGGATGGGCGCAACCAGTGCTGTTGTGCGCCATGGTTGGCACACGGTGGCGGCAGGGAGGTGCCGCGCTTGGCGCGGCGGCGTGCGGCCATGCGCCGCACGCTATGTTGGCGACGGCCGCCGACGTGCGGCCAACGTCCGGTGATGTCTCCGGGAGCGTTGCGACGGCTATTTTCTTTTAGGTTTTGTTCGGGCCAGTCCCGGGCAGCCCATGAACTTTTCGGGCCAATATTCGATATTGGGCCAATTTTGGTCGATTTTGAAATTTTTGAGATTTTGGGCCTAAAATCGTTTTAAGACCAATATGATGCAATTAAAATTAAAAAAATATGATTTTAGTTATGGAATATGAATTTATAAAAATAAAATATGATTTTGTTGATTAAAATATGATTTTGTCGACAAAATGCGATTTTATAATTAAAATATGATTTTGTAGGAAATTATCAAATATGATTTGATTATTTAAATTTATGATATGATTTGATCATTTAATTTATGTCAATTAATTAGATTGATTGCATGTTTGGGATGATCGAGAGCCGTGCCCAATGTGTTAGGTGTATGCTTTAGGTTTTGCGATTTTGGTTGTATATATATTGTTGATATCATTTAAAGTGGGTCTGTTTGTGGCCCGTTCCCCCCTCTACAAATTGTATCCCATATGTGTCATGGCAATTTAAATTTAAATTACTAGATTTAGTGGGAGGACATTTGAAGACGGTGGACATGACGATCAAAGATATTGAAGACCGAAGATCAGTAAAACCGAAAGCTATTGTAATAGGATTGCATTGCATATTGCATTTCACCTAGGACTGGACCCAGGTCCGTGATTGGCAACCACAGACCGCATAGCTCTCTCGATCGATCATCCCAGTTTTTATATATGCGATATATATGTTTAGTTGAATCCGCATGTTTTAAATTGTGATTTAAAATTGCATGAGACCAAATTTTCAAAAATAAAATCCCTCGTTTTAAATATGATTTAAAACTAATATCAAGATTAAAAGTTTATTCGATAAACTAAGGGAATTTAAATCTGTTTAAATTATCCCTACCTTCCATCAACAATGGGTGTACGCCGATGCTACCCGCATACATGGCCCGGCTCATATTATTGAGGGGGTTATGTATGCCGGAAAGCTGTACACGTCATTTACACTCGTTGTGAGTCATTTGGAACTCCCTTTAACGTTGGCTCAAATAATTGGGGACCGTCCTTCATGACTCAACATTGATGGGTCATCTTGACACGTGACAGTAATCGGCGTCATATTATTGGGCCCTTACTGGACGTGAGGTAAAATACATGGAGGTTGCACCGGTTGCAATTGGGTTCTACCTTTTGGGGGTCATGGTTGGCTGATATTATTCGGGACCATGATCGCTTGATTGGACTCCGTGTACCCACTAATGAAACTTGCTTTCCCGATTTCATTAGAGGGTGGTGAAATCGTTAAAATAGTGGGAGAGTAATTCATAAAACTAAATGACCTTGTTTTATGTCTTAGCTTTTTCATATATAGTTAGTAATGCATGTCTATTTTTCTTTTCAGTATAAACTGCTTTAAAATGTCTTCGATCAAAAAACCACTCGCTGCTATACTGGATAGCAACAAGTTCACCGATCTGAACTACCAAGACTGGCTTCGAAACCTCAACATTGTGTTGGCTTCGGAGAAACTCCTCTATACGATAGAGAAGAGCACTCCGAAGGAAGCCCCTGCCAATATCAGCCCCGAGGAGCTGACTACGCTTCAGCAATGATGGGACGACGAGCTTAAGACTCGATGCTATGTGCTGGCATCGATGTCCAACGAAATGCAACGGCGCTTTGAGAAGATGAAGTATGCTGCTGACATACTCTTTCATCTCAAGGAACTGTATGTGGAGAACTCTCGACATGAGAGGTTCACCGCTGTCAAGGAGCTTATGACGAGCCGCATGTGCGATGGGACTTCGGTCCGTGAGCATGGCGTTCGTATGATTGGGCTCGTTAAAAAGCTGGCGGGCCTTGATATCACACTTCCACATGAGCTGTATGTGGATGTGCTTCTCCTCTCACTACCCGCTGCATTCGACCCCTTTGTGGTCAACTTGAACATGAACAAGCTGGCAGCCACCCTTGAAGAGGTGGTTAACATGCTGGTCGTGTTTGAGGGAACCATAAAGAAGGACAAGCCCGTCCTCCTTATGGGCTCTTCTTCCTCTGCGAAGAATGGTCCCAGACGCAAGGGTAAGAAGCGTTCTGCCCCTGCGAAGGAAGAAAAGCCCACTAAGAAGCCCAAGGCAAAGGGTTCCAAGCCAAACAAAGCAGTTGCGAACTGCAAAAGGTATGTTCTATATCGAAATAAATATGTCTCTTAATTTACTTCTTGGGTACTTGATACTGGATGTGGATCTCATATCTGCAATGATTTTCAGGTGATGACAAGAAGCCATCGTCTTAGAGAGGGTGAGACACACTTGAGGCTGGGCAATGGAGCAAGAGTTGCTGCAGTAGCTATAGGAGATGTTTATTTATTTCTATTTTCAGATTTTAAGTTGTTATTGCGAAACGTTTTATTTGTTCCCGAATTAATTAAAAACATCATTTCTGTTTCTATGCTTGATAGTGATGGATATTCTTGTGTTTTTGCTCATTCGATTTGCAATATATACAAGAATGAATGTTTAATTGGAATTGGGGAACGCGAGAACGATTTGTACCCCTTAAAATTGAAGCAAGTTCCAACTCGCGATGTCGAAACACATACAACAACAATTAAAAGGAAACACGATAGCTTGAACACAGCACAACTTTGGCACGCTAGGCTAGGTCATATTTCTCTAAGAAGGATGAACAAGTTAGTTAGGAGTGACATGTTTGATTTGTCAGACACTAACTCCCTACCGACTTGTGAGTCTTGTCTCAAGGGAAAGATGACTAAACAACCCTTCAAGGGCAAGCCTGAACGTACCCAAGGCCTATTGGATTTGATCCATACTGATGTGTGTGGCCCACTTAGCATTGGTACTAAGTACGGTCACACATACTTCATCACCTTTACCGATGATTACTCTAGGTATGGGTACTTGTACTTAATGAAGCACAAGTCTGAATCTTTTGAAAGATCAAAGAATTCAATGCTGAAGTAGAAAATCAATTAGGCAAAAGTATTAAATCACTTCGGTCCGATCGAGGTGGTGAATACTTGAGTTCTGAATTTCAAGACTATCTTAAAGAGAATGGGATTCTCTCGCAGTGGACCCCTCCGGCCACACCATAGCTCAATGGTGTAGCGGAGCGCCATAATCGAACCTTGATGGACATGGTCCGATCTATGATGAGCTTCACTGAACTTCCTACCTCGTTTTGGGGATATGCGCTCGAAACGACGGTAAGTTGTTGAAAAATGTCCACACCAAGGCAGTGGATAAGACTCCATATGAGATATGGATGGGCAAGCCGCCCAAATACTCATTGATGAGGATTTGGGGATGTCCTGCTTACGTAAAGCAGACAGTGGTAGATAAGCTGGATACTAGATCCATCTTATGCTACTTCATTGGGTATCCAAAGAATTCTATTGGATACTACTTCTACTATCCAAACGAAACAAAAGTGTTTGTTTCTAGGAATTCCACCTTTATGGAAAGGGAGTTTCTACTTGATAGAAAAGGCAAGATAGTAGAACTCGAAGAGGTTCGAGAACCAATTTAAGTACCAAGTGAATCTCCCGCACCTCCAGAGCCAGTACCAGAAATGGTCGCACCTAGGAGATCCGAAAGGGTTCCTAGGGCTCCTGAAAGATATGGTTTCCTTCTTGAAGATGATCAGGGTGATCAAGTTGTTGGATGTGATCCAAAGACTTTCAAGGAGGCAATTTCCGATGCTGATTCTAATTTGTGGCTTGAAACAATGCAGTCTGATATTGACTCAATGCATGCGAACCAAGTTTGGACTCTCGTTAATCCTCCTGAAGGAATTGTTCCTATTGGGTGTAAATGGAACAAGAGGAAACTTGGGCCTCATGGTAAGGTATTGACCTACAAGGCACGACTGGTCGCGAAAGGTTACACTCAAAGGCAATGTGTTGACTATGATGAAACCTTTTCACCAGTCGCAATGTTCAAGTTAGAATCATACTAGCCATAGCCGCATGGTACGACTATGAGATATGGCAAATGGATGTGAAAACTACGTTCCTTAATGGAAACATTAAGGACGAGATCCATATGACGCAGCCTAAGGGTTTCACATCAGGTCGTGGACCTGATTAGACGATCTACCGCCGCCTACAATTCAAGAGCCAGTTTCCCTGTGATTCTGGTTGGAGCCAGGCGCCTAGACGCCAGCAAGGTAACGATTCAAACATCCTATGTATGTTTATCGTTATAGTTTTAATCTATTGAACGTATCTCGGGGAATTTTTTTTAACTTCCGCTGCGCCCCCGAGAAACGGGATCCGGATCCTCCATTGTCGCCAACACCACGCAGGCATTAACTACAAGAACAAAGCTTCAACAAGAGATGCTTACCCAGAAGCTTACAACAACAGAGGAACTACAGACTTCACGGAACAAAGACACAGAAACTTCGCACTTCTTCTCCAGTGGCGATTCAGAGCCTTAAATGGGTAGCGATCGAAAGAGCTAAACAAGGGGAGTTCAGCGCCACCAAAATCGTCAAAAATAAAGGCTGGAAACGATGGGAATCTAATGGAGAAATGTTCGAATGAACAGTGTAAGTCGAGGATTTCAACAGAGAAGAGGATAAGAAATATCGGGTTGAAAAATATTCTAAGTGTAACTCAACACTTGCATTATAAATCCTCAACTCAAAAGCTACTGAATAAGTCAATCACCGACGAAAACAGATTCCTGCAACAAATCCTAGCGCCAAACGGATTCCTCGAACAGCGCTTAAAACCCATCAGATTTCATAGAGCTAATGCTAACACTCGCTCCCTAAACCAAACGACATCGTACAGGTGACATTTGAACGCTCCAACGTTAACATGTATTAGATCCCTCCGCTCGCACAATTCAAAACATACTAAGCGTTCACTAGCCAAAACGACGACGCACCACTTAACGAAACGACGTCGCACCTGAGACATCTGAAACATAACTAACGCTCATCGCTGAATCAGATCTCTACACACGTACCTTCGCTAGCGTTCAACACCACTGAAACAGATCTCTCATCTGTACAGGCTAATGCACCAGCAGTAAACTCCGAAATTGACCAACATGACATCTGCTCATGTCACACGCTAGCGCTATCAGATCTCTCGCTACTCTCCAATAGCGTTGACCCGCGTTGTCGTCTGCTTACACTACCAACCAGATCCTATCTTCAAGAGAGACATCTGAAATCGCGAAACAACGGCGTATAGCTTCTAGCGCCAAACTCAACTATCAGATCTCTCTTTCCCTGGCAGATCTCTCACTCCACCAGACACCACCAAAACGACAGCGTTTCACCTCTAGACGCTAAGGCATCAGATTTCTTCCTTAAATTTCACCAATTCGACTCCAATTCCCGTACATATTTCACCCGATAATTCCTGCGACTAAAATCTGAACAACTCCCCGAGAGATCTGAAATTCTCAAATCAGATTTCACCAAAAATCTCAAATCTGAAATTTGAAAAATTCTAAATTTGAATTTCTCAATCCTCACATTCTCCCCACCTTAAGAGATTTCGTCATCGAAATCAAAGGCAAACACAAGGGCAGAATCAATCAAACATCCAAATCAAATTCAAACATCTAAACAAGCTTGAATTAAAGCTTAGAATTTACCTGGAATTCACACGGTCAGTGCTCAAATAGATGAGGCCAATCCTGTGTCATCTTCTCCTCAACCTCCCAGATTGCTTCTTCTCGGCCATGCTTACTCCATTGGACCATCACCAACGGAATCACTTTGTTCCTCAGCTGCTTCTCCTTTCTATCCAGAATCTGCACTGGATATTCCACATAGCTCAAGGCAGAATCCATCTCAACTTCGTCCGTTCCCAACACATGGGATGGATCTGGCTCATATTTCCTCAACAATGACACATGAAAAATGTCATGTATCGCTGCTAATTCATCAGGCAGCTTAAATCGATAAGCCAATCGTCCAATACGCTCAACAATCTCAAAGGGACCAACGAATCTAGGAGCTAATTTGCCTTTAAATCTGAATCACATAACGCTCTTGAAAGGAGAAACTTTGAGAAATACTCGATCTCCAACCTCAAACTCCAAAGGTATGCGTCTTCTGTTAGCATAGCTAGAGAAACGGTCTTGAGCAGCTTTCATTCTACTCCAAATCAAATCGATCTGATCTTTCATGTGCTGAACAAACTCCGGTGTAGAAAGATGTCTCTCACCAACTTCTTCCCAACAGATCGGAGATCTGCATTTGCGACCATACAACGCTTCAAATGGAGCCATCCCGATAGTCACTTGGTAGCTGTTGTGTTAGCATAGCTAGAGAAACGGTCTTGAGCAGCTTTCATTCTACTCCAAATCAAATCGATCTGATCTTTCATGTGCTGAACAAACTCCGGTGTAGAAAGATGTCTCTCACCAACTTCTTCCCAACAGATCGGAGATCTGCATTTGCGACCATACAACGCTTCAAATGGAGCCATCCCGATAGTCACTTGGTAGCTGTTGTTGTACGAAAACTCGACTAAAGGCAAAGAATCCTGCCAGCCACCACTGAAATCCATCACAACTGCACGCAGCATATCCTCCAAAGTCTGAATGGTCCGCTCAAACTGACTATCTGTCTGTGGGTGATAGGCTGTACTCATAGCCAATCTTGAACCCATCGCCGCTTTCCAGAAACAAGAAGTGAACCTTGGATCTCTATCAGACACTATCGAAACAGGAACTCCATTCAATCTAACCACATGGTCGATGTACAGTTTCGCCATCTTCTTCATGGAACACCTCACATCATAGGGAATGAAATGGGCTGACTTCAAAAGTCTATCAATCACCACCCAAATAGCGTCGCATCCCCTACTCAATCAAGGTATATGAGTCACAAAATCCATGGCGATGTGCTCCCAATTCCATTGGGGCACCTCCAAACTCTGTAGCAATCCACCAGGTCTCATCCTCTCAGCCTTGACCTACTGGTAATTCAGACATCTAGCAACAAAACCAGAGATGTCGCTCTTCATACCTTCCCACCAGTAGTGAGACTTCAACGGATGGTACATCTTTCTCTCGCCCGGATGCACACTATACCGGCTAAAATGCGCATCGTTCAGAATGGTCTCTTTCAAATCGATCAAGTTCGGAACCACTAATCTTCCTCGAAATCTCAAACATCCATCAGAAGCAACAGAAAAATCATCAGAATGACCACTTCGGGCTTTAATATTCAACTATTTAATATATGGATCAGTTCTCTGCGCCTCCCTGATGTCGCTCACAATCTGCGATTCTACCTGAATCGAAGAAACCATGAAGTACTGATCACCCGGCTGAAATCGCCAACCAGAAGTGTTGGGGATCCGGATCCGCCCCCCGGCGAGGCAGCGGAAGAACATAGAATAAAGCCGGGAGACGATCAATACGAAAAATTCAATAACAGTTATCGACATACATAGGGGGTTCAAAACCACTACCTTGCTGGCACTTGTGCCTGGCTCCAACCGTAGTTACAATAACGTCGGCTCTTCTCGGTAGACTGCGGTAGATATCGCCAATCCGCTCCACGACCAGAACCGAGACTCTTTCGTCAGCCTGCACTAGAAGGACTGACGAGATCAGCACGAATGGATTCTCCTCGTCGAATTGGCCGGAAACAATTTTCGTGCGAAGACGGGCGGCAGCGGCGGCGCACGGCGGGCGGCGGCGGCGGCTTTAGAGAGGAGGGAAGGAGGCGGCCACTTGTGTCTAGGGTTAGGTTAAGTTGCGTCTTGATTAAGTCTCCTAAGTCTACTTAAGTAGATTAAGTGTTGGACTTGGACCGGCCCAACGGGCCCGGGTCCAACAATGAACATTCAGTTCATCTCCACCATCGAGACTTCAACGTAACTCCGATCGCCGATCAGATCGGACCGATCGACTCAGTTTCCAAAACTGAATAATATGATCTGAAAAACCGTTTTTCAGAACCCCAGTGCAAAATGACCGTTTTGACCCTCAACAGCGGGAAACCCCGGTTTGACCCCTGTTGACTTTTAGGAAGTCGCACTTCCTGAAATCCTCTTCTCGTGCTCAACACATTGAGCTGAGTATCCGTGCGGGAATCTCGAATCTTGTACTTGTGTGACCCTCAATGGTTCAGGGATACAGCTAGCCGTGGGCCCACAACCATTGTGACTCCGGAATCACAATTCAGGACTTGCCCATCGGATCATGGTAAGAGCGTCTAGCAACATCTCCCCATGATCCCCTAGGTATCACTGATAGTGCCTGCAAGAACCAGTTGGTCGTGGTTAGCGTACAGTACGGTCCTTTCAATCCATATATCCCGATCAGATCAACGACCATTGGTAAATCGAGGGTCGCTATAGATCCGATAGCTATGCATACATCTTGGAGATCGAATAGTGACATCGCGAGTGTAACTAGGTAAGCACATTTACCTAAAACACTTCTAGTACTCTGGCCAGAGATTTATACACTATTATCCCCTCAGATAGCATAGGATATCCACGCATGTCTGCGAGCGGTGAATCCTCGACAACGATGCATCGACTCCTACATGCATCGGGGTCTCACCCAATCCCGACGCCTTATGACCAACTCCATTAGGAATGACGCCCAACTCTTGGACGAAGTTCCTTATCCAAACGGCCTCCTTAGCAGCAGCTGATGCTGCAATGTACTCAGCCTCAGTGGTTGAATCCGCGATGGTGTCTTGCTTGGAACTCTTCCAAGAGACAGCACCACCATTGAGCATGAATACAAATACAGAGGTTGATTTCGAATCATCCACGTCACACTGGAAGCTAGAATCAGTGTAGCCTTCCAGTTTCAGTTCACCACCCCATAGACCATAAACATATTCGTAGTCTTTCGTAAGTACTTAAGAATATCCTTCACGGCCTTCCAATGCAATTGGCCGGGGTTGGCCTGGTAGCGGCTCGTGACACTCAGAGCATATGCGACGTCCGGTCTAGTCGAGATCATGCCATACATTATACTACCTATAGCCGAGGCATATGGTACACGTGCCATACTCTCTATCTCCTCATCAGTCTTTGGACACATAGACTTGGATAGAGTGACCCCGTGGCACATAGGTAGGTGTCCTCTCTTGGACTCTTCCATAGAGAACCTCTTAAGTATGGTATCGATAGATCTGTATTCCAAAAATATAGGATGCTTCACCCATGTCCTTCATCAAAAATCTGCTAGACAACCATACTTTAGTTGACTGCAACATCCCTACATCATTCCCAATTAGTAGAATGTCGTCAACGTAAAGTACGAGGAACGTCGCAGCGCTTTTTAACTACCTTCTTATAGACACATGGCTCCTCGTGATTCTTGATGAAACCAAATTCCTTGATTGTTTCATCGAATCTCAGGTTCCAACTCCTCGATGCTTGTTTGAGACCGTAGATCGATCTCTGAAGCTTGCATACCTTATGCTCGCTTCCAACAGATGTGAAACCCTCAGGCTGCGTCATATAGATATCTTCCTTAATGTTTCCATTAAGGAACGCAGTTTTCACATCCATTTGCCATATCTCATAGTCGTACCATGCGGCTATGGCCAAAAAGATTCTAATCGACTTGAACATTGCGACTGGCGAGAAGGTTTCATCATAGTCAACACCTTGCCTTTGAGTGTGACCTTTCGCCACCAGTCGTGCCTTGTAGGTCATTACCTTAACATCAGGTCCAAGTTTCCTCTTGTATACCCATTTGCACCCAATAGGAACAATTCCTTCGGGAGGGTTAACAAGAGTCCAAACTTGGTTAGCATGCATTGAGTCAAACTCAGACTGCATTGCTTCAAGCCATAAGTTAGAATCAGCATCGGAAATTGCCTCCTTGAAAGTTCTTGGATCAGATCCAACAACTTGATCACCCTGATCATCTTCAAGGAGAAAACCATATCTCTCAGGAGCCCTAGGAACCCTTTCGGATCTCCTAGGTGCGACCATTTCTGGTATTGGCTCCGTAGGCGCAGGAGATTCACTTGGTACTTCAATTGGTTCTCGAACCTCTTCGAGTTCTAATATTTTGCCCTTTCTATCAAGTAGAAATTCCCTTTCCATAAAGGTGGCATTCCTAGAAACAAACACTTTTGTTTCGCTCGGATGGTAGAAATAGTATCCAATGGAATTCTTTGGATACCCAATGAAGTAGCATAAGATGGATCTCGTATCCAGCTTATCTCCCACTGTTTGCTTCACGTAAGCAGTACATCCCCAAATCCTCATAAATGAGTACTTGGGTGGTTTGCCCATCCATATCTCATACGGAGTCTTATCCACTGCCTTGTGTGGACATTGTTCAACAACATACTGCCGTTTCGAGCGCATAGCCCCAAAACGAAGTGGGAAGCTCAGTGAAGCTCATCATAGATCGTACCATGTCCAACAAGGTCCGATTACGACGCTCCGCTACACCATTGAGCTGTGGTGTGGCCGGAGGGGTCCACTGTGAGAGAATCCCATTCTCTTTCAGATAGTATTGGAATTCAGCACTTAAGTATTCACCACCTCGATCGGATCGAAGTGCTTTAATACTTTTGCCTAATTGATTTTCTACTTCAGCCTTGAATTCTTTGAACCTTTCAAAGGATTCAGACTTGTACTTCATCAAGTACAAGTACCCATAACTAGAGTAATCATCGGTAAAGGTGATGAAGTATGTGTGACCGTATTTAGTACCAATACTAAACGGGCCGCACACATCAGTATGGATCAAATCCAATAGGCCTTGAGCACTCTCACCCTTACCCTTGAAGGGTTGCTTGGTCATCTTTCCCTACAAGATTCACAAGTCGGTAGAGAGTTAATGTCCGATAGATCAAACAAATAACTCCTAACTAACATGTTCATCCTACTTAGAGAAATGTGACCTAGCCTAGCGTGCCAAAGTTTTGCTGGGTTCAAGTTATCGTGTTTCCGTTTAATCGTTGTTGTGTGTGCTTCGACATCGCGAGTTGGAACGTCTATTAATTTTAAGGTGTATAAATCGTTTTCGCGTTCCCCAATTCCAATTAAACATTCATTCTTGTAAATATTGCAAATCGAATTAGCAAACATACACGAATATCCATCTCTATCAAGCGTAGGAATAGAAATAATGTTTTTAATTAATTCAGGAACAAATAAAACGTCTTGTAAAAACAACTTAAAATTTGAAGACAGAAATAAACTAATATCTCCTATAGCTACTGCAGCAACTCTTGCTCCATTGCCAAGCCTCAAGTGGGTCTCACCCTCTCTCAGACGTCGGCTTCTTGTCATCACCTGCAAATCATTGCAGATATGAGATCCACATCCGGTATCAAGTAACCAAGAAGTCGAATTAAGAGACATATTTATTTCAATATAGAACATACCTTTTGCAGTTCGCAACTGCTCGAGGTACTCATTGCAGTTCCTCCTCCAATGCCCAGCCTTGTGGCAGTGGTGGCAAACATCCTCATGCTTGTTTGGTTTGGAAGCTTTTGCCTTTGGCTTCTTGGCGGACTTTTCCTCCCTCGCAGGAGCAGAACACTTCTTGCTCTTGCGTCTAGGCCCCTTCTTCGCAGAGGAAGAAGAACCCAGAAGGAGGACGGGTTTGTCCTTCTTTATGGTCCCTTCAAACACTACGAGCATGTTAACCACCTCTTCAAGGGTGGCTTCCAGCTTGTTCATGTTGAAGTTGACCACAAAGGGGTCAAATGCAGCGGGTAGTGAGAGAAGAAGTACATCCACAGACAGCTCGTGTGGAAGTACGATATCAAGGCCCGACAGCTTTTCAACGAGCCCAATCATGCGAATCCCATACTCGCGGACCGAAGTCCCATCGCGCATGCGGCTCGTCATCAGCTCCTTGACAGCCGTGAACCTCTCATGTCGAGAGTTCTCCCCGTACAGCTCTTTGAGATGATGAAGTATGTCAGCAGCATACTTCGTCTTCTCAAAACGCCGTTGCATTTCATTGGACATCGATGCCATCACATAGCACCGAGCTTTAACCTCGTCGTCCCACCATTGTTTAAGCGTTACCAGCTCCTCAGAACTGATATCGGCAGGGGAAAACTTCGGAGCACTCTTCTCTATCGTATAGAGAAGTTTCTCCGAAGCCAATACAAGATTGAGGTTGCGGAGCCAGTCTTGGTAGTTAAGACCAGTGAACTTGTTGCTATCCAGTATAGCAGCGAGCGGATTTCTCATCGAAACCATTTTATATGCAGTTATACTGAAGGAAAGCGGACATGCGTTACTAACTATATAAATAATAAACGCTAAGACATAAAACATGGTCATTTAGTTTTATGAATTACCCTCCCACTATTTTAACGATTTCACCACCCTCTAATGAAATCGAGAAAACAGGTTTCTTTAGTGGGTACACGGAGCCCAATCAGGCGATCATGGACCCGAATAATATCAGCCATCCATGACCCCCAAAGGTAGTTTCCGATTGCAGCCGGTGCAACCTCCATGTATTCACCTCACGTCCAGTAAGGGCCCAATAATATGACGCCGTTTACTATCACGTGTCAAGATTGACCCATCAATGTTGAGTCGTGAAGGACGGTCCCCTTAACGTCCCCAATAATATGAGCCAACGTTAAAGGGAGTTCTAGCCGACTCACAACAATTTGTCAATGGTGTGGACAACTTTCCGGCATACATGACCCCCTCCATAATATGAGTCGGGCCATGTATACGGGTAGCATCGACGTACACCCATTGTTGATGGAAGGTAGGGTTAATTTAAACAATTTTAAATACCCTTTAGTTTATCGAATAAACATTTTATCTTGATATGAGTTTTAAATCGAATTTAAAACGAGGGATTTTATTTTTGAAAAATTTTGGTCTCATGCATATTTAAATCTAATTTAAAACATGCAAACATGCGGATTCAATTACACTATATATCAACATATATAAAGTAAATATTGGGATGATCGATCGCGAGAGCTATGCGGTCCGTGGTTGCCAGCCACAGACCTGGGTCCAATCCTAGGGGTAATGCAATATGCAATGCAATCCTATTACAATGCTTTCCGGTTTTACAGATCTTCGGTCTTCTATATCTTGATCGTCATCGTCCACCGTCTTCGGATGTCCTCCCACTAAATCTAGTAATTTACATTTAAATCTACTATGACAGATAAGGGATACATTTATCAAGGGGTGGGAACGGGCCACAAACAGGCCCACTTTAAATGATAATCAAATATATAAAAACCGAAATCAAATAAAACATATTGCGTACACCTAACAAATTGGGCATGGCTCTCGATCACCCCA
>KV008269.1:19734-48388 GCA_001598015.1 Dorcoceras hygrometricum
TTTTCAGCAGTTATCTTTGTGTTAAGAAAATTCTAAGTGTTGCGTTCAGCCGCTGATATTGGTATACGATCAGTCGTGAGTTGTTTTGCGTCTGGGTTGTGTTAGTTCTTCATTATTGTTTATCTTACAGCTGAGTTGACTACGGTCAACAACCAACAGCTGATTTTTAACCAACAACTGATTTTTATCCAACAGCTGAATTTCTTAGAACCAACAGCTGATTTTTAACCAACAGCTGATTTTTATCCAACAACTGATTTTTCGCTTAGCAACAGCTGATTCCTTTTAGCGATAAGTCTCAGCAGTAGAACCCGATACTCGACAAAGTTTTAAAGAAGTTTTAAAGAAAGAATTTCGAAGCACTGTGAACCCGAACGATGATTTCAAAATCAAATTTCAACCAGCTATGAGTTTAAAGGAAGAACGTTTCAATTTAAGGATTTATGGGATAGATAACAGACGGTCACCATGGAGGGGTGAGCAGCTGTCCAGATGTCAGTTGCCCCTTCACCACGAGCTAAATGCTAAGGCTGATATCAGTAGTAACTTGATCAGGTGCACCACGGACCTAAGGAGAGCTTCTAAGCCATAAATTACAAGAAAATAAGAATGGGATCTGGGTCATCTTCCCCATTTCCAAGTTTAACGAAATAAAGTTTATGAAAGCTGATGAATGGCTTCCTTTAAACTGTTTTTTTAAGTTACGATATGTTTAGATGTTTGCCTGCATTATGCGAAATCGTTATCTTCAGATTTTACTTGCTGAGCCCCTAGGCTCATTAGTTTTAAAATGGTGCAGGTTGGAGGCAGCTACTGAACCTGCTGTGGTGATTGTGTTTATCTACGGCCGATGTTTTTCCGCAGCAGCTGTTGTTGTTTTTGATCTTTTGTTAAGTCTGTATTAGATCCATTACAACGATAGTGAATTCATATAGAATTGCAAAGTTGTAATATCGCATTTTGCACTTTTGTAACATCTGTTATTAAAGAAATTGTTTCAGCCGTTCCAGTATCTGGCGCCATATTATGTTTGTGTTTGAATTTTGATTTAGTTATAAGAAATACAGCTTATAACAATTCCCATTCAGCCCTTCTTTTCTTTTTATTATTCTTTCGTGACCACATGAGGATTGGGACGTCACAGTATTTGTGGCCGGGGATGATGAAGGATATCGTGAGATTTGTATCTAAGTGCTTGACTTGTCAACAGGTCAAGGCAGAGCATCAGTGACCGGCAGGGTTATTGCAGCCACTCCCTATTCCTGAGTGGAATTGGGAGCATATTATGATGGATTTTGTGTTTGGGTTACCCAGGAGTCACAGGGGTTACACGGCGATATGGGTGATTGTGGACAGACTCACAAAGTCAGCACATTTATTACAGGTGAAGAATACTTTTGCCCTGACGCAGTACACAAAGCTTTTCATCAGAGAGGTTGTCAGGCTGCATGGCATATCAGTCTCTATTGTGTCTGACTGAGACACCTGATTAACCTCTGCGTTATGGAGGAGCTTACATGCCGCCTTGAGGACTAGATTGTCGTTTAGCATGGCGTTTCACCCGCAGACGGATGGGCAGTCGAAGAGAGTCATCAAGATTCTGGAGGATTTGTTGAGAGCTCGTGTGATAGACTTCCAGGGTACGTGGGACTTGAGATTGCCTCTGGTAGAGTTCACGTACAACAACAACTTTCAGACATCGATTGGGATGGCTCCGTATGAGGCTCTGTAAGGGAGGATATGTCGATTCCCCGTGCATTGGGACGAGGTTAGAGAGAGAGTGTTGACTGGACCGGAGATAGTGTATCAGACAGCATATATAGTGACGAGGATTCGGGATCAGATGAGGACAGCCCAGAGTCATCATAAGAGTTATGCTGATCAGAGACGACAAGATTTGGAGTTAGCTGTTGTTGCGTTCAGCCGTTGATATTTGTATACATTCAGCCGTGAGTTGTCTTGCGTCTGAATTGGGTTAGTCCTTCATTATTGTTTAACGTACAGCTGAGTTGACTACGGTCAACAACCAACAGCTGATTTTTAACCAGCAGCTGATTTTCTTAGAACCAACAGCTGATTTTTATCCAGCAGCTGATTTTCTTAGAACCAGCAGCTGATTTTCTTAGAACCAACAGCTGAATCTTATCCAACGACTGATTCATTACCCAACGTCTGATTCTTACACTAACGACGTCGTTTCATTTAATACATCTGTTTCAATGTTATCGAATATCCTTGCGTTTGTTTTACTATAATCATATTGTTTCGCTTAGCAACAGCTGATTCCTTTTAGCGATAAGTCTCAGCAGTAGAACCCGATACTCGACAAAGTTTTAAAGAAGTTTTAAAGAAAGAATTTCGAAGCACTGTGAACCCGAACGATGATTTCAAAATCAAATTTCAACCAGCTATGAGTTTAAAGGAAGAACTAAATGCTAAGGCTGATATCAGTAGTCACTTGATCAGGTGCACCACGGACCTAAGGAGAGCTTCTAAGACATAAATTACAAGAAAATAAGAATGGGATCTGGGTCATCTTCCCCATTTCCAAGTTTAGCGAAAGAAAGTTTATGAAAGCTGATGAATGACTTCCTTTAAACTGTTTTGTTAAGTTACGATATGTTTAGATGTCTGCCTGCATTATGCGTGGGACAGAGCTGGGGCAGGCGGGAGGCAGCGACTGAACCAGCTGTGGTGATTGTGTTTATCTACGGCCGATGTTTTTCCGCCGCAGCTGTTGTTGTTTTTGATCTTTTGTTAAGTCTGTATTAGATCCATTACAACAATAGTGAATTCATATAGAATTGCAAAGTTGTAATATCGCATTTTGCACTTTTGTAACATCTGTTATTAAAGAAATTGTTTCAGCCGTTCCAGTATCTGGCGCCATATTATGTTTGTGTTTGAATTTTGATTTAGTTATAAGAAATACAGCTTATAACAATTCCCATTCAGCCCTTCTTTTCTTTTTATTATTCTTTCGTGACCACATGAGGATTGGGACGTCACAGTATTTGTGGCCGGGGATGATGAAGGATATCGTGAGATTTGTATCTAAGTGCTTGACTTGTCAACAGGTCAAGGCAGAGCATCAGTGACCGGCAGGGTTATTGCAGCCACTCCCTATTCCTGAGTGGAATTGGGAGCATATTATGATGGATTTTGTGTTTGGGTTACCCAGGAGTCACAGGGGTTACACGGCGATATGGGTGATTGTGGACAGACTCACAAAGTCAGCACATTTATTACAGGTGAAGAATACTTTTGCCCTGACGCAGTACACAAAGCTTTTCATCAGAGAGGTTGTCAGGCTGCATGGCATATCAGTCTCTATTGTGTCTGACTGAGACACCTGATTAACCTCTGCGTTATGGAGGAGCTTACATGCCGCCTTGAGGACTAGATTGTCGTTTAGCATGGCGTTTCACCCGCAGACGGATGGGCAGTCGAAGAGAGTCATCAAGATTCTGGAGGATTTGTTGAGAGCTCGTGTGATAGACTTCCAGGGTACGTGGGACTTGAGATTGCCTCTGGTAGAGTTCACGTACAACAACAACTTTCAGACATCGATTGGGATGGCTCCGTATGAGGCTCTGTAAGGGAGGATATGTCGATTCCCCGTGCATTGGGACGAGGTTAGAGAGAGAGTGTTGACTGGACCGGAGATAGTGTATCAGACAGCATATATAGTGACGAGGATTCGGGATCAGATGAGGACAGCCCAGAGTCATCATAAGAGTTATGCTGATCAGAGACGACAAGATTTGGAGTTAGCTGTTGGGGATCACATGTTTGGGAGGATATCGCCCATGAAGGGCGTGATGCTCTTTGGCCGGAGGGGTAAGCTCAGCCCGAGGTTCATTGGGCCATTTAAGATTCCAGATAGGGTGGGTACTTTGGCATATCGAGTGGCGTTACCATTCAGCTTGTCAGCGGTTCATAATGTGTTCCACATCTTGATGTTGCGGAATTACGTTCTGAATCTATCGCACGTTTTGGATTTTGAGCCACTCCAATTAGAGCGCGACCTATCATTCGAGGAGCGACCAGTACAGATTTGGTCTCGCGAGGAGCGCAGACTTAGAGCACTGAGTATTCCGATGATCGAGGTCTGGTGGAAGAATCACTCAGAGGATGAGGCTACTTGGGAGACTGAGGCCGATATGCGGACGTGCTACCCTGAGCTATTTGGTTTGTACTTAATTTCGGGGACGAAATTACTTTAAGGGGGAGATTTCTAACGCCTAGAAATCCTGAATACGTAGAAATGAGTGCATGACTAGGAGGAAAAATAATTTTAGATAATTACATGCCATTTTATGTGATTAATTTATGATTTTTATGTTGCATGGTATGCATGTCATGTTTTAAGTCTGTTTGAGTTACGGATGCGTGGACGAGACTAGGGATGACCGAGATGAAAATTATTTGAGATTTTTTAAGTCCTTAGATTTTTTTAATAATAAATTTATTATTTTAAGCAGCAGATTTCCAAAAATTGTAGTTTTTTTGATTATTTTTTAGGGGAACCCATTTTTCGTCTATACGGGCTATTTTTATTGAACTTTAATGTATTTTAAAATTTGAGAGAACTTTTAAAATAATTTTCAAATTAGTGGAGGGGTAAGCTTGTGAAATTCCCTTTTATTTTCTTATTTAAGAATTACTGGTCATTTGTGTCACACTCATTCTTTAAAACCCAAATTATTTTGTAACCTAGCCTCCACACTCCTCTCTATAGCCGTCCCCCTCCTCTCATTCATCACCCCATCAAAAATTCAAGGTTTTGGTGATTCCAAGGCGGTCTAGTCTCGATCTCGCGTCCTCTACGTCGGTAACTCGCAGATCTTCCCTTTCTCCAATCCAGGCATGTAATATCGATTTATTTTCTCACCATTTAAGCCATATTAAACTGTTTTTAATGTTCAATGCATGAATTGTATGTCAGTTATTTAGATCTATGCACCATTGTTGAAGATCCATGCATGTGCCATTGTTTTCCTCACGTTTTTTTTTCAACCTTGTAAGGCTTCAATCGAGGTGGGTTCTAGGGACTATGGCCTGGTTCATGGTGGTCCTAGGGTGGTTTGGAGATGGTCCTTGGATGGAGGAGAAGGTGGCTCGACGCTTTGGTCCAGCCATGAAGCACACACGTCGCAAGGTTGGTGCGACGTGGGCTGCCCTCTTTTGGTGTTTCGACAGAGCTTTGTGGCTCGTGTCTCGAGCCATGGCTAGGTCCTAGGGGACCGGCCGGACCCTGGGGTGGTCCTGTCGGTTGGGCTCTGCCAAGGGTGGCCGTAGGTGAGAGGCGAGGGGCTGAAGTGGCGTGCGTCGCTAGTGTGGGAGGCGGCTAGGCGTAGGGTTTGGTGTGTTGCATGGGCCGGACGGTTTGGCTGGACTGGTTGGTTCGATTGGACCGGGTCGGTTGGTCGAGTGTCCATCAAAAAGTTTTAAGTTTGGTCCAAGTTATTTAATTCCGGACCGGTTATTTTAATTGTAAGTCAAGGGTCCAAATTTAAGATAAATTGGTCAAATTTTTTAAATTGAGTCAAACTTTTAATTTAATTGGACTAATAATTTATTTTTAGTTTTAAAGTTAAAATTAGTCATTTGAGTTTATAACTTAGTCAAAATTGATCCTTAGATTTTAATTAAGTCTAAATTTGTCATGGGATTCAAATTGAGTCAAAATTGGGCAATGTAGTATTTTAGCCAAAGTTTTTAAAGGTTCAATTTTATGTTACGGGCAAAGTCATGTATTATGCTAAGTTCCAATTTTAAGGTTAAGTCTAGGTTATTTTTGGGCTTAGAAATAGTGGGCCAGGCAGCTGAACCAGTCCTTGATCGGAGTAGAAAATGTAGAAGTCCGTGAATATACATTTAATTATATATGTAGTACCTTGTGTATGAAAATGTTTTAAAGGAAAGAATTAAATATATATTGACGGGCTAAGCTTTTAAATTACATGATTTTATGAAATGCACGCATCACGAATTTTTTATGAAATGTTAAAGGCATGTTTTAAAAGAAAACTCGAGGAATTGAAGTGACTTGTGGCAAGTTTACGATGTGAGCTAGCCAGGTAGCCGGGCTCAGGGATCCCCTGTTTTAATGTATTATGTGTTAGAGTAGGTGCCCAACTAGCCAACTTGTGACGTGTGTGTTCTTGTTGACTCTATGTAAAACGATCTTTATTTATAAAATTCGTATTCTTTTATGTCATTCTTTATCTTCATTATTTAATGTTAACAAGTTTACGATGTGAGCTAGCCAGGTAGCCGGGCTCAGGGATCCCCTGTTTTAATGTATTATGTGTTAGAGTAGGTGCCCAACTAGCCAACTTGTGACGTGTGTGTTCTTGTTGACTCTATGTTAAAACGATCTTTATTTATAAAATTCGTATTCTTTTATGTCATTCTTTATCTTCATTATTTAATGTTAACAATTGTGTTTGATAAAGCCTAGAATGCACCATAGTGTATGTTAGATGTGATAGGGGATATGATGGCTATCATGAAACAAATGTAATAGTCACTGTGTATTCTAAAATTGTTCCTAGTCGATTGGGCCGCCAAAATGAGGATAAGGCCGCCTGAGTTTGAGAGTAGCATCTGCGATGTGAATTACCACGTTTCATTGTTACGGAACATAGTGATGTTCTGAGCATGCAGATGGATAGTGACCTGGTGATCTATCGAACTACCCTCGTTCGGACTTTCCAAGTGGTTTCCATTTGTCGAGTGGATTAAGTCCGAGGTCTTGGTTGTACAGATTATCCCTCATTACTCGAAATGTCATTGAGGCTCTACATGATACGTGCCTCACTTTGACCCGTTTACCGACTTAGTTGGGGTCATCAGGTGGCGGTGTTGGGTGAGGTCCCGATGCATGTAGGAGTCGATGCTTCGTTGTCGAGGATTCACCGCTCGCCCTTGTGCGTGGATATCCTATGCTATCTGAGGAGATAATAGTGTGACAAATCTCTAGCCAGAGTACTAGATGTGTTTTGGGTAAATGGGTTTGCCTAGTAACACATGCGATATCACTATTTGATCTCGAAGATGTATGCATGGTTATTGGATCTCTAGCGACTCTCGATTTGCCAATGGTCGCTGATATGATCGTGATATTTGTGTTGAAAGGACCGTACTGTACGCTAACCATTACCGACTGTGTCAGACCCCGTGCTAATCACTCAAGATTACAGCACAAATAAGCACATAATAGCGGAAGCATAAAATAGGGCTTAAAATTTTTTTCAAAATCATTTGGGCCTGAACTCAAAATAATCATTCAAAATATTCATAATCAAAATAAGAGTTAACTCAAACTCATATAAAACAGGTAACATCAAATCTCAAATCAAATACAGATCCCCAATACAATAAAACACGGGGCATCCCCCGGTTTAATACATATCTTAAAATAAACTGGGACTCAAGGAAACGGGGATCGACCAGCTGGCACTCCACTCAGTACAGCTTGGTTACCTGAAGATCCTGCAAATGGGTAACATAGACCCAAACAACACAAAAGCAGGAAAAGAAATACGAGGTCAAGCCTCAGTACGAAGAGCTATCAAAGCAGCTAATCATGCAACATGCTATAATCGATGCTATGCAATGCATGAGGGCTATCAAGGATCGGATAGCTAGACCAGTGTACTGGCAAATCATCTCAGTCGAGCCTCTATACCATGCACGGTGTATCAACCGGGGAAATCATAGGTCTGTTATCTTCAGAGCCCGTCAGCCCATCACAGCTCGGTGGTAGACGCTCGAATCCGGAAGTCACCACTCCGATGATAGCGTTGGACTTTTCAGGCATGACACATCTATCTGTCAGTCACAACGTGGCTCTCAATCAGGTCATCAATCAATCTGTCAATCAGGCTCAAGATGTATGCATGTATGCCAAATCAATATCCAATTCTCAATGCATACAATTCAATACGTGAAAACAGAATGTACAACTCAATCAATTCAACAAAATGTATCACGTAAAAGCACAGAATCAAATCAGCAGATTTCATTACATCAATCACAGCCATGTCCACGCTCAAAGCTGTTAAATCCGCTCAATTCATACCTTCAAGCCTCAAATACCTCAACATAGTTCTCACAAGTCGTTGCAATTAACGGCCTAAGCAACCAGATCTCTCCTGGCTCGGCAAACACGGCAGAGACTCCCTGGAACTGAAATCCAGAAGCATACAACAATCAAAGAACGCTCAATCAGATTTATCCAGAAATCCTCGTACACCAGAAGCTTCACGCTCACTTCCACAAGTCGTTCCACAACCTCTAATGAGTAGAAATCGACAGAGCAACTCACAAGGAATCCAGCTCCACCAAAATCATCGAAAACAAAGGCTGAAATCGACAGAAATCTAGGGAAGTAACGTTCGGTGAACAGTAGATAAAATGAGGGTTTGAAGATGGAGAAATATCAGGTTCAGAATAATTCTAAGTGTCGATCAACACTTATCTATATAACTCCATACAACAGCTGCTGATTCAATCTATCAGACGTTGCTACAGTAGGAATCTTACAACAGGAACCAGCTCTTCCTCTCAACGAAACCAGCAGCAACCATCAGACGTTGCATTCACAAAGGAACATAAAAACGACGCCGCATAAACTAATCAAAACGACGCCGCACCGTTCCAACAGCTGACAGCAAATATCTTTCAAAACAACCAACAGATGAAATACGCTTATTAACTCAAAGCGTAACTACACAAAACGACGTCGCATCAGGGATACGTCATCCTCGCTGCCAACAGCTGATCAAACCAACGTCTGGTCACGCTAAACAATTCAAACGACGACGTACAGGACACGTAACTTTTACTGCCAACAGCTGATCAAAAGCGTTGCACCCAAAACGTTGCGTTCCAACTTATCAAAACTACGTCGTCTCACATCAACGACTGGTTCCTCAAACCAACAGCTGGTAGCGCTACAATCAGCAGTCAACACTAAAAGGTTGACCAACACATGTAGCGTTCTCGTCAATTCTCGCACCCGTGCCTCAGCTAGCAGCCGATACCTCTTCAAGCGCTACTACTGAATAGAAAAACGACGATGCATTATTCACTCGCTACAGTACCGTTGACTTACGTTGACGTCTGAAATGCGCTACGTCTTATTTCCTTGCATTAGCGCTACGTATAATTTTCACGAAACGACGGCGTATTACTCCAGCGCCATCAACGACTGATCAGACTTCACCAACTAGCGCTACAGCTGAACACTAACGCCTGAATTCCACTCGAATCAGATTTCTCTCACAAAACCCTCATTTCTACGCGACAAATCCCAAATCAATTCGATTAATCACAAATCTAAAATCTGATTCCTCACATTCTCCCCCCTTCAGGGATTTCGTCCTCGAAATCAAAGGCAAACTCAGGGAATGTTCAATCAAACATCATAATCAAACACAATCATCTAAGCAATCTCAAATCAATGCTTAGAAATTACCTGGAATTTACACTATCAGTGCTCAAATATATGAGGCCAATCCTTTCTCATCTTCTCCTAAACCTCCCAGGTAGCTTCTTCTCGGCCATGCTTACTCCATTGGACCATCACCGACGAAATTATCTTGTTCCTCAACTGTTTCTCCTTCCTATCCAGAATCTGCACTGGATATTCAACATAACTCAAGGCGGAATCCAGCTCAACTTCGTCGGTTCTCAACACATGGGACGGATCTGGATCATATTTTCTCAACATTGACACATGAAAAACGTCATATATCGCTGCTAACTCATCAGGCAGCTTCAATCAATAAGCCAATTGTCCAATCCGCTCAACAATCTAGAAGGGACCAACGAATCTAGGACCTAATTTGCCTTTAAATTTGAATCGCATCACGCTCTTGAAAGGAGAAATCTTAAGAAACACACGATCGCCAACCTCAAACTCTAACGATCGACGTTTTCGGTTAGCATAGCTGGTAAATCTATGTTGTGCAGCCTTCATTCTACTTCGAATCAAATCAATCTGAACTTTCATATGCTGCAAAAATTCAGGGGTAGAAAGTTGTTTCTCACCAACTTCTTCCCAAAAAATCGGAGATCTGCATTTACGACCATACAACGCTCAAATGGATCCATCCCGATAGTCACTGGTAGCTGTTGTTATACGAAAACTCAACCAAGGACAAAGAATCCTGCCAGCCACCACTGAAATCCATCACAACTGCACGCAGCATATCCTCTAAAGTCTGAATGGTCCGCTCAGACTGACCATCTGTCCGTGGGTGATAGCTGTGCTCATAGCCAATCTCGAACCCATCGCTGCTTGCAGAGTCTTCCAGAAACGAGAAGTGAACCTTGGATCTCTATCAGACACTATCAAAACAGGAACTCCATGCAATCTAACCACATGGTTGATGTACAGTTTCGCCATTTTCTTCATGGAACACCTCACATCATAGGGAATGAAATGGGCTGAATTCGAAAGTCTATCAATTACAACCCAAATCGCATCACATCCCCTACTCGATCTAGGTAGATGAGTCACAAAATCCGTGGAAATGTGCTCCCAATGCCATTGGTGTCAGGCCTCGTTCTCATATCAGAGTAAAAACATACAAACACATGCGGAAGCTACTAAAAAGCGGGTAAAATTTTCGCTTTTGTCCTGACGGTTTGAAACAATATAATTTAAAATAATGCAATACTCAAAATAGATATCCCAGTTTATAAAAACGACCAACAGTAGCATAATAATCGCAACAACAACAAGATGTATCAGACTCCAACAACTGGATACAACAACAAAGCACAGGGCATCCCCAGGCTAAAAATACTGATACATATAGATACACTATACGCTACTGCGATACTATAACCACCTCCTGGGGCGCCACCAGCTGGGTTAAAACCACGACAAACTGTAAAACCTGGGTTCCCTAAAAACAACACAAACAAGGAAAACAACCAAGCCCCGGAGGGACCTGGTGTCAAACCCCAGTACGGAGAGCAACTGAAACAGCTAAAGAAAAACGTAAGATGTAATGCAGATGCTATGCATGAGACACAGAACGAACGCTGAAGGCTACAACCGAAGAGGGAGCCAAGGAACTCAAACATAGCTCCACAAGATCTGCAACAAACTTTGGCCACGGGGTGTGTTCAAGGTGTGGTAATGAGCCACTCGCCTTGACACTACACCCGAATACCAGATGCAACAAATAACTCAACCTGCCGTTGCCTCGCCCATGAACTGTGGTAGTTAACCACTCGGCGGATGGTGGCTAACATATCCCAGAAGGGAGATGAGAGTGCGGTATCGCCGCTCGCCCTCGCATCCTGGTAAGAAGCAATAGCACACTACAACAAGAAACAATGCAAGAGATCTGAAATGAATGATGAACCATGAGTGTATGCATATCACCAAGGCAGCTAGCTAAACACACTGGTAAGAAGCAATAGCACACTACAACAAGAAACAATGCAAGAGATCTGAAATGAATGATGAACCATGAGTGTATGCATATCACCAAGGCAGCTAGCTAAACACAAATGCAACAGCTACCAAAAATACCGCATTCATAACACCAAAACATTCCAGCAATCTCACATTAAATCTCACACCAATCCAATCTGGATTTCAATCTCAAACTCGTACCTTTTCTGAGCAACAATTACCAAAATTCAAGCCTGGGAAATCCGGTCCGAAGCCTACTAACACATTCACGCACAGCCTGAAATCTGAATGCACAACACACGTAGAAACAATTCAGATCTCACGGCCTTCTACAATAAATACACGGCCAACTCCTAAAATTCACGGCTGGAATTATGAAAATTCAGACCAGCAACCTATCTCAACAATACCAACAAAGGGAGCTCGAAACAAGGCCAAGAACAAGATCTCAACACAAATTCGAAAGGCTACCTGCGACCACGCAACGCACGAATAAAAGCAGCAACTTCGTGCTTTTGTTCCACCCAACGACAGCCTCCAAAATGGGTATGAGATTAAAGAGCTTTCCAAGAGAGTCCAACGCTACCTCGAACGTGAAAAATGGTGGCCGTAATCAACGGGAAACGCCGGATAAAATCTACGGTGAACAGTACCCGAGGGTTTGAGAAACAGAGAACGAAGGTCGGGAGAAATTGCTAAGTATGGATTCTGTTTTTCTCAATTACACACATGAAATCTGGTTAAAAAGCCCACCGACAGAAACAGATTTCACAAGCAAAGCGCGCTAAAAATGCTCAAAAGCCACGGTGAAATCTGGAAAGCTAAACACTACGCTCGCTTCCAAAACCACGGTGAAATCTGGACAACAACCACGCTGGAATCTGGAACCAAAACGCGCTGAAAGCTGCAAATATGCTAACACTAAAACGATGCCACACGCTACGGTGAAATCTGGAAAGAAGAACGCTGGAAGCTGATCGCCGAAACAAGCGCTGGAATCTGGTCACCAGTACGTTAAACCCACAAAACAGATTTCTCGCTCAACGCAAGCATGCAGGCAGATCTCTACACAATATAGCGCACCAGATTTCACCAAACGCTACGACCAGATCTCTCCTCCCCACGCGGCATCCAGACTTCACAAAACAATTGCATCGCACGCTCAACAACTCTCTCTCCCGCGCGCATCAGATCTCACCTACACTACACAACACGCGGCACAGCAAGCGTCCAGCTTTCACCAGGAAATTCGAACAGATCTCAAAAACAGATTTCTCACTCGAAATCTCAAAAATATCAAAATTTCCAGAATTGCTCTAAATGCGATTTCCAACCCGAAAATGCAAACGAAACCTTCAAATAGAACTCCGAACACCCAGAATTCTTTAAAATCCGATTAATTCAACAATTTATCTTATATTACAATTTCAGGTCTCACATTTCTCCCCCAGTAAAAAGGATTTCGTCCTCGAAATCAAACGACAATTCTGAAAATACAACTCAACTACAAGCTTACAAAACAGAAATCTGCCTAACACAAGGCCAAGAGTTCAAGATAACTGAGCAAGCAATTCACAACGACTAGGAAAGAATCACAACCAGAAACTACAACTACTGGGAATCTAGCACAACAGCTATTCAAACAGATGCGGCCACTCGCGCTGCATCTTTTCTTCCAGCTCCCAGGTAGCTTCTTCCCTGCAATGTTTGCTCCATTGCACCATTACCAACGGAATGGTTTTTTTCCTCAACTGATTCTCTTTTCTGCCAAGGATCTGCAAGGGATATTATTGATAGCTCAAACACAAGGCCAAGAGTTCAAGATAACTGAGCAAGCAATTCACAACGACTAGGAAAGAATCACAACCAGAAACTACAACTACTGGGAATCTAGCACAACAGCTATTCAAACAGATGCGGCCACTCGCGCTGCATCTTTTCTTCCAGCTCCCAGGTAGCTTCTTCCCTGCAATGTTTGCTCCATTGCACCATTACCAACGGAATGGTTTTTTTCCTCAACTGATTCTCTTTTCTGCCAAGGATCTGCAAGGGATATTATTGATAGCTCAATGTCTGATGTAGCTCATCCTCGTCAGTTCCAAGCACATGAGACGGATCTGCTCATACTTCCTCAACATGGAAACATGAAAGACGTCATGAAGAGAAGACAACTCTGGCGGCAACAACAACCGATACGCTAAAGGGCCAATCCTTTCAACAATCTCATAAGGTCCGACGTAACGAGGGGCTAACTTTCCCATGCGTCCAAAGCGCATCACACTGCTAAACGGAGAAACTTTAAGGAATACACGATCACAAACCTGAAACTCAAGAGGTCGATGCCTCTTATTCGCATAACTGGCTTGGCGATCCTGGGCAGCCTTCATCCGCTGTCTAATAAGATCCACGTGATATTTCATTTGCTGCACAAAATCTGGGGCAGATAACTGCTTCTCCCCCACTTCTTCCCAACACACTGGCGATCTGCACTTCCTGCCATACAAATCCTCAAAAGGCGCCATGCCAATCGTCACCTGATAGCTGTTATTGTATGAAAACTCAACCAAAGACAACGCGTCTTGCCAGCTACCTCCGAAATATAACACAACAGCTCGCAACATATCCTCTAATGTCTGGATAGTTCTCTCAGATTGGCCATCTGTCTGGGGATGATATGCGGTACTCATCGCCAATCTGGTTCCCAAATCTGTTTGCAAACTCTTCCAAAACCTGGAAGTAAACCTCGGGTCTCGGTCGGAAACGATCGAAACAGGCACACCGTGCAATCTAACAACAAAATCAACGTACAGCTTTGCCATTTTCTTCAACTATAAGGTCATCCCATAGGGAATGAAGTGTGCAGACTTCGACGTACGGTCTACAACCACCCAAATAGCATCGCATCCTCTGCTGGAATGAGGCAGATGCGTCACAAAATCCATCGCTATGTGCTCCCAATTCCAATGGGGCACTTCCAAACTCTGCAACAGACCACCAGGTCTCATCCTTTCGGCCTTAACCATCTGACAGTTCAAACAACGAGCGACAAAACCAACAACGTCGCTCTTCAGGCCAGCCCACCAGAAGTGCGGCTTCAACGCATGGTACATCTTCCGTGCACCAGGATGAACACTATGTCTGCTACAGTGTGCTTCTCGAAGGATATCCTCCTTCAAATCAATGAGGTTAGGCACAACCAACCTGCCACGGAACCTCAAACAACCATCGGACGAGACCGAATAGTCATCAAGTTCGCCAGCCCTGACCTTCAACTTCAACTCGTGGATGGAAGGATCAGTCCTTTGAGCTGCTCGAATGCTAGAAACAATCTGCGGCTCCACTTGGAACGATGAAACCACAACGCAATCCTCAGCTGGGTAGAATATCCAACCAGTAGTGTTAAGATTCTCTTGATCCTTGGAGATGTACAACGAAGCAAGCATCTCACTAGCCTTCCTGCTCAAAGCATCAGCCACTACGTTAGACTTCCCAGGCTGGTATTTAATCTCACAATCAAAGTCCTTTAGCAGCTCCATCCACCGACGCTGTCTCATATTTAAGTCAGGCTGCGAAAAAAGATACTGCAAACTTTTGTGGTCGGAGTACACCACAAACTGCTCGCCATACAGATAGTGACGCCAGATCTTCAACGCAAAGACCACCGCTGCTAACTCCAAATCATGGACTGGATAATGAGTCTCATGCGGTTTCAACTGCCGCGATGCATACGCATTGACTCGACCATTTTGCATCAAAACACAGCCCAATCCATTGAGCGAAGCGTCAGAACAAACAACGAATCCACCTGAACCAGACGGCAGAGCTAACACAGGCGCAGTAGTCAACTTCTCCTTAAGCAGTTGAAAGGCATTCTCACACTACTCAGACCACACGAACCGCTTGTCCTTATGGGTCAATTGAGTCATCGGCTTTGCTATACTAGAGAATCCCTCAATGATATGATGGTAATAGACAGCTAGACCCAAGAAACTAAGAATCTCAGACACATTCCTGGGACGCTCCCAGTTCAGAACAACATCGACCTTACTGGGATCCACAGAAATCCCTTCGGCTGAAATAACATGACCCAGAAATACAACGGGATCCAACCAAAACTCGCACTTGGAGAATTTAGCGTACAACTGCTGCTCTCTCAACCTCTGCATGACAATTTCCAAGTGTTCTTTGTGCTCCCTCGGAGTCTTAGAATAAACCAAGATGTCGTCAATGAAAACAATCACAAACTGGTCTATGAACTCTCTGAAAACTCGGTTCATCAGATGCATAAAGACTGTAGGCGTGTTGGTCAACCCAAAAGGCATCACCAAAAACTCAAAGTGTCCGTACCTCGTACGAAACACAGTCTTCACGATATCTTGATCCCTCACTCTGAGCTGATGGTACTCGGAACGAAGATCAATCTTTGAATACACCGCAGAACCTTGCAACTGATCAAACAGATCATCGATTCTTGGCAACGGGTACTTGTTCTTGACTGTCGCTTTGTTCAGCTGGCGAAAATCAATGCGCATCCGCATTGAACCATCCTTCTCCTTCACAAATAATATGGGCGCTCCCCACGGCGACATACTAGGTCAGATAAAACCTTTATCCAGCAAATCATCTAACTGCACCTTGAGTTCTCTCAACTCGCAGGCGCCAGATGATACGGGGCACGAGAAATCGGAGCTGTGCCTGGCACCAGCTCAATGCTGAAGTCAATCTCCCGTCTCGGAGAAAAACCAGGAATCTCCTCCGGAAACACGTCGGGAAAGTGTCGCACCATGGGAACGTCGCTGAGCTGAACACGAGAAGAAGAAGACGCATCCAAAGCGTAGAACATAAATCTAGCATTCCCCAAAGACAATAATCTGAACATATCCATCGCGGAAACTAACGGAATCTTCTATCGCGAATCCTGGCCATAGAAGTCACACTTCTTGCCAGACGAAGGCCTAAAACGAACGATACCATGGAAGCAGTCCACGGAGGCCCGATAGTTGGACAACACATCCATCCCAACTATGCAATCGAAATCCCACAATATCAAACGGATCAAACTCGCCACCAACACATGCTCACCAAACCGCAACACGCTATCTAACAAAACCTCCTGGGAGAACAGACTAACACCTCCAGGGGTAGAAACAGAAACAACATCGTGCAAAGGAATGGTACACAGACCATGCTCAACAACAAACGAATCAGAAATGAACGAATGCGATGCACCGGTGTCAAACAACACACGCGCAGGAAAGTCAAAGACAAAGCAAGTACCTGCGATCACCCGGCTCGATGTTTCCTCCGCCTGCTCCCTAGTGATGTCGTTGACTTGAGCATGCTGGGGTCCAGAGTAGAAAGGCTGAGACGACTGCCCAAAATGCAAAGGTCCAGGCTGCTGGAAAGGCCTGAACTGAGTCTCACCAAACCGGGGCTGCTGAAACCGAGAGGAATGGCCCCTAGACTGACCTCCACGACCCTGAGGCTGGGCCGCGGTCTGCTGTGATCCAGCCGACGGACACACTCTAGCAAAATGCCCGTACTGACCACAAAGGTTGCAGGAACCCTGCACACCAACACACTGCGTAGATGGATGCTTTCCACCGCAAAAGCCACAAAACTCAGCCCGAGAACCGCTACTACTCGACCTGCCTGAACCAGAAGAGCCAGAACCCGACTTCTTCTTGAACTGCTGACCTCGTGGTCGGAACATCTGACGACCAGACTGCTGAGCCACCTGCGGTTGATGCTGCTGCTGCTTCTGGGACTGATAGGCTGACTGGGAGGACTGTGAAGACTGCGCTCCCAGAATAGCAGGACGACCACCCGACGCTACCTGCTGCCTACGAGCACGACGACTACTCAAACCTTCCTCAATGTCGATGGCACTATCCACTGCCTCAGCCTAAGTCTTGGGTTTACTGGTAAACACCATCTGATACAACTCTTCATTCAAGCCCTCAAGAAATCTAGTCCGCTTGGCCCTCTCCCGGTCAGAAACATGGGGAACGTACACCAACAGAGAAGAAAACTTCCTAGCATATTCTCGGACAGACATCGAGACCTGCTCCAGATGATCGAACTCCCGTTCCCGAGCGTTCACATAAGACTCGGGCACATACTCCTGTCGGAAGGTCTCGCAAAAACTACCCCAAGAGATCCCAACACCGGTCTCCAACAAGGTACTCGAAGCACCTCGCCACCAGCGCTCTGCAGCCTTCCTAAGCAAGAGGGTCTCTAAACTCAGCCGAAGATCATCATCATACTGAACCCGATCGAAAAGACCAATAATATTCCGGAGCCACGAGTCTGCATCCTCACTGGACTCGTCGCCATTAAAGACTGGAGGATTCATCCTCTGAAACCGTGCTATCACGACATCCATCCGCTCCACCGGAGGTGCCGCAACCTCAACCTCCTCCTCGTCGCTAACACGAGTATGACTGCGAGCACTACGCCTATCCTCATTCTGCCCTGCTGATTCCTCAAACTGCCCCCTACCTCTACCACGACGTCTAGGCGGCATCTACGAAAACACTCAACAGAATCAAGCAAAATAGAACAGATACAGCATAGATAGCATATAACACAGAAATATGCCGCACGTAGTCACATAGTCAAGCACATGCAACACACAACACTATACCTAGACTCGAGTGTTATTAAAGAAATTGAGATTATCCCAGCTTAAACTCTGATACCAAAAATGTCAGTCCTCGTGCTCATATCAGAGTAAAAACATACAAACACATGCAGAAGCTACTAAAAAGCGGGTAAAATTTTCGCTTTTGGCCTGACGGTTTGAAACAATATAATTTAAAATAATGCAATACTCAAAATAGATATCCCAATTTATAAAAACGACCAACAGTAGCATAACAATCGCAACAACAACAATATGTATCAGACTCCAACAACTGGATACAACAACAAAGCACAGGGCATCCCCTGGCTAACAATACTGATACATATAGATATGCTATAGGCTACTGGGATACTAGCTACTAAAAAGCGGGTAAAATTTTCGCTTTTGGCCTGACGGTTTGAAACAATATAATTTAAAATAATGCAATACTCAAAATAGATATCCCAATTTATAAAAACGACCAACAGTAGCATAACAATCGCAACAACAACAATATGTATCAGACTCCAACAACTGGATACAACAACAAAGCACAGGGCATCCCCTGGCTAACAATACTGATACATATAGATATGCTATAGGCTACTGGGATACTCTAACCACCTCCTGGGACGTCACCAGCTGGGTTAAAACCACTACCAGCAGTAAAACCTGGGTTCCCTGAAAACAACACAAACAAGGAAAACAACCAAGCCCCGGAGGGACATGGGGTCAAACCCCAGTAAGAAGAGCAACTGAAACAGCTAAAGAAAAGCGTAAGATGTAATGCAGATGCTATGCATGAGACACAGAACGAACGCTGAAGGCTACAACCGAAGAGGGAGCCAAGGAACTAAAACATAGCTCCACAAGATCTACAACAAACGGTGGCCACGGGGTGTGTTCAAGGTGTGGTAATGAGCCACTCGCCTTGACACTACACCCGAATAGCAGATGCAAAAAACAACTCAACCTGCCGTTGCCTCGCCCATGAACTGTGGTAGTTAACCACTCGGCGCATGGTAGCTAACAGATCCTAGCAGGGAGATGAGAGTGCGGTATCGCCGCTCGCCCACGCATCCTGGTAAGAAGCAATAGCACAATAAACAAGAAACGATGCAAGATATCTGAAATGAATGATGAACCATGCGTGTATGCATATCACCAAGGCATCTAGCTAAACACAAATGCAACAGCTACCAAAATACCGCATTCATAACACCAAAACATTCCAGCAATCTCACATTTAATCTCACACCAATCCAAGCTGGATTTCAAGCACAAACCCGTACCTTTTCAGAGCAACAATTACCAAAATTCAAGCCTGGGAAATCCGGTCCGAAGCCTGCTAACCAATACACGCACAGCGTGAAATCTGAACGCACAACACACGCAGAAACAATTCAGATCTCACGGCCTTCTACAATAAACACACGGCCAACTCTAAAATTCACGGTTGGAATTATGAAAATTCAGACCAGCAGCCTATCTCAACAATACCACTACAAAGGGAGCTCGAAAGAAGGCCAAGAACAAGATCTCAACACAATTTCGAAAGGCTACCTGCGACCACGCAACGCACGAATAAAAGCAGCAACTTCGTGCTTTTGTTCTAGCCAACGACAACCTCCAAAATGGGTATGAGATGAAAGAAATTTCCAAGAGGAGTCCAACACTACCTCGAATGTGAAAAACGGTGGCCGGAATCAATGGGAAACGTCGGACAAAATCTACGATGAACAGTACCCGAGGGTTTGAGGAGATGAAAGAAATTTCCAAGAGGAGTCCAACACTACCTCGAATGTGAAAAACGGTGGCCGGAATCAATGGGAAACGTCGGACAAAATCTACGATGAACAGTACCCGAGGGTTTGAGAAACAGAGAACGAAGGTCGGGAGAAATTGCTAAGTATGGATTCTGTTTTTCTCAATAATTGAAGGCCAACGCTTCCAATTTATACACACATGAAATCTGGTTAAAAAGCACACCGATAGAAACAGATTTCAAAAGCAAAGCGCGCTAAAAATGCTCAAAAGCCACGGTGAAATCTGGAAAGCTAAACACTACGCTCGCTTCCAAAACCACTGTGAAATCTGGACAACAACCACGCTGGAATCTGGAACCAAAACGCGCTTAAAGCTGGAAATATGCTAACACTAAAATGATGTCACACGCTAAAGGTGAAATCTGGAACCAAGAACGCTGGAAGCTGATCGCCGAAACAAGCGCTGGAATCTGGTCACCAGTACGTTAAACCCACAAAATAGATTTCTCGCTCAACGCAAGCATGCAGGAAGATCTCTACACAATATAGCGCACCAGATTTCACAAAACGCTACGACCAGATCTCTCCTCCCCACGCGGAATCCAGACTTCACAAAACAATTGCATCGCACGCTCAACAGCTCTCTCTCCCGCGCGCATCAGATCTCACCTACACTACAGAACACTCCGCACAGCAAGCGTCCAACTTTCACCAGGAAATTCGAACAGATCTCAAAAACAGATTTCTCACTCGAAATCTCAAAAATATCAAAATTTCCAGAATTGCTCTAAATGCGATTTCCAACCCGAAAATGCAAACGAAACCTTCAAATAGAACTCCGAATGCCCAGAATTCTTTAAAATCCGATTAATTCAACAATTAATCTTATATTACAATTTCAGGTCTCACAATTGGGGCACCTCCAAACTCTGTAACAATCTACCAGGTCTCATCCTCTTAGCCTTGACCAGCTGCCAATTCAGACATCTAGCAACAAAACCAGAGATGTCGCTCTTCATACCTATCCACCAGTAGTGAGACTTCAAGGCATGGTACATCTTTCTCCCGCCCGGATGCACACTGTACCGGCTACAATTGCCTCAATCAGAATGGTCTCTTTCAAGTCGATCAAGTTCGGAACCACTAATCTTCCTCTAAATCTCAAACATCCATCAGAAGTAACAGAGAAATCATCAGAATTACCACTTCAGGCTTTAATCTTCAACTCATGAATATATGGATCAGTCTTCTGCGCCTCCCTGATGTCACTCACAATCTGCGGTTCTACTTGAATCTAAGAAACCATAAAGTACTGATCACCCGGCTGGAATCGCGAACCAGAAGTACTCAACCGCTCATAGACTTTTGAGACATTCAAAAACGAAAGCATCGCAGGCTGGGTCTTCCTACTCAATGCATCGGCAACCGAGTTCATCTGCCCAGGCTGATACTGAATCTCATAATTAAAGTCCTTGAGCAATTCCATCCATCTTCGTTGCCTCATATTCAAATCAGACTGCATGAAGATATATTTCAGGCTCTTGTGGTCGGTGTACACCACAAATTCTTCACCATATAGATAATGTCACCAAATCATCATGGCAAACACTATCACAGCCAACTCCAAATCTTGAACAGGGTACCTCGTTTTGTGAGGCTTCAATTGTCGAGACGCATAAGCAATCACGTACCCGTTCTGCATCAGAACACATCCCAAACCATTGAGAGAAGCATCGGAGCACACAACAAATCCTCTGGATCCAGACGGTAGAGCTAAAACAGGAGCAGTAGTCAACTTCTCCTTCAACGTCTGAAAATGGAACTCGCACTCGTCAGTCCAAACGAACTTCCGATCCTTCTGAGTTAATTGAGTCATCGGCCTGGCTATAGAAGAGAACTTCTCAATAAAACGCCTATAATAGCCAGCCAATCCCAAAAAGCTGCGGATCTCATAAACGTTCCTAGGTCTCTCCCAGTTAAGAACTGCTTCGACCTTACTCGGATCTACCGAAATCCCTTGCGCTGAAATCACATGACCCAAAAAGATAATTCTGTCAAGCCAAAATTCGCACTTGCTGAACTTGGCGTACAATTGCGAGTCCCTCAACCTCTGCAACACCAGTTTAAGATGCTCCTTATACTCTCTCAAGCTCCTCGAATACACTAGGATGTCATCTATAAAGATGATCACGAACCGATCGATGTACTCGCTAAAGACACGATTCATCAAATCCATGAAAACAGTTGGGGCATTCGTCAACCCAAACGGCATGACAAGAAAATCATAATGCCCATATCGAGTATGGAAAGCTGTCTTCGCCACGTCAGCGTCTCTAATCCACAACTGGTGATAGACAGAGAGCAAATCAATCTTGTAGTACACCACCGATCCTTGAAACTGATCGAACAAGTCATCAATCCTCGGCACAGGATACTTGTTTTTCACCGTCGCCTTATTCAACTGTCGGAAATCCACGCACATCCTCATAGACCCATCTTTATTCTTCACAAAAAGAATCAGAGCTCCACAAGGCGACATACTCGGTCTGATGAATCCTTTATCCAAGAGATCTCTCAACTGATCATTCAGCTCTTTCAACTCTGATGGCGCAAACCGATATGGAGCTCTAGAAATCGGGACGGTACCGGGCACCAACTCGATACTGAAGTCGATCTCACGTCTCGGAGGGAATCCAGGAATCTCATCCGAGAACACATCGGAAAACTCTCGAATGATCGGAATGTCGCTCAACTCCAATCGTGGCTCTTGGGAAACGTCAAGCGCATAAATCATGAATCCGGCATTATCAAGCGATAGTAGGCTAAACATCTCCATGGCGGACACCAGTAGAATCTTCGAGCGCGAATCAGCATCGTAGAACTCCCACCTCTCACCCGAGTCAGGGCGAAATCTCTCCACACCATGAAAACAGTCAAACAGTAGCCTTATAGCTAGACAATACATCCATTCCCAAGATGCAATCAAAATGGCATTATCAAGCGATAGTAGGCTAAACATCTCCATGGCGGACACCAGTAGAATCTTCGAGCGCGAATCAGCATCGTAGAACTCCCACCTCTCACCCGAGTCAGGGCGAAATCTCTCCACACCATGAAAACAGTCAACAGTAGCCTTATAGCTAGACAATACATCCATTCCCAAGATGCAATCAAAATCTCTGATTCCCAAAACAATCAGATTGGACACCAAAACATGCTCATCAAATCGAAGCACACAATCCCACACCACTTCACGGGACCACAGACTCACACCAGCAGGAGTGGACACGGAAACAACATCACACAATGGGGAAGAAATCAACCCATGCTCACAAACAAACAACTCAGAAATAAAAGAGTGTGATGCACCAGTGTCAAATAGAACTCTCGCAGATAATAAAAATAGAGCATGTACCTGCGATCACTATGGCAGGTGTCTCCTCAGCCTGCTCTCTCGTCAAAGCGTTCGCCTGGGCCTGCTGTGGAATCTGGAACTGAGGTCTCGATTGTGCTCCAAACCTAGAAGGCTCACGGGGTTGGAATCCAGATCGCTGGGTAGGGGCAGGAAACTGCGGTCTCTGAGAAGAACCACCAGCTGATCCCTGCTGCGAAGGAACTGAAGACTGACTCCTCAACAAAGGACATACTCTCTGAAAATGTCCGGGCTGTCCACAGTTATGGCAAAACCCCTGAACTACACGACACTAAGAAGTCGGATTCCTTCCTCCGCACTGTCCACAAGACATGCTGCTTGAACCACTGCCAGAACCAGAACTCGCAGAACCAGAGGAACTCGAATTCGCCTTCTTCTTGAACTGTTTCCCTCGAGGTCAAAACCTTTGGCAATTCGACTGCTGTTGCTGCGACCCCTGAGGAGAATGAAAAGATTGCGACGCATCCTGCACAGGCTGATAGGTGCGTCCAGTAGTCAGCTGAGTCGGAGCCTCTACCTCCAACAAACTCTCCTCAATATCCACTGCTCGGTTCACTGCCTCTATGTAGGTCGCAGGTGAACCAGACAAAACCATCCGGTACAGATCAGGCCTCAAACCTTTCAGAAATTTGTTCCTCTTCGTCCTCTCCTGGTTGGCTACGTGTGCACATAAATCAAAAGAGCAGAAAACTGTCGGGCATACTCAGCCACTCGCAAGTTACCCTACTTCAGGTTTTGGAACTCTCGCTCACGACTTTTAAAGAAGGACTCCGGGGTATACTCCTGTCGGAACGCCTCACATAAGCTCTCCCAAGTGATCACAGCCCCACTATCACGAAGAATACGAGATGTACCTCACCACCAGTGCTGTGCGTTGTCTATCAGCTACAACACCGCCAACTTCTGTCTCTTCTCAGGAGCGTACTCCAGAGTATCGAACAACTCCTCCATCTGAACTAACCAAGCCTCAGCCATCGCACCACCCTCGGCAGCAGAAAACCTCGGAGGGTTCGTCCTCTAAAACTTAGCTAAAACCAACTCCATCTCGCCTATCTGTCTAGTAACGTTTTCAACCTGATGAACATCATCACCACTACCTGCCCTAGACTCCTCCTCGGTACGTCTACTCGTCCTACCTCTTCCTCTCCTTGGCAGCATCTAAACAAGTCTAGAGGTAAGATCTCACAGCAGATATATCACATAGTCAGATAAAAGATCACATAAGTGACAGAGTCAATCAAAAATCAAATCAAAACTCTGTGCCTAGACTCGAGGGAGATCAAAAGAAATCGAGCTTATCCTAGTTTAAGCTCTGATACCAAAAATTCCAGGCCCCGAGCTAATCACTCAAATTTACAGCACAAATAAGCACATAATAGCGGAAGCATAAAACAGGGCTTAAAATTTTTTTCAAAATCATTTGGGCCTTAACGCAAATTCATCATTCAAAATATTGATAATCAAAATACGAGTTAACTCAAACTCATATAAAACAGGTAACATCAAATCTCAAATCAAATACAGATCCCCAATACAATAAAACATGGGGCATCCCTCGGTTTAATACATATCACAAAATAAACTGGGACTCAAGGAAACGGGGTTCTACCAGCTGGCACTCCACTCAGTCTAGCTTGGTTACCTTAAGATCCTGCAAATGGGTAACACAGACCCAAACAACACAAAAGAAGGAAAAGAAATACGAGGTCAAGCATCAGTACGAAGAGCTATCAAAACAACTAATCATGCAACATGCTATAATTGATGCTATACAATACATGAGGGCTATCAAGGATCGGATAGCTAGACCAGTGTATCAACTGGCAAATCATCTCAGTCGAGCCTCTATACCACGCACGGTGTATCAACCGGGGAAATCATCGGTCCATGATCTTCAGAGCCCGTCAGCCCATCACAGCTCGATGGTAGACGCTCGAATCCGGTAGTCACTACTCTGATGATAGCGTTGGACATTTCAGGCACGACACATCTGTCTGCCAGTCACAACGTAGCTCTCAGTCAGGTCATCAATCAATCTGTCAATCAGGCTCAAGATGTATGCATGTATGCCAAATGAATATCCAATTCTCAATGCATACACTTCAATACGTGAAAACAGAATGTACAACTCAATCAATTCAACAAACTGTATCACGTAAAAGCACAGAATCAAATCATCATATTTCATAACATCAATCACAGCCATGTCCATGCTCAAAGCTGTTAAATCCGCTCAATTCGTACCTTCAATCCTCAAACACCTCAACAGAGTTCTCACAAGTCGCTGTAATTCACGGCCTAAGCAACCAGATCTCTCCTAGCTCGGCAAACACGGCAGAGACTCCCTGGAACTGAAATCCAGAAGCGTACAACAATCAAAGAAAGCTCAATCAGATTTATCCAGAAGTCCTCGCACACCAACAGCTTCACGCTCACTTCCACAAGTCGTTCCACAACCTCTAATGAGTAGCAATCGACAGAGCAACTCACAAGGAATCCAGCGCCACCAAAATCATCGAAAACAAAGGCTGGAATCGATAGAAATCTATGGAAGAAACGTTCAGTGAACAGTATCTAAAACGAGGGTTTGAAGATGGAGAAATATCGGGTTCAGAATAATTCTAAGTGTCGATCAACACTTATCTATATAACTCCACACAACAGCTGCTGATTCAATCTATCAGACGTTGCTACAGTAGGAATCTTACAACAGAAACCATCTCTTCTCTCCACGAAACCAGCAACAACCATCAGACGTTGCATTCACAAAGGAACATCAAAACGACGCCGCATCAACTAATCAAAACGACGCCGCAGCGTTCCAACAGCTGACAACAGATATCTTTTAAAACAACCAATAGTTGAAATATGCTTATTAACTCAAAGCGTAACTACACAAAATGACGTCGCATCAGGGATACGTCATCCACGCTGCAAACAGCTGATCAAACCAACGTCTGGTCACACTAAACAATTCAAGCGACGACGTACAGGACATGTCACCTTTACTGCCAACAGTTGATCAAAAGCGTTGCACACAAAACACTGCGTTCAAACTTATCAAAACGACGTCGTCTCACATCAACGACTGGTTCCTCAAACAAACAGCTGGTAGCGCTACAATCAGCAGTCGACACTAAAAAGTTGACCAACACGTGTCGTGTTCTCGTCAATTCTCGCACCCGCACCTCAGCTGGCAGCAGATACCTCTTCAAGCGCTACTACTGAATAGCAAAACGACGACGCATTATTCACTCGCTACAGTACCGTTGACTTGCGTTGACGTCTGAAATGCGCTACGTCTTATTTCCTTGCATTAGCGCTACGTCTGATTTTCACGAAACGACGGCGTATTACTCCCGCGCCATCAACGACTGATCAGACTTCACCAACTAGCGCTACGGCAGAACACTAACGCCTGAATTCCACTGGAATCAGATTTCTTTCGCAAAACCATCAAATCTACGCGACAAATGCCAAATCAATTCGATTAATCACAAATCTAAAATCTGATTCCTCACAGACTGGTTCTTGCAGGCACTATCAGTGATACTTAGGGTATCATGGGGCGATGTTTCTAGACGCTTTACCATGATCAGATGGGTTAGTCCGAAAAATGTGGTTTTGGAGTCACAAATGTTGTGAGCCCACGGCTAGCTGTATTCCTGAACCATTGAGGGTCACACAAGTACTGGTTTCTCAATTCCCGTATGGAAATTAAGCTCAATTTGTGAGTATAGTAGGAGGAAGGATGGAAGTGCGACTTCCTAAAATTAAATAGGGTCAAAATGCAATTTCCCTAAGTTTGGACGAGTTTGACTATCCTTAAAGCTTACACGGGCAAAACTGCTATTTTGGATTAGGTGGTCCAAAAATTTGTTTTCACATCATAATGCTCAGTTTTGTAAACTGTATAGATCGGTCCGATCTGATCGTCGATCGGGATTATGATGGAGCCACATTGATGGACTTGAAACCAATGTTCACCCTGGGCCTGGGCCTGACCCAAGCCCATTAAGCTGGTTCAAGCCCATGGAAAATCTATAAATAGAGGCCCTGAGGTATTCATTTGAAACACACAAAAATGCTCCTCAACTTATTCTTCCTCTCCTCTCCACGCCGCCGCCGCCGTCAGAAATCTCGTTCCGACCGTTCCGGCGAGGAGATTCCATCCGTGAAATCTTCGTCGAGTTTTCTAGTGCAGACCGGCAAAGGAATTTGGATTCCGATCGTGGACCGGATTAGGAGGCCAAAACCGCCAACTGTTGAAGTGCCGATTTCCTCGTGAAATT
Source organism: Dorcoceras hygrometricum (assembly GCA_001598015.1). Classification (NCBI taxonomy): domain Eukaryota; kingdom Viridiplantae; phylum Streptophyta; class Magnoliopsida; order Lamiales; family Gesneriaceae; genus Dorcoceras; species Dorcoceras hygrometricum. Next base: position 47,294 of record KV008269.1, read on the forward strand.
GGTCGGAGCCAAGCCCCTAGACGCCAGCAAGGTACCATTATAAAAATCCTATGTATGTTTATGAATTGTTTTACAGGTGTATTGACCGTTCCCGGGCTCCAAAATTTTAATTCTTCCGCTGCGACCCGGGAGCGGGATCCGGATTCGTCGTTGCGCCAACAGTGGTATCAGAGCTTTGGCTCGGATCTATCAATGCACTTTGTCTGCCTGTATTGCATCAGTTTTCAGTTTTTTTAAAAAAAAAAATTTTGTTGTCGTGCCACCGCCGCACGACCGCCGTGCCTACCGCCGCACGACGTGCGCACCCGCCACACATCGCGGGATTGTCCGCTCATCCCGCGTGCACATCGTGGCGGTTGTTGAGCGCCTGTCGCGCACGCCCTGCGCGCACTTCCCTGCGGGCGTTGCGACCGCTGGACGGTAATCGTGCGCACACGTTTCATAGGGGGGGTGCACGCACCTGCCGCCCCACGTGCGCGAGCTGTGCGCGCAGGTGGCCACCCCTCGTGCGCACGCGTTGCACAAAGGGGGGCGCACAGCGTGCAGCACGCGGGGCGGCGTCGCACCGCCTGTGCGGAGGTTCCAGGGCGGAGATGAGGCCGTAGTTTTTGAATTCTAGGGTTTTTCCGGGCCTGTCCCGTGCGGCCCGAGGGGTTTTTGGGCCAATACTTGATATTGGGCTTTTTGGTCGGACCACAATTAATTTTTGAAAATTTTTGAGATATTGGACCTAAAATTGTTTTAAGCCCAAAATTGATGCAATTAAAATAACAAAATAAGATTTTATTTATAATATATGATTTTGTTGGATAATATTAAATTTGATTTGAGTATTTTATTTATGTCAATTAATTGAGATAATTGAATAGATAATGTTTGGGATGATCGAGAGCCGTGCCCAATGTGTTAGGTGTATGCTAGGTTTTACATTTTTTTGGTTGTAATATTGTTGATATTCATTTCAAAGTGGGCCTGGTTTATGGCCCGTTCCCACCCCTCTTCAAATGGATCCCTATTTGTCATAGTTATTTAAATGTATATATTAGACTTAGTGGGAGGATAATTTTGAAGATGGTGGAGATGATGATCAAAGAT
>KV008269.1:49059-61254 GCA_001598015.1 Dorcoceras hygrometricum
TATTATTCGGGACCATGATTTCTTGATTGGACTCTGTGTACCCACTAAGGAAACTTGATTTCTCGATTTCATTAGAGGGTGGTGAAATCGTTAAAATAGTGGGAGGGTAATTCATAAAACTAAATGACCTTGTTTTATTTCTTAGCGTTTTTCATAAATAGTCTGTGATGCATGTCTGTTTTTTCTTTTCAGTATAAACTGCTATTATCATGTCTTCAACCAAAAATCCACTTGCTGCTATACCGGATAGCAACAAGTTCTCTGGTTTGAACTACCAAGATTGGCTTCGAAACCTCAATATTGTCTTGGCTTCGGAGAAACTTCTCTACACGCTAGAGAAGAGCCCTCCGAAGGAAGCCCCTGCCGATGTCAGTCCTGAGGAGCTGACAAAGCTGAATAAATGGTGGGATGACGAGCTTAAGGCACGGTGCTATATGATGGCATCGATGTTCAAAGAAATGCAGTGGCGCTTTGAGAAGACGGAGTATGCTGCTGGCATACACATTCATCTCAAGGAACTGTATGGGGAGAACTCTCGGACTGAGAGGTTCACTACTGTCAAGGAACTCATGACGAGGCGCATGCGCGAGGGGACTTTGGTCCACGAGCATGGGGTCCGTATGATTGTGCTCATTGAGAAGCTAGTGGGCCTTGATATCACACTTCCACATGAGCTATCTGTGGATCTGCTTCTCCTCTCCCTGCGTGCTGCATTCGACCCCTTTGTGGTCAACTTCAACATGAACAAGCTGGAAGCCACCCTTGAAGAGGTGGTAAACATTCTTGTCATGTTTCAGGGGGCCATAAAAAGGGACAAGTCCGTCCCCCTTTTGGGCTATTCTTCCTCTGCGAAGAAGGGGCCCAAACGCAAGGGAAAGAAGTGTTCTTCCCCTGCGAAGGAGGGAAAGCCCACCAAGAAGCATAAGGCAAGGGCCTCAAAGCCGGACAAATCTGAGGATGTTTGCCACCACTGCCAAAAGTGTGAGACCTGGATTTGTATTAAGATTTTTTTGTTGATTGTATCGGTTTTTTGGAGTTTCCTGCTGATCAAATCTTTGTTCGAGAGTTTGGTTGGCATTTTCGGGTCTGAAATAGCATTTGGATCAATTCTGGAGATTTTGTATTTTTGCATGTTTTGTGTTGAGCGCTAAACGTCGTCGTTTGAGGTATTGCGACTGGTACCAGCTGGGAGGAGTTGTGCGTCTGGATGACCAGTCAAGGAACCAGTCCTTGGTTATTAGCGTGTTTTTGGTATCGGGTGAGAAACGACAGCGTTTATAGGAACGTCACTGTAGCTTGCGACTGGTTGTGTTTCGTATATTGCGACTGGTTGTGCACTGTAGCTGTGACTGGTATTTTGCGAGGAGTTGTTGTGTCTGGATGATCAGTCGAGAGCTATGGTCAACGCGGTTCAACGTCATTGTAGCCTTGCGACTGGTATTTGGCGAGATGTTGCGACTGGATAATGACGTCAGTGGAGCGACGTCGTTTGAGTAAGTTGCAACGCTGCGTTTTGAGGTTGCTACTGGATGACCAGCAGAGGATATCGTTGTGCGTTGTTTTGGTCCTGCGACTGGATGACCAGCAGTTGGTATATTGGATTGTGTATCCTGTGCGACGTCGTTTGAGTAAGTTGGTGCGACGCCGTTTTGAGAACCAGCCGTAAGTTTATTTTAGCGATTTTTGGAGAAATCAGCCGTTGGTTCTTGCGTCTGCTGGTTAGTTGGTACCTGCTGGTTTGGGAGATTGATGGTGTCGACTGGTTTGTCGGTGGACAATTATTTGTATTGGTTTTCAGTCGTTGCAAGTGCTATTTAAGGAAGACTTGGTCTTTGAATTTGTGATATCATTTCCCATACTTAGAAATTTCCAGCCTTTCGTTCCTTATCCTTCGAACCCTAGAGCACTATTCAGCCGTGAGCTTTTCCGGCGAATTCCCGTCGTTTCCGGTGGTTGTTTTGCTCGTGCGAGGTAGCGTTGGACTCCTCTTGAGAAGCTCTTCCAATTCGTACCAGTTTTAGTAGCTGGAATTGGCTAGTCAAGGAACGCGAAGTTACTGTCGTTCGATTTGGTAGAACTACGTTCAGGTTTTCGGTGAGACCTTGTTCCTAGCCATAGTTTTAAGCTTTCTATGTAATTGTTGAGGTATATTGAGCAGCTGGTCGAGTGAGACTCCCAACCGTGAGCTTGATTAGCAACCTGTTAGATTTATGTTGTGTATGCCGTGTGTTTAACAGGCTTTTACCAGAGTCTTCGGGATTTCTCGCAGTGTTAGTTGTTGCTCAGTATAAGGTACGGATTTGAGCTTATATTACAGCGAGATTATGGCTTGGATGATTGTAGTTGCTGGTATGTGGAATGGCCGTGCCTGTTGGTTGTGCCCTGTTGAGGATTGTGTATGCTGTTGTGTTATTGCTGTGTTGCATATGTTATATGCCTGCATTTCAGCATGTTGCATACACGCATGGTATTCCTTTTCCCAGTTTTGGTAGCCTTTGTACCTTGTTGTATTGTTGTTGTTTCTTACCAGGATGTGAGGGCGAGCGGCAATACCGCACTCTCATCTCCCTGCTGGGATCGTAGCCACCATGCGCCGAGTGGTTAACTACCACAGTTCATGGGCGAGGCAACAGGAGGTTGAGTTGTTTGATGCATCTGGTAAGTGGGTGTAGTGTCATGGCGAGTGGCTCACTACCACACTGTGAACACGCCCCGTGGCCACTGTATGTTGTTGATGATTCTTGGAGCTATGTTTGAGTTCCATAGCTCCCTTGTAGGTCGAGCCTTCCGTTGTTATTCGGCGTCTCATGCATAGCATCTGCATTTTATTCCTTGCTGTTTTTTTATGTTGTATTATTGCTCTCCGTACTGAGGTTTGACTCCATGTCCCTCCGGGGCTTGGTTTGTTTATTTGTTATGTTGTTTTGAGGAAACCCAGGTACTACAGCTGGTCGTGGTTTTAACCCAGCTGGTGGTGCCCCAGGAGGTGGCTAGCGTGTCCCAGTTGCATAGAGCATACTTATTTATATATGTATAAGTTAGCCAGGGGGATGCCCTGCGCTTTGTTGTTGTACCCGTAGGGGAGTTTGATACATGTTTGAACTATGTATGCTTTATTTTTGGTTGTTTTATGAATTGGGAAACTTATTTTAAGTATTGTCGTATTTTAAATTATATGTTTCAAACCGTCGGGCCTAAAAGCGAAAATTTTACCCACTTTTTGATAGCTTCCGCATGTGTTTATCTGTTGTGAGCACGAGGCCTAACATTTTTGGTATCAGAGCTTAAGCTGGGATAAGCTCAATTCCTTTGATCACACTTGAGTCTAGGCACAGTGTTGCGTGTTGCATGTGCTTGACTTATGTGACTACGTGCTGCATAATTTGTGTTATATGCTTTCTATGTTGTACCTGTTCTGTTTTTCCTTATCCTGTTGAGTGTTTTAGATGCCGCCTAGATGCCGTGGTAGAAGTAGGGGGCTGTTCCAGGAATCAGGAGGACAGAACGAGGATCAGTATAGTGATCCTAGTCATACTCTTGAGAGTAGTGGAGAAGAGGAGGCTGAGGCTCCGTCGGCTCCGGTAGAGAGAATGGATGTGGTCATAGCTCGGTTTCAGAGGATGAATCCTCCTGTCTTCAATGGCTATGAGTCGAGTGAGGATGTGGATTCTTGGCTCCATAGTGTCATACATCTTTTTGATCGAGCCCAGTATGACGATGATCTTCGGTTGAGGTTGGTGACCTTGTTGTTGAGGAAGTCCGCAGAGCGTTGGTGGCGAGGTACGTCTAGTACCTTACTGGAGACTGGTGTTGGCATCACTTGGGACACTTTTTACCAGGTCTTCAGGCAGGAGTATGTCCCCGACTCCTATGTAGCTGCCCGTGAGCGGGAGTTTGAGTTCTTGGAGCAGGGTTCGTTGTCTGTGCGCGAGTACGCTCGCAAGTTTTCTGCTTTGTTGGCTTATGTTCCGCATGATGCTGGCCGGGAGAGGGCCAAGAGTACCAGGTTTGTGGAGGGCTTGAATGGAGACCTGTACCAGAGCGTTTTGACAAGCAAGCCCAAGTCCTATGCTGAGGCCGTGGATATTGCTATCCACATTGAGGAGGTCATAGTGCGCGTAGAGCGCAGGTGACGCAGGCGGTGCAGGGAGGTAGACCCGCTGGTCAGGGAGCTCAGTCTTCTCAGAGTTCTCAGTCCGTGCATTTTCCTCGGAAGCAGTAGCAGGTAGCTCAGCAGTCTGGCCGTCAGAGGTTTCGACCCCGCGTTCAGCAATTCAAGAAGAAGTATGGTTCAGGGTCTTCTGGTTCAGGTAGCTCGAGTAGCAGCGGCTCTCGGGTGTAGCTCAGCAGTCTGGCCGTCAGAGGTTTCGACCCCGCGTTCAGCAATTCAAGAAGAAGTATGGTTCAGGGTCTTCTGGTTCAGGTAGCTCGAGTAGCAGCGGCTCTCGGGTGGAATTTTGTGGTTTTTGCGGTGGAAATCATTCTTCCACGCAGTGTGTTGGTGTGCAGGGTTCCTGAAACCTTTGTGGTCAGTACGGGCATATTGCGAGAGTGTGTCCGTCAGCTGGATCACATCAGCCCGCGGCCCAGCCTCAGGGTCGTGGGGGTCAGTCTAGGGGCCGTTCGCAGCAGTTTCAGTAGCCCCGTTTTTGTGAGACTCCGTTTAGGCCGTTTCAGCTTCCTGGACCTTCGCGTTTTTGGCAGTCTTCTCAGCCTTTCTTTCCAGGACCCCAGCATGCTCAGGTTAAAGCATTCACGAGAGAGCAGGCCGAGGAGACACCGAGCCGAGTGATTGGAGGTACATGCTTTGTTTTTGACTTTCCTGCTCGTGTGTTGTATAAAACCGGTGCATCGCATTCGTTTATTTCTGATTCGTTTGTTGTTGAGCATGGATTGTGTACCGTCCCTTTGCGCGATGTTGTTTCTGTTTCTACCCCCGGTGGTGTGAACCTGTTCTCGCAAGAGATTTTGTTGGATGGTGTGTTACTGTTTGGTGAGCATGCCTTGTTAGCGAATTTGATCCGTTTGATACTTTGGGATTTGGATTGTATAGTTGGGATGGATGTGCTGTCCAACTACAGGGCCTCCGTGGATTGCTTCCATGGGATTGTGCACTTTAGGCCTTTGTCTGGCGAGAAGTGGGACTTCTACGGCCAGGACTCGAGATCGAAGATTCCGTTGGTCTCCGTGATGGAGATGTTTAGCTTGTTATCTTTGGGAAATGCTGGCTTTATGATTTACGCTTTGGATGCGTCTTCTTCTTCTAGTGTTCAGCTTAGTGACGTTCCCGTGGTCCGACACTTCCCCGACGGTGTTTCCGGAGAAGATTCCTGGTTTTCCTCCAAGGCGGGAGATAGACTTCAGCATAGAGTTGGTGCCTGGCACAGCTCCGATTTCTCGTGCCCCGTATCGTCTAGCGCCTGCGGAGTTGAGAGAACTCAAGGTTCAGTTAGATGATTTGCTGGAGAAGGGTTTCATTCGTCCTAGTATGTCACCGTGGGGAGCGCCCATATTGTTTGTGAAGAAGAAGTATGGCTCAATGCGGATGTGCATTGATTTTCGTCAGTTGAATAAAGCCACTGTGAAGAATAAGTACCCGTTGCCGAGAATCGATGATCTGTTCGATCAGTTGCAAGGTTCTGCGGTGTATTCTAAGATTGATCTTCGTTCCGAGTACCATAAGCTCAGAGTGAGGGAACAAGATGTCGCGAAGACTGCGTTTCGTACGAGATACGAACATTTTGATTTTTTGGTTATGCCGTTTGGGTTGACAAACGCACCTGCAGTCTTCATGGATCTGATGAACCGAGTCTTCCGAGAGTTCATAGATCAGTTTGTGATTGTTTTTATTGACGACATCTTAGTTTATTTGAAGACTCCGAGGGAGCACAAGGAGCACTTGGAAATGGTTCTTCTTAGGTTGAGAGAGCAGCAGTTGTATGCGAAGTTTTCCAAGTGCGAGTTTTGGTTGGATCGCGTTGTATTTCTGGGCCATGTCATTCAGCGGATGGCATTTCTGTGGATCCCAGTAAAGTGGATGCCATGTTGAACTGGGAGCGACCGAGAAATGTGTCTGAGATTCGCAGTTTCTTAGGTCTGGCTGGCTATTATCGTCGCTTTATTGAGGGGTTCTCTTCTATAACAAAGCCTATGACCCAATTGACCCAGAAGGATAAGCGGTTTGTTTGGACTGAGCAGTGTGAGAATGCTTTTCAACTGCTCAAGGAGAAGTTAACTACTGCGCCTGTGTTGGCCTTGCCGTCCGGTTCAGGTGGTTTTGTTGTTTGTTCTGACGCTTCACTAAATGGATTGGGTTGTGTGTGATGCAGAATGGTAGAGTCATTGCGTATGCCTCGCGGCAGTTGAAACCGCACGAGACTCGTTACCCAGTTCATTTTGGAGTTAGCAGCGGTGGTCTTTGCGTTAAAGATCTGGCGTCACTACCTGTATGGCGAGCAGTTTGTGGTGTACTCCGACCACAAGAGTTTACAGTATCTGTTTTCGCAGCCTGACTTGAACATGAGACAGCGTCGGTGGATGGAGCTGCTTAAAGATTTTGACTGTGAGATTAAATACCAGCCTGGGAAGTCAAACGTAGTGGCTGATGCTTTGAGCAGGAAGGCTAGTGAGATGCTTGCGTCGTTGTACATCTCTAAGGATCAAGAGCATCTTAACACTACGGGTTGGAGATTCTATCCGGCTGAGGATTGTGTGATGGTTTCATCTTTTGAAGTGGAACCGCAGATTGTTTCTAGCATTCGAGCAGCTCAGAGGACCGATCCGTCAATCCACGAGTTGAAGATGAAAGTTAGGGCTGACGAACTTGAGGACTATTCTGTCTCGTCCGATGGTTGTTTGCGTTTCCGGGGCAGGTTGGTTGTGCCCAATTTGATTGATTTGAAGGAGGAGATCCTTCGAGAAGCGCACTGTAGCAGACATAGTTTTCATCCTGGTGCACGAAAGATGTACCATGCTTTGAAGCCGCACTTTTGGTGGGCTGGCCTGAAGAGCGATGTTGCTGGTTTTGTCATTCGTTGTTTGAACTGCCAGATGGTTAAGGCTGAAAGGATGAGACCTGGTGGTCTGTTGCAGAGTTTAGAGGTGCCCCAATGGAATTGGGAGCACATTGCAATGGATTTCGTAACGCATTTGCCTCGTTCCAGCCGAGGATGCGATGCTGTTTGGGTAGTTGTAGACCGTTTGTCTAAGTCTGCACACTTCATTCCCTATGGGATGACCTTCTCGTTGAAGAAGATGGCGAAGCTGTACGTTGATTTTGTTGTTAGATTGCATGGTGTGCCTGTTTCAATCGTGTCTGACCGAGATCCGAGGTTTACTTCCAGGTTTTGGAAGAGTTTGCAGACACCTTAGGGAACTAGATTGGCTATGAGTACCGCGTATCATCCCCAGACAGATGGCCAATCTGAGCGAACTATCCAGACGTTGGAGGATATGTTGCGTGCTGTTGTGTTGGATTTCGGAGGTAGTTGGCAAGACGCGTTGTCTTTGGTTGAGTTTTCGTATAATAACAGCTACCAAGTAACGATTGGCATGGCGCCTTTAGAGGCTTTGTATGGCCGCAAGTGCAGATCGCCAGTGCGTTGGGAAGAAGTGGGGGAGAAGCAGCTATCTGCACCTGACTTTGTGCAGCAAATTAAAGATCATGTGGATCTTATTAGACAGCGGATGAAAGCTTCCCAGGATCTCCAAGCCAGTTATGCGAATAAGAGGCGTCGACCTCTTGAGTTTCAGGTTGGTGATCGTGTATTTCTCAAGGTTTCTCCGTTTCGTAGTATGATGCGCTTTGGACGCAAGGGAAATTTAGCCCCTCGTTACGTTGGTCCGTATGAGATTGTCGGGAGGATTGGCCCTTTAGCATATCGTCTGTTGTTGCCGTCCGAGTTATCTTCTTTGCATGACGTCTTTCACGTTTCCATGTTGAGGAAGTATGAGCCAGATCCGTCTCATGTACTTGGAACTGACGAGGTAGAGCTAGATCAGTCGTTGAGCTATCAGGAATACCCTTTGCAGATCCTTGGCAGAAAAGAGAAACAGTTGAGGAATAAAACCATTCCGTTGGTGATGGTGCAGTGGAGCAAGCATGGTAGGGAAGAAGCTACTTGGGAGCTGGAAGAAAAGATGCATCGCGAGTGGCCGCATCTGTTTGAGTAGCTGTTGGGCTATATTTTCCAGTAGCTTGTAGTTTTGCTATTTTCCTTCCTCAGTTGTTGTGAATTGTTTGCTCAGTTATCTTGAACTATTGGCCTTGTGTTGGGTAGGTTCTGTTTGTAGCTTGCTGTTGTGTTTGTTGATTCAGAATTGTTGCTGTGATTTCGAGGACGAAATCCTTTTTAGTGGGGGAGAAATGTGAGACCTGGATTTGTATTAAGATTTGTTTGTTGATTGTATCGGTTTTTGGGAGTTTCCTGCTGGTCAAATATTTGTTCGAGAGTTTGGTTGGCATTTTCGGGTCTGAAATAGCATTTGGAGCAATTCTGGAGATTTTGTATTTTCGCATGTTTTGTGTTGAGCGCTAAACGTCGTCGTTTGAGGTATTGCGACTAGTACCAGCTGCGAGGACTTGTGCGTCTGGATGACCAGTCGAGGTGTTAGAGTAGATGCCCAACTAGCCAACTTGTGGCGTGTGGGTTTATAGACTCTTGTATGAAACAATCTTTATATATGATATTCGCATTTATTTATATGGCGTTCTTTACTTTCATTATGTGTGTAATGATTTACAATTGCGTTGAGTAAAGACCTAGAATGCACTAAAGCGTATGTTAGATGTGATAGTGGGTATGACGGCTATCATGAAACACATCTAATAGTCGCTGTGTGTTCTGAACATGTTCCTAGTCGATTGGGCCGTCAAAATGAGGATAAGGCCGCCCGAGTTCAAGACTAGTATCTGCGATGCGAAGTACCATGTTTCATTGGTATGGAACATTGTGATGTTCTGAGCATGCAGATAGATAGTGACCTGGTGATCTATCGAACTACCCTCCTTCGGACTTTCCAAGTGGTTCCCATTTGTCGAGTGGATATGTCCGAGGTCTTGGTTGTACTGATTAGTCCTCACGACTCAAAACGTCATTGAGACTTTACATGATAGGCGTCTCACTTTGACCCGTTTTCCGACTCATTTGGGGCAATAAGGCGTCGGGATTGGGTGAGACCCCGATGCATGTAGGAGTCGATGCATCGTTGTCGAGGATTCATCGCTCGCAGACATGCGTGGATATCCGATGCTATCTGAGGGGATAATAGTCTATAAATCTCTGGCCAGAGTACAAGAAGTGTTTTAGGTAAATGTGTTTACCTAGTTACACTCGCGATGTCACTATTCGATCTCCAAGATGTATGCATAGCTATCGGATCTATAGCGACTCTCGATTTACCAATGGTCGTTGATCTGATCGGGATATATGGATTGAAAGGACCGTACTGTACGCTAACCACGACCAACTGGTTCTTGCAGGCACTATCAGTGATACCTAGGGGATCATGGGGCGATGTTTCTAGACGCTCTTACCGTGATCCGTTGGGCAGGTCCGGAATTGTGATTCCGGAGCCACAATGGTTGTGGGCCCACGGCTAGCTGTATCCCTGAACCATTGAGGGTCACACAAGTACTAGATTCGAGATTCCCGCATGGATACTCAGCTAAATTTGTTGAGCGCGAGAAGAGGATTTCGGGAAGTGCGACTTCCTAAAAGTCAACAGGGGTCAAACCGGGGTTTCCCGCTGTTGAGGGACAAAACGGTCATTTTGCACTGGGATTCTGAAAAACGGTTTTTCAGATCACGGCGTTCAGTTTTGGAAACTGAATCGATCGGTCCGATCTGATCAGCTATTGGAGTTACGATGAAGTCTCGGTGGTGGAGATGAACTGAATGTTCATCGTTGGACCCGGGCCCGTTGGGCCGATCCAAGTCCAACACCTAAGTCTAATTAATTAGACTAAGCTTCACTTAACTCAAGACACAACAATTTAACCTAACCCTAAAAGCATTGGCCGCCGCCCTCCCTCCTCTCCAAAAGCCGCCGCCGCCGCCTCGAGTCGCCGGAAAATCGTTTTCGGCCAATTCGACGCGGAGAATACGTTCGTGCTGATCTCGTCAGTCCTTCTAGTGCAGGCTGACGAAGGAGTCTCGTTTCTGGTCATGGACCGGATTGCCGTTGGGCCGATCCAAGTCCAACACCTAAGTCTAATTAATTAGACTAAGCTTCACTTAACTCAAGACACAACAATTTAACCTAACCCTAAAAGCATTGGCCGCCGCCCTCCCTCCTCTCCAAAAGCCGCCGCCGCCGCCTCGAGTCGCCGGAAAATCGTTTTCGGCCAATTCGACGCGGAGAATACGTTCGTGCTGATCTCGTCAGTCCTTCTAGTGCAGGCTGACGAAGGAGTCTCGTTTCTGGTCATGGACCGGATTGGCGATTTCTACCGTAATCTACCGAGAAGAGCCGACGTTATTGTAACTACGGTTGGAGCCAGGCACAAGTTCCAGCAAGGTAGTCACCTAAACACCCTATGTATGACGATATTTGTATTGTTATTTTTCGTATTGATCGTCTCCCGGCCGTTTAATTTCTGTTCTTCCGCTGCCTAGCCGGGGGGCGGATCCGGATCCCCACAGTGGTATCAGAGCCAGTGTTTTTCGGATCTGATCAATACGTATTGCCTGAATTGTATCTAACTTCTTAATTTCAGATCAAAATTCGATGCGAACCACGGCCACGCCACCGCCGCAGGCGGCGGCGCCTCTTCCTCCCGCCGCGCGCGCATGCGTGCGCGACAAACATACGCGCTGGCCGCGCATGGCGACTCTAAGATGGCGCTGCGTCGTGGTACAAGAGGCGCAATCGTTGCGCACGGTGCGGCCGAGAGTCGCCGCCACCCTCGCGCGATTGTCGTGCGTCGATGGTCGAACCATGAGCGCCGTAGCGCGCGCTGGCCACGCGCCCGCCGCACGTGAGGCGGCCGAGAGCTGCTGGTCGTCCGCCCGAGATGTTGCACGCTGGCCGTCGAGTTGCTGTCCCGTGCGATGCTGGTCGAGGCGATGCACGCTGCTCGAAGCACGCTGGGCGCGCGAGCGCGACGTGATGTTGCGCGGCCGCCGCCGTAAGTTTTTCTTGTTGTGGCGGCGCCGCCGGCCGGCCGCCGCTCCGGCGAGTCTCCGGCGATGTCGTGACGGCTGGTCTGATTTCTTCTAGGGTTTAGTTCGGGCCTGTCACGGGCAGCCCGTGAAGTTCTCGGGCCGGTATGCGATGTCGGGCCCGGTTTTGATCGATTTTGAAATTTTAAGTTTTTGGGCCTAGAATTGTTTTAAGCCCAATATGTTACAATTAAAATTAGTAAAATGTGATTTTTATTATGAAATATGATTTTGTAATAAAATATGATTTTGTTGATTAAAATTTGTTTTATCGGCAAAATTACGATTTTATTATAAAATACGATTTCTATTAGAATATGATTTTACGATAAATAATTAGATTATTTAAATTATGCATGTTAATTAGATTAATTGCGTGATTGGGGTGATCGAGAGCCGTGCCCAATGTGTTAGGTGAATGCAATAGGTTTTGTATGATTTCGGTTTTTTAATATATTTTGATTATCATTTAAAGTGGGCCTGTTCGTGGCCCGTTCCCACCCCTTGATAAATGTATCTCTTATTTGTCATAGTAAATTTAAATGTAAAATTACTAGATTTAGTGGGAGGACATCCGAAGACGATGGACGATGACGATCAAGATATTGAAGACCGAAGATCTGTAAAACCGGAAAGCTTTGTAATAGGATTGCATTGCATATTGCATTACCCCTAGGATTGGACTCAGGTCCGTGGCTGGAAACCACGGACCGCATAGCTCTCGCGATCGATCATCCCAATGTTACTTTATATATGTTGATATATAGTTTAATTGAATCCGCATGCTGCATGTTTTAAATTAGATTTAAATATGCATGAGACCAAAATTTTTCATAAATAAAATCCCTCGTTTTAAATTTGATTTAAAACTTATATCAAGATAAAATGTTTATTCGATAAACAAAGGGTATTTATAATTGTTTAAATTTCCCTACCTTCCATCAACAATGGGTGTACGTCGATGCTACCCGTATACATGGCCCGACTCATATTATTGATGGGGTCATGTATGCCGGAAAGCTGTCCACGCCAT
>KV008269.1:62149-97551 GCA_001598015.1 Dorcoceras hygrometricum
GGGTAGAACTCTCGACATGAGAGGTTCACGGCTGTCAAGGAGCTTATGACGAGTCGCATGCGCGATGGGACTTCGGTCCGCGAGCATGGGTTTCGCATGATTGGGCTCATTGAAAAGCTGTCGGGCCTTGATATCGCACTTCCACATGAGCTTTCTGTGGATGTACTTCTCCTCTCGCTACCCGCTGCATTTGACCCCTTTGTGGTCAACTTCAACATGAACAAGCTGGAAGCCACTCTTGACGAGGTGGTGAACATGCTTGTTGTGTTCGAGGGGACCATAAAGAAGGACAAACCCGTCCTCCTTCTGGGTTCTTCTTCCTCTGCGAAGAAGGGGCCCAGACGGAAGAGCAAGAAGTGTTCTGCTCCTGCGAAAGAGGAAAAGTCTGCCAAGAAGCCGAAGGCAAGGGCTTCTAAGCCTAACAAGAGCGAGGACGTCTGCCACCACTGCCACAAGGCTAGCAGTTGCGAACTGCAAAAGGTATGTTCTATATTGAAATAAATATGTCTCTTAATTCAACTTCTTGGGTACTTGATACCGGATGTGGATCTCATATCTGCAATGATTTGCAGGTGATGACAAGAAGTCGACGTCTTAGAGAGGGTGAGACCCACTTGAGGCTAGGCAATGGAGCAAGGGTTGCTGCAGTAGCTATAGGGGATATTGTTTTATTTCTGTCTTCAAATTTTAAGCTGTTGTTGCGAGACGTTTTATTTGTTCCTGAATTGATTAAAAACATTATTTCTATTCCTATGCTTGATAAAGATGGATATTCTTGTATGTTTGCCAATTCGATTTGCAATATTTACAAGAATGAATGTTTAATTGGAATTGGGGAACACGAAAACGATTTATACACCTTAAATTAAAAGACGTTCCAACTCGCGATGTCGAAGCACACACAACAACGATTAAACGGAAACACGATAACTGGAACCCAGCACAACTTTGGCACGCTAGGCTAGATCACATTTCCCTAAGTAGGATGAACAAGTTAGTTAGGAGTGACCTGTTTGATCTGTCAGACATCAACTCCCTACCGACTTGTGAATCTTGTCTGAAAGGAAAAATGACCAAGAAACCCTTCAAGGGCAAGGGTGAACGTGCCCAAGGCCTATTGGATTTGATCCATACTTCTGTGTGCGGCCCATTTAGTATTGGTACTAAATACGGTCACACATACTTCATCACCTTTACCGACGATTACTCTAGGTATGGGTACTTGTACTTGATGAAGTGCAAGTCTGAATCCTTTGAAAGATTCAAGGAATTCAAGGCTGAAGTGGAAAATCAATTAGGCAAAAGTTTTAAGGCACTTCGATCTGATCGAGGTGGTGAATACTTAAGTACTGAGTTTCAAGACTATCTGAAAGAGAATGGGGATGGGAAAACCACCCAAGTACTCATTTATGAGGATTTGGGGATGTCCTGCTTACGTGAAGCAGACAGTGGGAGATAAGCTGGATACGAGATCCATCTTATGCTACTTCATTGGGTATCCAAAGAATTCCATTGGATACTACTTCTACTATCCGAGCGAGACGAAAGTGTTTGTCTCTAGGAATGCCACCTTTATGGAAAGGGAATTTCTACTTGATAGAAAGGGCAAAATAGTAGAACTCGAAGTGGTTCGAGAACCAATTGAAGTACCAGGTGAGTCTCCTGCACCTGCAGATCCAATACCAGAAATGGTCGTACCTAGGAGATCCGAAAGGATTCCTAGAGCTCCTGAGAGATATGGTTTTCTCCTTGAAGATGATCAAAGTGATCAAGTTGTTGGATCTGATCCAAGAACTTTCAAGGAGGCAAATTCCGATGCTGATTCTAACTTATGGCTTGAAGCAATGCAGTCTGAGTTTGACTCAATGCATGCTAACCAAGTTTGGACTCTTGTTAACCCTCCCGAAGGAATTGTTCCCATTGGGTGCAAATGGGTATACAAGAGGAAACTTGGGCCTGATGGTAAGGTAATGACCTACAAGGCGCGACTGGTCGCGAAAGGTTACACTCAAAGGCAAGATGTTGACTATGATGAAACCTTCTCGCCCGTCGCAATGTTCAAGTCAATTAGAATATGTTAGCCATAGCCGCATGGTACGACTATGAGATATGGTAAATGGATGTGAAAACTGCGTTCCTTAATGGAAACATTAAGGAAGAGATCTATATGACGCAGCCTGAGGGTTTCACATCTGTTGGAAGCGAGCATAAGGTATGCAAGCTTCAGAGATCGATCTACGGTCTCAAACAAGCATCACGAAGTTGGAACCTGAGATTCGATGAAACAATTAAGGAATTTGGTTTCATCAAGAATCCCGAGGAGCCGTGTGTCTATAAGAAGGTAGTTAAAAGTGCTGTGACGTTTCTCGTACTTTATGTTGATGACATTCTACTCATTGGGAATGATGTAGGAATGTTTCAGTCAACTAAAGTATGGTTGTCTAGTAGATTTTCGATGAAGGACATTGGTGAAGCATCCTATATTCTTGGAATGCAGATCTATCGGGATAGATCTAAACGGATGCTCGGACTCACCCAAGCTACCTACATCGATACCATACTTAAGAGTTTCTCTATGGAAGAGTCCAAGAGAGGACACCTACCTATGTGCCGCGGGGTCACTCTATCCAAGTCTATGTGTCCAAAGACTGATGAGGAAATAGAGAGTATGACACGTGTGTCACGAGCCGCTACCAGGCCAACCCCGGCCAATTGCATTGGAAGGCCGTGAAGGATATTCTTAAGTACTTGAGAATGACTAGAATATGTTCATGGTCTATGGGGGTGGGACTAAGAATATGTTCATGGTCTATGGGGGTGGGACTAAGAATATGTTCATGGTCTATGGGGGTGGGACTAAGAATATGTTCATGGTCTATGGGGGTGGGACTAAGAATATGTTCATGGTCTATGGGGGTGGGACTAAGAATATGTTCATGGTCTATGGGGGTGGGACTAAGAATATGTTCATGGTCTATGGGGGTGGGACTAAGAATATGTTCATGGTCTATGGGGGTGGTGAACTGAAACTGGAAGGCTACACTGATTCTAGCTTCCAGTGTGACGTGGATGATTCGAAATCAACCTCTGGATTTGTATTCATGCTCAATGGTGGTGCTGTCTCTTGGAAGAGTTCCAAGCAAGACACCATCGCGGATTCAACCACTAAGGCTGAGTACATTGCATCATCAGCTGCTGCTAAGTAGGCCGTTTGGATAAGGAATTTCGTCCAAGAGTTGGGCATCATTCCTAATGGAGTTGGTCCAGTCCCGGTGTACTGCGACAACACGGGTGTCGTTGCGCAAGCAAAGGAGCCTAGGTCTCACCAAAGATCCAAACACATACTGAGGAAATACCACATAATCCGGGATATTGTGGCTAGAGGTGACATAGCAGTTGAGAGAGTCACCTCTGCGGACAACGTTGCTGATCCACTTACGAAGCCCTTGCCAGGACCCTTGTTTGAAAAACATCACGAAACAATGGGACTGCGTCTGATGAGTAGTTGGCTTTAGGGCAAGTGGGAGATTGTTAGAGTAGATGCCCAACTAGCCAACTTGTGGCGTGTGGGTTTATAGACTCTTGTATGAAACAATCTTTATATATGATATTCGCATTTATTTATATGGCGTTCTTTACTTTCATTATGTGTGTAATGATTTACAATTGCGTTGAGTAAAGACCTAGAATGCACTAAAACGTATGTTAGATGTGATAGTGGGTATGACGGCTATCATGAAACACATCTAATAGTCGATGTGTGTTCTGAACATGTTCCTAGTCGATTGGGCCGTCAATATAAGGATAAGGCCGCCCGAGTTCAAGACTAGTATCTGCGATGCGAAGTACCATGTTTCATTGGTAGGGAACATTGTGATGTTCTGAGCATGCAGATAGATAGTGACCTGGTGATCTATCGAACAACCCTCATTCGGACTTTCCAAGTTGTTCCCATTTGTCGAGTGGATAAGTCCGAGGTATTGGTTGTACTGATTAGTCCTCACGACTCGAAATGTCATTGAGACTCTACATGATAGGCGTCTCACTTTGACCCGTTTGCCGACTCATTTGGGGTCATAAGGCGTCGGGATTGGGTGAGACCCCGATGCATGTAGGAGTCGATGCATCGTTGTCGAGGATTCACCGCTCGCAGACATGCGTGGATATCCTATGCTATCTGAGGGGATAATAGTGTATAAATCTCTGGCCAAAGTACTAGAAGTGTTTTAGGTAAATGTGTTTACCTAGTTACACTCGCGATGTCACTATTCGATCTCCAAGATGTATGCATAGCTATCGGATCTATAGCGACTCTCGATTTACCAATGGTCGTTGATCTGATCGGGATATATGGATTGAAAGGACCATACTGTACGCTAACCACGACCAACTGGTTCTTGCAGGCACTATAAGTGATACCTAGGGGATCATGGGGCGTTGTTGCTAGACGCTCTTACCGTGATCCGTTGGGCAGGTCCGGAATTGTGATTCCGGAGCCACAATAGTTGTGGGCCCACGGCTAGCTGTATCCCTGAACCATTGAGGGTCACATAAGTACTAGATTCGAGATTCCCGCACGGATACACAGCTCAATGTGTTGCGCGCGAGAAGAGGATTTCGGGAAGTGCGACTTCCTAAAAGTCAACAGGGGTCAAACCAGGGTTTCCCGCTGTTGAGGGGCAAAACGGTCATTTTGCACTGGGATTCTGAAAAACGGTTTTTCAGATCATGGCGTTCAGTTTTGGAAACTGAATCGATCGGTCCGATCTGATCGGCGATCGGAGTTACGATGAAGTCTCGGTGGTGGAGATGAACTGAATGTTCATCGATGGACCCGGGCCCGTTGGGCCGGTCCAAGTCCAACACCTAAGTCTATTTAATTAGACTAAGCTTCACTTAACTCAAGACACAACAATTTAACCTAACCCTAAAAGCATTGGCCGCCGCCCTCCCTCCTCTCCAAAATCCGCCGCCGCCGCATAGCACCGCCGCCGCCTCGAGTCGCCGGAAAATCGTTTCCGGCCTATTCGATGAGGAGAATCCGTTCGTGCTGATCTCGTCAGTCCTTCTAGTGCAGGCTGACGAAGGAGTGTCGTTTCTGGTCGTGGACCGGATTGGCGATTTCTACCGCAATCTACCGAGAAGAGCCGACGTTATTGTAACTACGGTTGGAGCCAGGCACAAGTGCCAGCAAGGTAGTCACCTAAACATCCTATGAATGTCGTAGTTTGTTATGTAATTTTTCGTATTGATCGTCACCCGGCTATTTAATTTCTGTTCTTCCGCTGCCTAGCCGGGTGGCGGATCCGGATCCCCAACACGAGGAACCAGTCGTTGGTTATTAGCTTGTTTTTGGTATCGGGTGAGATACGACAGCGTTTAGAGGAACGTCACTGTAGCTTGCGACTGGTTGTGTTTCGTATATTGCGACTGTTTGTGCACTGTAGCTGTGACTGGTATTTTTCGAGGAGTTGTTGCGTCTGGATGATCAGTCTAGAGCTATGGTCAACGCGGGTCAACGTCATTGTAGCCTTGCGACTGGTATTTGGCGAGATGTTGCGACTGGATAATGACGTCAGTGGAGCGACGTCGTTTGAGTAAGTTGCAACGCTGCGTTTTGAGGTTGCGACAGGATGACCAGTAGAGGATATCGTTGTGCGTTGTTTTGGTCTTGCGACTGGATGACCAGCAGTTGGTATATAGGATTGTGTATCCTGTGCGACATCGTTTGAGTAAGTTGGTGCGATGCCGTTTTGAGAACCAGCCGTTAGTTTATTTTAGCGATTGTTGGAGAAATCAGTCGTTGGTTCTTGCGTCTGCTGGTTAGTTGGTACCTGCTGGTTTGGGAGATTGATGGTGTCGACTGGTTTGTCGGTGGACAATTATTTGTATTGGTTTCCAGTCGTTGCAAGTGCTATTTAAGGAAGACTTGGTCTTCGAATTGGTGATATCATTTCCCATACTTAGAAATTTCCAGCATTTCGTTCCTTATCCTTCGAACCCTAGAGCACTGTTCAGCCGTGAGCTTTTCCGGCAAATTCCCGTCGTTTCCGGCGGTGGACAATTATTTGTATTGGTTTCCAGTCGTTGCAAGTGCTATTTAAGGAAGACTTGGTCTTCGAATTGGTGATATCATTTCCCATACTTAGAAATTTCCAGCATTTCGTTCCTTATCCTTCGAACCCTAGAGCACTGTTCAGCCGTGAGCTTTTCCGGCAAATTCCCGTCGTTTCCGGTGGTTGTTTTGCTCGTGCAAGGTAGCGTTGGACTCCTCTTGAGAAGCTCTTCCAATTCGTACCAGTTTTAGAAGCTGGAATTGGCTAGTCGAGGAACATGAAGTTGCTGCCGTTTGAGTGTTGCGTCGATTTGGTAGAACTACGTTCTGGTTTTCGGTGAGACCTTGTTCCTAGCCATAGTTTTAAGCTTTCTATGTAATTGTTGAGGTATATTGAGCAGCTGGTCAAGTGAGACTCCCAGCCGTGAGCTTGATTAGCAACCTGTTAGATTTATGTTGTGTATGCCGTGTGTTTAACAGGCTTTTACCAGAGTCTTCGGGATTTCTCGCAGTGTTAGTTGTTGCTCAGTATAAGGTACGGATTTGAGCTTATATTACAACGAGATTATGGCTTGGATGATTGTAGTTGCGGGTATGTGGAATGGCCGTGACTGTTGGTTGTGCCCTGTTGAGGATTGTGTATGCTGTTGTGTTATTGTTGTGTTGCATATGTTATATGCCTGCATTTCAGCATGTTGCATACACGCATGGTATTCCTTTTCCCAGTTTTGGTAGCCTTTGTACCTTGTTGTATTGTTGTTGTTTCTTACCAGGATGTGAGGGCGAGCGGCAATACTGCACTCTCATCTCCCTACTGGGATCGTAGACACCATGCGCCAAGTGGTTAACTACCACAGTTCATGGGCGAGGCAACAGCAGGTTGAGTTGTTTGATGCATCTGGTAAGTGGGTGTAGTGTCATGGCGAGTGGCTCACTACCACACTGTGAACACGCCCCGTGGCCACTGTATGTTGTTGATGATTCTTGGAGCTATGTTTGAGTTCCATAGCTCCCTTGTAGGTCGAGCCTTCCGTTGTTATTCGGCGTCTCATGCATAGCATCTGCATTTTATTCCTTGCTGTTTATTTCTGTTGTATTGCTCTCCGTACTGGGGTTTGACCCAATGTCCCTCCGGGCCTTGGTTTGTTTCTTTGTTATGTTGTTTTCAAGAAACCCAGGTTCTACAGCTGGTCGTGGTTTTAACCCAGCTGGTGGTGCCCCAGGAGGTGGCTAGCGTGTCCCAGTTGCATATAGCATACTTATTTATATATGTATAAGTTAGCCAGGGGGATGCCCTGCGCATTGTTGTTGTACCCGTAGGGGAGTTTGATACATGTTTGAACTATGTATGCTTTATTGTTGGTTGTTTTATGAATTGGGAAACTTATTTTAAGTATTGTCGTATTTTAAATTATATGTTTCAAACCTTCGGGCCTAAAAGCGAAAATTTTACCCACTTTTTGATAGCTTCCGCATGTGTTTATCTGTTGTGAGCACGAGGCCTGACAAAAAGCCTAGGCACTGGAGGAGGAACTGTAAGGATTGCCTCGAGCAGTTGCGAACCGCAAAAGGTATGTTCTACACTGAAATAAATATGTCTCTTAACTCGACTTCTTGGGTACTTGATACCGGATGTGGATCTCATATCTTCAATGACTTTCAGGTAATGACAAGAAGCCGGTGTCTTACAGAGGGTGAGACCCACTTGAGGCTCAGAAACGGAGCAAGGGTTGCGGCCGTAGCTATAGGAGATGTTTATTTATTTCAGTCTTCAAATTTTAAGTTGTTGTTAAGAAATGTTTTATTTGTCCCTGAATTAATAAAAAACATCATTTCTGTTTCTATGCTTGATAGTGATGGATATTCTTGTCATTTTTACAATTCGATTTGCAATATATACAAGAATGAATGTTTGATTGGAATTGGGGAATGCGAAAATGATCTATACGCCTGAAAATTGAATGAAGATCCAACTCGCGATGTGGAAACACACACAACAACAATAAAAGAAAAAACGATAGTTTGAACCCGCCACAACTTTGGCACTCTAGGCTAGGTCATTCTCAAGGGAAAAATAACAATATTGCCCTTCACGGGCAAGCCTGAACGTGCTCAAGGCCTACTGGATTTGATCCATGCTGATGTGTGTGGCCCACTTAGTAATGGTACTAAGTCCGGTCACACCTACTTCATCACCTTTACTGATGATCACTCTAGGTGTGGGTACTTGTACTTAATAAAGCACAATTCTGAATCCTTTGAAAGGTTTAAAGAATTCAAAGCTGAAGTAGAAAATCAATTGGGAAAAAGTATTAAAACACTTCGATCAGATCGAGGTGGAGAATACTTGAGTTCTGAGTTTCAAAACTATGTTAAAGAGAATGGGATTCTCTCACACTAGACCCCTCTGGCCACACCACAGCTCAACGGTGTAGCTGAACGTCGTAATCGAACCTTGATGGACATGGTTCGATCTATGATGAGTTTCACTGAACTTCGTGCCTCGATTTGGGGCTACGCACTCGAAACGGCGGCAATGTTTTTGAACAATGTCCATACCAAGGTAGTAGATAAAACTCCATACGAGATATGGATGGGCAAGCCACCCAAGTACTCATACTTGCGGATTTGGGGATGTCCTGCTTACGTGAAGCAGACAGTGGGAGATAAGCTGTATAATAGATCCATCTTATGTTATTTCATTGGATATCCTAATAATTCTATTGGATACCACTTCTACTATCCCAATGAAACAAAAGTGTTTATGTGACACCCAACCCCATGGGAGCCACGGTATGAAGGAAAAATGAATGAAAAGGAAATAGAGGGGCTGAAATAATAAATTAAGCAAGCTGTATTGCCTTGCTCAAAATAAAATCAAAGTACAACCGTTGGCGCCAAGAAATAAAAATCAGATTTCATTACAATTTCGAAGTACAAAATGCGAAGTCGCGATATTACAACTACTGAACTCTATTTGAATTCATCTTTGTTGTAACGGATCTCAATACAGATTTAACTAAGATCAAAGACAACAAAAACACTAGGGGCTCAGCAAGCAAAACTGAGAATAACAAGAGCACAATATGCAGGCAGGCGCAATACATAAGATATCATAGTTTAAGGAAGTCATAAGACATCGTTTGTCGTAAACATCTGTTCTGGGAATAAGGGAAATCCCAGCGTTATCATTTTCGTTAGACTTATGGCTCAGAAGCTCTACTTAGGTCCCGTTGCACTCTATCGAATGACTACTGATATCAGTTACAATATGGTGAAATCTCACCCAATATGAAGGGGCAACCGACCCTCTCGTCTGCTGCTCGCCCTTCCAATTTGGACCGTTTGTTATCTTTTCCATAAATCCTAAAGTCTGAACATTTTCTTCCTTTAAACATCTACTGAACGGAATCTGGTCCTAACATCCGGGTTCACTTCATTTTAAATCATTTTCCATCAAAACATTTTTCACTGAGCATCCAGTTGAGACATAGGAAATTAGTCGTTGGAATAAACGATCGTTGGATACGACCAGTTGATGGATACAACTAGTCGTTGGAAGGAATCAGACTTTGGGTACTTAGGGAAAAGAATCGGTAGCAACATGAGAACCAGTCGCAAGCAACAGTAAACTAGTCGCAAGCAAACCAGTCGCAAGCAACAGTAGACCAGTCGCAAGCAAACCAGTCGCAATATAGGAACGAGACGCAATATAGGAACAGATGCAATATAGGAACCAGACGCAATATAGGAACCAGACGCAATATACAATACCATCTGCCAGAAGAAAAAGAAGGAATTTACAACTTTACGATGATATAGAAACCTGAAATGCTCAGCGTTTAAAATAGCATCAACATCTTCAATGTAAACGCATTTTTGAGTTCCAACATAACCCACTGTGAACCCAAAAATTAAACATTTTCATCAATATCAGCAGAACAGGAACAAAGGCTGATATTAAACATAACTTAGGCAAGAATCGCAAAATGAAACAAGAACAAATACATATGCTTTCATGGCGTAGCAAGTATCAGATTTACTTGCCTCAATGAGGAGGAATCACGAGATACAGTAGGTCACGAACAGAGAGTCTTCCCTAGCGCAACAATAAGCTTCCTATTTTCTTTGATGCAAAAATGAATATTTTCTTGCAACAATTGAACTTATAGTTCACAAGGACAGTGGCATGGGAGTCTGATTTGGAACAGGGGAAAAACACTCGAGTAGGCATGGTAAACCATGCGTACTTCAGAAAATTTTTCTTAAAATCCCTTGTCAATATTTTGATTTGTAAAAGTACTACCCAAAATATGAAACTTAACCATTCCCCCATCCAACATTATTTTATTTGCGAAGTTTAAAAATTGCTTAGCCATGCTCGAGTGACAGCTGATCGGATCTCTGCACCTTATGAAATCTGAAAATTAGAAACCAGCTATTCAAACAAATAAACAATGCTGAAATCTGAAATTAGAAATGGGTTCTCAAATTATAAGGATTTAGAATTTGTGGTCTTAAGGATTTTGGGGCGTTACAATTCTACCCACCTTATTAAAATTTCGTCCTCGAAATTTACTTACCGAATAAATCTGGGTAACGACTATGCATACTAGCTTCCGTTTCCCACATAGCTTCTCGTTCGGTTTGATTCGACCATTGAACTTTAACCATTGGAATGCTTCTATTCCTCAACTTTCTAATCTCTCTAAGAAGGATATTCTCAGGTCTCTCTTCATAGCTTAAATTCGGTGCTAAGTGTACTGGTTCAGCGGTCAATATGTGCAATTGGTGGGGAACATACTTCCTTAAAGCTGATACATGTAATACATTATGCACTGAAGATAGATGAGGCGGCAGTGCAATCCGATAGGACAATGTTCCTACTCTGTCCAGAATTTCGTAGGGACCTATGTATCTGGGACTCAGTTTTCCCTTCTTTCCAAAACGCATCTGTCAGGCCCCGTGTTAATTAAAAACAATTAACACATAATAAGCGCATAAACACGGAAACTTAAAATCAGGGCTTAAAATTTTTTCGAAATACAATGGGCCTGAACTTCAAATCATACATTCAAAATAGCGATAATAAAATACGAGTTGACTCAAACTCCAACACAACAAGTATATCAACCAAATGTAAATCCCCAATACATGATAACACGGGGCATCCCCCGGTTCAATACATATCATATATAGGCTGGGACTCAGGGACGCGGGGATCTACCAGCTGAACTTCCACTCGGTCCAGCTTGATTACCTAGTGCTCCTGCAAATGGGTAACGCAGACCCAAACAACAAAACAAAAGCAGGAAACAAGTACGAGGTCAAGCCTCAGTACGAAGAGCTATCAAAGCAGATAAACATGCAACATGCTATAAATCAATGCTATGAATGCATGAGGGCTATCAAGAAATCGGATAGCTAGACCAGTCTATCAACTGGAAACTCAAATCAAGCCTCAATACCACACACAGGCACCCAATCAGGTAATCAAATCAATTTATCAATTCAGGCTCAAGATGTATGCAATTAATGTCATTCAATTTCAATGCTCAATGCATACAGTTTACAATACGTGAAACAGAATAGAATTCATTCAATTCCATCATCTAAATTCACGTAAGCCACATAACAGCAAATCACAACACTGAAAAGATAGACATGTTCACGCTCAACTGCTAAGGGGCCGCTCAATCGTACCTTTCTTCTTCGAATTACCTAACAGATTCCTCCTGGCTCAAATCACGCAGCAGGAAACTTCCTGGAAGCTGAAATCTGTTACAACATAGCTAACATCTTAGCTCAATTCTGCTACAAAATCACGCTAATCCTACGGCCAGAAGCATACTTCGATCCTATACTTCTACGCAGGCATTAACTACTAAAAACCGAGCTCAAACTACAAGAAATGCTCACCCAAAAGCTCACGCTAGCAGAAGAACGCACCCACATACTTTTCTCAAAATCTTCGAACTCCAGCAGCTTCGCGTTCCCACTTCCAGTGTAATTACAACGTCTCAAATGGGTAGCAAACGAAAGAGCTAAGCATGGGGAATCCAGCGCCACTAAGATCTCCAAAAACAGAGGCTGGATGCGACGGGAAACGGCGGTGGAAATTCACGGTGAACAGTAGCTCGACGAGGGTTTGGAGAAGAAGATAAGAAATGGCTGGTTCAAAATAATACTAAGTGTCGAACGACACTTCGATATAAAATCTCCCAAATCCAACATCTGCTGAACACCAACAATCAGTTGACTGAACAGTAGAGATCTTCCAGCAGATACCTCCTTTCTTTCGCTAAATTTAGCAGCAACGACTACACAAACAATCGCACGAAAACGCTCCAAAACGACACCGTTCCAACTTATCAAAACGACGCCGTAGAAATTCACCAGCTGACAACAACTCTCGCAAGCAAAACGACCATCTGCTGGTAACAGCTCTCTCTTCAAAACAATCTATCTGCTGGTCGCGATAAATCACTCAAAACGACGACGCATCTACTAATCCAAACGACGTCACTTAGATTACGCAAACATTGCTACCAACAGCTGATCTCTCAAACGAAAAGCTCAAAACGCAGCGTTTCACTAATTCAAACGACGCCGCTTCTCAACGCTCTTGTATTTGTGCGCCTGCTGATCAGCAGCAACCATCGCAACGCAAACTACTACCAGCAGCAATGAATACGTCACGCCTACGCCATCATATCTATCGATAGCTCTCGCGACTGATTTCACGAACATCAGCTGATCACTGCTCACAAGCGCCTCTGCTGAATCTAGTAGTCAACACTCCAAATATGTTGACTAACACGTGTCGCTTCCTCATTCAATCTCACGCTAAGCGCAACGTCTGCCAGCAGCAACTTCAAACTTCGAAACTAAAACCAGCAGCTCTCCTTGCGTCACGCTGACGTCATCTCTGCTGATTTAAAAATCCACCAGCAGGAGCTACAGTAACTTGCTGCTAACATTTTGCTCCAAAAACTTGCTACGACTGAATTTCCCAAAAATTATCGTAACACTAAAAAATCGGCAGGAACCTCAAACTATACGTTATTAATCCCAAATCAAATCAATTAATCACCAATCTAAATTCTCAATCCTCACAGCATCACTCCCTTCATTGGAGCTACTTTCAAAAAGACGTGATCACCAACGTCAAAACTTAGTTCTCTTCGTCTATTGTCTGCATAGCTCTTTTGTCTACTTTGAGCTGCTCTCATCCTTTCCTTTATTTTTCTAACAACATTCATCGTCTGTTCTACCAGATCTGGTCCTAGACCATCTCGCTCTCCTATTTCATCCCAATGAAGAGGCGTTCTACATTCACGTCCATATAGAGCTTCGTATGGCGCCATCTGGATGGAAGCTTGGAAACTGTTGTTATACCCAAATTCCATCAACGGTAGTTTCAAATCCCAACTTTCTGAGAAATCTATAATACATGCTCTGAGTAAATCCTCTAAAATCTGGATCACTCTTTCTGATTGTCCATCGGTTTGGGGGTGAAAGGCTGTACTGAATGTCAACTTTGTTCCCAACGCTCGATGTAGACTTTTCCAAAATGCAGACGTGAACTTGGAATCCCTATCAAACACAATCGACAATGGAACACCGTGAAGTCTGATGATTTCTTTCACATACAACTCTGCATACCTACTCACGTCGTAGGTTGTCTTCACCGGCAGGAAGTGAGCAGATTTCGTAAGTCTATCCACAATAACCCAAATAGAATTATAACCTTGAGTAGTTCGAGGAAAACCAGTCACAAAATACATGGCGATACATTCCCACTTCCACTTTGGAATGGGCAATGGCTTCAACAACCCAGCTGGTCTTTGGTGTTCGGCCTTCACCAGCTGACAAGTTAAACATTCCGAGACAAATTTGGAAACTTCCCGTTTCATCCCTGGCCACCAGTACAACTGCTGGAGGTCTTTATACATTTTAGTACTCCCTGGATGCACAGAGTATGGGGCTATATGGGCTTCTTCCATCAAATCTGATCTCAAAGTATCCACTTGCGGCACCCAAATTCTTCCTTGAAATCTGATTACGCTACTGTCTGAAAAATAGAGGCTTCCGCCTCTTTCCCTATCTTGTTTAACCCACTTCTGTAGTTGCTCATCCCTCCGCTGACCCTCAAGAATTTGGTCCAACAAATTTGATTTCACTGAGGTATCAGCTACGCTGAATTTCAGCTGTTCCGAGACAAATTTGGAAACTTCCCGTTTCATCCCTGGCCACCAGTACAACTGCTGGAGGTCTTTATACATTTTAGTACTCCCTGGATGCACAGAGTATGGGGCTATATGGGCTTCTTCCATCAAATCTGATCTCAAAGTATCCACTTGCGGCACCCAAATTCTTCCTTGAAATCTGATTACGCTACTGTCTGAAAAATAGAGGCTTCCGCCTCTTTCCCTATCTTGTTTAACCCACTTCTGTAGTTGCTCATCCCTCCGCTGACCCTCAAGAATTTGGTCCAACAAATTTGATTTCACTGAGGTATCAGCTACGACTGAATTTCAGCTGTTGGGTACCAGCTCTAAGCCAAACTTCTCAATATCTGCTGCCAATTTTTTTCGGATGATAAGTTGTGCTAGCCCAACAGACTTTCTACTTAAAGCGTCAGCAACCACGTTAGCCTTGCCTGGATGATAGCTGATCGTGCAGTCATAATATTTCACCAGCTCCAGCCATCTCCTCTGCCTCATGTTTAATTCTTTTTGGGTGAAAAAATATTTCAGACTTTTGTGGTTTTTGAATATCTCACACTTCTCCCCATACAAGTAATGCCTCCAAATCTTTAAGGCAAATACAACTGCTGCCAGCTCCAAGTCGTGAGTGGGATAATTCTTTTCGTGATTTTTCAGCTGTCGAGAAGCGTAGGAAACTACTCTATGATCTTGCATCAAAACAGCTCCTAATCCCAATTTTGACGCATCTGTGTAAATGATAAATTTCCCTTGATCAGACGGCATAGTTAGCACTGGAGCTTCAATCAACGCTTGTTTCAATTGCTCAAAGCTGATTTGGCAGTCGGGGGTCCATTCAAATTTGCTTAACTTTCTAGTCAACGATGTTAAGGGAACAGACATTTTCGAAAATCCCTTAATAAAGCGCCTGTAATATCCTGCTAGCCCCAAAAAACTTCTAACTTCTGAAACTGAGGTTGGTACCGGCCAGTCGCGAACGGCTTCCACATTCGCTGGGTCTACTTCCAATCCATCTTTGGATATAATATGCCCGAGAAAAGAAACATTTTCCAGCCAAAAGTCACACTTGCTAAACTTGGCGAACAACAGTTTGTCTTTCAAAATCTGAAGCACTGTTCTCAGGTGGTTTGCGTGCTCGAGTCTGTTCTTGGAGTATACCAGAATATCGTCAATAAACACAACTACAAACTGATCTAAAAAGGGTTGGAAAACTCTATTCATCAAGTCCATAAAAGCTGAGGGGTCATTAGTAAGTCCGAAGGGCATTACCAAAAATTCATAATGACCATATCGTGTTCTAAAGGCTGTTTTGTAAACGTCTGCTGGTTTTATCTTCAATTTATGATAACCAGACCTCAAATCAATCTTAGAGAAAACTACTGATCCCTTCAACTGATCAAACAGATCCTCAATTCTAGGCAAGGGATACTTATTCTTAATCGTCAGCTTATTCAACTCTCTATAGTCTATACACAGCCTTAGACTCCCGTCCTTCTTCTTGACGAACAAAACAGGGGCTCCCCATGGTGATGTACTTGGTCGAATAAAGACCTTGTCCAACAGCTCTTGTATTTGCTCTTTTAATTCTTTCATTTCTGATTGATCAAGACGATAAGGTGGTCTAGAAACTGGTGCTGCTCCTGGCACTAAATCAATTGTGAATTCCAATTCCCTATCAGGTGGCAGTCCGCATATGTCTTAAGGAAAGACCTCGGGGAATTCGTTCACTACTTCAACATCTGAAAGTGGAGGTTTACTGGTAGCTACTAAAGAGGATAGACTTATCAAAAATCCTAATCCTCCTTTCCTCAAACAACTCTGTGCCTTGAGAGCTGAAATAATTCAAGGGATTTTACACATCTGATTAGCTTCGAACATGAACCAATCTCCTCTTGGTGGTTTCACCACTACGGTTCTAAGCTTGAAATCTGTCACGACTCCGTATTTAGTCAACCAGTCCATTCCTAGAATTAGATCGAACTCAGGCATCGGTAAAACAATTAAATCAGCAGTAACTGAATGCCCTTGAAGTCTAAGTTCTAAGTCACGAAAAAAGTTATGGGATACCAGCTCTTCCCCAGAGGGCACTGTTATGCAAAATCCTTTAGTCACCTGGTCTGGTCTAACAGGTACGTTCTTAGCAAAATCTGCTTCTATAAAGGAATGCGTAGCGCCTGAATCTATCAGAGATAAAGACGTAATTCCAGCGATCAAGATCTTACCCGTAGACACTGTAGTGTCTGGATTGGCTTTCTCAGTCGTCATGACATAAGCTCTACTGGTCACCAACTGTTTCGTCTTCGGGCAGTCCTTAATAACATGCCCTGGCAATCCACATCTAAACATTCTGTCCCTTTCTACAAGGACCAAGGTGGTTCTTCTGGCACTTGGGGCACTGAGGTCTACTGCCGACTGCTGAAACCACGCTAATGGGTTGCACAACCAAAGGTTTTTGCTCCTGAGGCTTCAGTTCCTGCGACCGCTGCTGATTCTTATATGGCTTCTTGGGTGGTCGCTGGTCTTTCTGTTGAAAGGCCTGTCACTTCAGCTGTCGCTCTTCCACAACAGTTTTCCAATCTTCATCAGCTCTTAGAACCTTATCCACCGCTCCTCGATAATCTTTTGGTTCTACCAGCCTCACATCATGCCTGAGCGCTGGTTTCAATCCATCGAAAAAATGTCGGAATTTCTCCTTAGGATCAGCTCCAATCAGCAGTACAAAATAACATCCTCGTTCAAACTTTCGAACATATTCCTGGACAGTCATGTCCCCTTGCTTGATCATCAAGAACTCTCTTCTCAATTCGGACCTCTTATCCTCTGTGAAATACTGTTCAAAGAACACCCGCTTGAATTCCTCCCATGGGAGACTTGTCACATCTACTGTTAACTTTGCTCCTTCCCACCAGAGCATTGCATCATCCCTCAACATGTAAATTGCGCATCTGGGTCTTTCTATGTCGGGTTTCTGGAGATATTCAAATATCACTTCCATTGATTTAATCCAGCTTTAGGCGACGAACGGATCTGTTGTGCCACTAAACTCCCTTGGCTTCTGTCTTTGAAATCGTTCTTGAGGGTCATCATTGCTAGGTCCTCTACTACTGGAGGATTGAACATTGCCTCTCCCATGCTGTTCTACAAGCAACCTTAGAAGTTGGGCAATACTAGCGTTACTATCAGGACTGGATTCATCTACTGGGATATTCCTCCCTCTTCCTCGGCCAGACATCTTAATCTATAGCCCGTAATCCACCACATAAGAACATCGGAACATGCAAGAATCAAAAATACATGCTCTAAAACATAAAAGAAAACTCACTGCCCCGAAGAGACGATCGATGAAATATGTTCCAGCAAGGAGTGCGTGTGTTTATCTCTGGACCATGCTTTGATACCATGTTTGTGACACCCAACCCCATGGGAGCCATGGAATAAAGGAAAAAGGAATGAAAAGGAAATAGAGGGGCTGAAATAATAAATTAAGCAAGCTGTATTGCCTTGCTCAAAATAAAATCAAAGTACAACCGTTGGCGCCAAGAAATAAAAATCAGATTTCATTACAATTTCAAAGTACAAAATGCGAAGTCGCGATATTACAACTACTGAACTCTATTTGAATTCTTCTTTGTTGTAACGGATATCAATACAGATTTGACTAAGATCAAAGACAACAAAAACAGCAAAATACAAAATGAACATCGTGGAAACGCAGGCCTTCGATAAACACTAGCACGCCGCTACTGGTTCAAACTCCACCTCCCATCTGCTCTGGCACGGAATCACCTGCACCAAGAAAGCTAGTGAGCCTAGGGGCTCAACAAGCAAAACTGAGAGTAACAAAGCACAATATATGTGCAGGTGCAATACATAAGACATCATATTTTAAAGGAAGTCATAAAACATCATTCATCGTCAACATCTGTTCTGGGAATAAGATCAAATCTCAGTGTTATCATTTTCGTTAGACTTATGGCTCAGAAGCTCTACTTAGGTCCCGTTGCACTCGATCGAATGACTACTGATATCAGTTACAATATGGTGAAATCTCACCCAATATGAAGGGGCAACCGACCCTCTCGTCTGCTGCTCGCCCTTCCAATTTGGACAGTCTGTTATCTTTGCCATAAATCCTAAAGTCTGAACATTTTCTTCCTTTAAACATCTACTGAACGGAATCAGGTCTTAACATCTGGGTTCACTTCATTTTAAATCATTTTCCATCAAAACATTTTTCACTGAGCATCAAGTTGAGACATTCGTTGGAATAAAAGATCGTTGGATACGACCAGTCGTTGGATACAACTAGTCGTTGGAAGGAATCAGACGTTGGGTACTTAGGGAAAAGAATCGGTAGCAACATGAGAACCAGTCACAATAGAACCAGTCGCAAGCAACAGTAAACCAGTCGCAAGCAAACCATTCGCAAGCAACAGTATACCAGTCGCAATATAGGAACTAGACTCAATATAGGAACCAGACGCAATATACAATACCATCTGCCAGAAGAAAAAGAAGGACTTTACAACTTTACGATGAAATATAAACATGAAATGCTCAGCGTTTAAAATAGCATCAAAATCTTCAATGTTAACTTCGAAAACACATTTTTGAGTTCCAACATAACCCACTGTGAACCCGAACATTAAAATTTTT
The DNA here is from genome assembly GCA_001598015.1 of Dorcoceras hygrometricum. Taxonomy (NCBI): domain Eukaryota; kingdom Viridiplantae; phylum Streptophyta; class Magnoliopsida; order Lamiales; family Gesneriaceae; genus Dorcoceras; species Dorcoceras hygrometricum. The sequence goes on from KV008269.1 coordinate 81,089, forward strand.
CATCAATATCAGCAGAACATGAACAAAGGCTGATATTAAACATAACTTAGGCAAGAATCAAAATGAAACAAGAACAAATACATATGCTTTCATGGCGTAGCAAGTATCAGATTTACTTGCCTCAATGAGGAGGAATCACGAGATACAGCTGGTCACGAACAGAGAGTCTTCCCGAGCGCAACAATAAGCTTCCTATTTTCTTTGATGAAAAAAATGAATATTTTCTTGCAACAATTGAACTTATAGTTCACAAGGACAGCGGCATGGGAGTCTGATTTGGAACAGGGAAAAACACTCGAGTAGGCATGGTAAACCATGCGTACTTCAGAAAATTTTACTTAAAATCCCCTGTCAATATTTTGATTTGTAAAATTACTACCCAAAATCTGAAACTTAACCATTCCCCCATCCAACATTATTTTATTTGCAAAGTTTGAAAATTGCTTAGCCATGCTCGGGTGACAGCTGATCGGATCTCTGCACCTTATGAAATCTGAAAATTAGAAACCAGCTATTCAAACAAATAAAAAATGCTGAAATCTGAAATTAGAAATGGGTTCTCAAATTATAAGGATTTAGAATTTGTGGTCTTATGGATTTTGGAGGCGTTAAAGTTTGTCTCTAGAAATGCCACCTTTCTGGAAAGGGAATTTCTACTTGATAGAAAAGGCAAGATAGTAGAACTCGAAGAGGTTCGAGAACCATCTTAAGTACCAAGTGAATATCCCGCACCTCAAGAGCCAATACTTGATATGGACACACCTAGGAGATCTGAAAGGGTTCCTAGGGCTCCTGTTAGATATGGTTTCCTCCTTGAAAATGATCAAAGTGATCAAATCATTGGATGTGATCCAAGAACCTTCAAGGAGGCAATTTCCGATGCTGATTCTAATTAAGAGGTTCGAGAACCATCTTAAGTACCAAGTGAATATCCCGCACCTCAAGAGCCAATACTTGATATGGACACACCTAGGAGATCTGAAAGGGTTCCTAGGGCTCCTGTTAGATATGGTTTCCTCCTTGAAAATGATCAAAGTGATCAAATCATTGGATGTGATCCAAGAACCTTCAAGGAGGCAATTTCCGATGCTGATTCTAATTTGTGGCTTGAAGAAATGCAATCTGAGATTGACTCAATGCATTCAAACCAAGTTTGGACTCTTGTTAATCCTCCCGAAGGAATAGTTCCTATTGGGTGTAAATGGATATACAAGGGAAAACTTGGGCCTGATTGTAAAGTACTGACCTACAAGGCCCGACTGGTCGCGAAAGGTTACACTCAAAGACAAGGTGTTTACTATGATAAACCTTCTCACCAGTCGCAATGTTCAAGTCAATTAGAATCCTACTAGCCATATCCGCATGGTACGACTATGAGATATGGCAAATGGATGTGAAAACTGCGTTCCTTAATGGAAACATTAAGGAAGAGATCTATATGACGCAGCCTGAGGGTTTCACATCTGTAGGAAGTGAGCATAAAGTATGCAAACTTCAGAGATCGATCTACGGTCTCAAACAAGCATTGAGAAGTTGGAACCTGAGATTTGATGAAACAATTAAAGAATTTGGTTTCATCAAGAATCCCGAGGAGCCATGTGTGTATAAGAAGGTAGTTAAAAATGCTGTGACAGTCCTTGTACTTTATGTTGATGACATTCTACTCATTGGGAATGATGTAGGAATGTTGCAGTCAACTAAAGTATGGTTGTCTAGTAGATTCTCGATGAAGGACATGGGTGAAGCATCCTATATTCTGGGAATACAGATCTATGGGGATAGAATGAAAAGGATGCTCGGACTCACCCAAGCGATCTACATCGATACCATAATTAAGAGGTTCTCTATGGAAGAGTCCAAGAGAAGACACATACCTATGTGCCACGGGGTCACTCTATCCAAGTCTATGTGAGACCTGAAATGTAATACAAGATTAATTGTTGGATTAATCGGTTTTTAAGGAATTCTGGATGTTCAGATTTCAGTTGGAAGGTTTGTATATAATTTTGGGCCAGATTTCACATTTGAAATAATTCTGGACAGTTTGGTAATTTCGCGTTAGAGACCAGCTGTTGGTTTTGTATAGAGTGCAAATGTCGTCGTTTTGACCTAGTGAACAATAGAGATCTGTTGAACGCGTATATTATATCATACGTTGTGTTTGGTTAAGAATCAGCAGTAGCGCTTACGTGGATTTCAGATGTTGGTTAATTAGCGCGTTTTGTTATTCTGCAGCTGGTGCGTCTGCCTTCAGTAGTGATCAGTTGTTGGGTTCTTTACGACGCCGTTTTATTTAGTTGAAACTCAGCGTTTTGGGAATCAGCTGTTGGTCGCGTAAGACAATTACTGTTTAGGGATCTGTTACATTATTTTATCCAGCTGCTGGTTTGGTTGATCAGCTGTTGACAGCAAGGATGATGTGTCCTATGCGACGTCATTTGGTTATGTTGATGTGACGCCGTTTTACTTAGCATTGTTTGAGAATTGTGCCGTTGGGTTGTCTTTTGACTGCTGGTTTGGTTTTTCAGTGGCGTCTACTGATTTTGTCGGTGGAACCCGCTCTTGCTGCTGTCAGATGGTGTGAAGTGTATATATATTAGAAGACTTGGTCTTCGACTGGATTATCAGATTCCATACATAGCGATATTTTTCCCCGATTGTGTTCTTCGCTTCGAACCCTAGAACACTGTTGACCGTGAGTTTCTCCGGCGAATTCCCGTCGTTTCCGGTCACCATTTTTGACTTTTGAGGTAGCTTTGGACTCCTCTTGAGAAGCTCTTTCATCCTATACCATTCTCGGAAGTTGTTGTTAGCTGGAAGTAAGATCACGAAGTGCTTCCTTCGGCCGTGTGTTCGCTGTGCAGGTAGCCCTTCGATTTAGAGATAAGATCTTACCTTAGAGCTTGGTTATCAAGCTTCCTTTTGAGTTTATTAGGATGATTGATCCCTGGTTTGAGTTGTAACTCTCAGCAGTGAGTTCTGTGCCGTGTGCCGTGGGATTTATGGTTTGTGCATTGTGTGTTTAGCAGGTCTAAACCAGAATTCTCGGGACACTTGTTGTGGTAATCGTTGCATAGAATTAAGGTACGGGTTGAGCTTGTTATAGCGAGAGGTTTGGAATGGAAAAATGCAGTGATGGCTGATTGTTGTTTCGTGTATTGCTGCCAGTGTTTACTGTCTGCTGTTATGTGCATACACGCATTATGTCACTTGCATTTCAGATCTCAGCCGTATTGTGCATTGTTTTGTTGTCTCGTATCTTGTTGTATTGTGTTGTTGTTTTTTACCAGGATGCGAGGGATAGCGGCGATACCGCACTCTCATCTCCCTGCTGGGATCTGTTAGCCCTCATGCGTCGAGTGGTTAACTACCACAGTTCATGAGTTGTGCAACGGCAGGTTGAGCTGTTTGATGCATCTGGTATTCGGGTGTGGTGTCAAGGCGAGTGGCTCATTACCACACTTTGAACACACCCCGTGGCCACCATTCGTTGCAGATTCATGTTGAGTTGTGCTTGAGCTTCCTTGGCTCCCTTTTCGGTTGTAGCCTCCAGCTGTTGTCCGGTGTCTCATGCATAGCATCTGCATTTTATCTTATGCTGTTTCTTTAGCTGTTTCAGTTGCTCTCCGTACTGGGGTTTGACCCCATGTCCCTCTGGGGCTTGGTTTGTTTGTTTGCCTGTTGTTGTTCAGGTTTCCCAGGTTATTCAACTGGTCGTGGTGCTGACCCAGCTAGAGGTGCCCCAGGAGGTGGTTAGAATATCCCAGTAGCGTATAGCATATATTTATGTATCGGTATAGTTAGCCAGGGGATGCCCTGTGCTATTGTTGTATTTTATTGTACTCCGTTGTGGTTGTTACCAGGTATTTGATATATGTTTATGCAATACCGTTTCTTGTGGTGGTTTTGTTAAACTGGGATATCTTATTTTGAGTATTGTCGTATTTTAAATTATATCGTTTTAAACCGTCAGGCCAAAAGCAAAAATTTTTACCCGCTTTTTATTAACTTCCGCTTGTGTTGTGTGGTTTTACTCTGTTGTGAGCACGAGGCCTGACATTTTTGGTATCAAAGCTTAAGTTGGGATAAGCTCAATTTCTTTGATCACACTTGAGTCTAGGCACAATTTCGTCTGTTGCATGTGCTTGACCTATGTGATTATGTGCTGCATATTGTTGTGATATCTATGTTATATCTATTCTCTGTTGCCTTATCCTGTTGAGTGACTTCGTAGATGCCGCCTAGACGTAGAGCCAGAGGTAGGGTGCAGTTTCAGGAGTCATAAGGACAGAATGAGGATCAACGTAGTGCTCCTAGTCGTACTCGTAGTAGCCATGATGAAGAGGAGGAGGTTGAGGTTTTGTCTACCCCTTTAGAGAGGATGGATGTTGTAATAGCGAGGTTTCAGATGATGAATCCTCGGGTTTTCAATCGCGATGATTCGAGCGAGGATGCAGATTCGTGGCTTCGGAATATCACTGGTCTATTCGATCGTGTCCAGTATGACGACAAGCTTCGGTTGAGTTTGGTGACCCTTCAGCTTAGAAAGGGTGCAGAGCGCTTGTGGCGAGGTGCTTCTAGTACTTTGTTGTAGACCGACGTTGGGATTACTTGGGACAGCTTGTGCGAGACTTTTAGGCAGTAGTATGTTCCTGAGTCATATGTGAATGCCCGTGAGCGGGAGTTTGATCATCTGGAGCAGGGCTCGATGTCTGTTCTTGAGTACGCTCGGATGTTTTCTTATTTGTTGGAGTACGTCCCTCATGTTTCTGGCCGGGATAGGGCCAAGAGGACCAGATTTTTAGAGGGTTTGAACGAGGAACTGTATCAGATGGTGTTGACAAGCAAACCCAAGACTTATGCTGAAGAAGTGGATAGTGCTATCGATATTGAGGAGGGTTTGCAGAGTCTTCGTGCTCGTAGGCAGCAGGTAGCGCAAGGTGGCCATCCCACTGTTCAGGGAGCACAGTCTTCGCAGTCTTCCCAGTCAGCCCATCAGCCCCAGCAGCAACAGCCGCAGGTGGCACAGCAGTCTGGCCGTCAGAGGTTCCAACCCCGCGGTCAACATTTCAAGAAGAAGTCTAGTTCTGGATCTTCTGGTTCAGGTGGCTCGAGTAGCAGTGGTTCTCGGGTTGAGTTCTGTGGTTTTTGTGGTGGCAAGCATCTTTCTACCCAGTGTGTCGGTGTGCAGGGCTCCTGCAATTTTTGTGGTCAGTATGGACATTTTTCTAGGGTGTCTGTCAGCTGGATCGTAGCCAGCCATATCCCCGCCTCAGGGTCGTGGAGGACAGTCTAGGGGTCGTTCCCCTCAGTTTCAGCAGCCCAGGATTGATGAGACTCAGTTCAGGCCGTTCCAGCATCCTGGTCCGTCGCGATTCGAACAGTCGTCTCAGCCGTTCTATTTTGAACCTCAGCATGCTCAGGTCAACGTCATTACTAAGGAGCAGGCAGAGGAGACGCCTAGCAGGGTGATCGCAGGTACTTGTCTTGTTTTCGATTTTCCTACGCGTGTGTTGTTTGACACCGGTGCATCGCATTCTTTCATCTCTGATTCTTTTGTTATTGAGAATGGTTTGCATACCATTCCTTTGCGCGATGTTGTTTCTGTTTCTACCCCTGGCGGTGTGAGCCTATTTTCCCAGGAGGTTTTGTTAGATGGCGTTTTGAGATTTAGTGAGCATGTGATGGTGGGGAATCTGATTCGTCTGATGTTGTGGGATTTCGATTGTATCGTTGGGATGGACATGTTGTCCAGCTATAGGGCATCTGTGGATTGTTTCCATGGGATTGTGCGTTTTAGGCCTTTGTCTGGCGAGAAGTGGGACTTCTACGGCCAGGATTCTCGATCGAAGATCCCGTTAGTCTCAGCGATGGAGATGTTCAGCTTGTTGTCCTTAAGGAATGCTGGTTTCATGATTTACGCTTTGGATGCGTCTTCTTCTTCTCGTATGGAGCTTAGTGACGTTCCCGTGGTGCGATATTTTCTCGATGTGTTCCCGGAGGAGATTCCTGGTTTTCCTCCGAGGCGAGAGATTGACTTTAGCATTGAGCTGGTGCCTGGCAGAGCTCCGATTTCTCGTGCCCCATATCGTTTGGCGCCTGCGGACTTGAGAGAACTCAAGGTGCAATTGGACGATTTGCTGGATAAAGGTTTCATCCGACCTAGCATTTCGCCGTGGGGAGCGCCCATATTGTTTGTGAAGAAGAAGGATGGCTCAATGCGGATGTGCATTGATTTCCGCCTGCTGAATAAAGAGACTGTTAAGAACAAGTACCCGTTGCCGAGGATCGATGATCTGTTTGATCGGCTGCAAGGTTCTGTGTATTCGAAGATTGAATTGCGTTCAGGGTACCATCAGCTAAGACTAAGAGATCAAGATGTCGCAAAGACTTCTTTTCGTAAGAGGTACGGGCACTTCGAGTTCCTGGTTATGCCGTTTGGGCTGACCAATGGTCCCGCAGTCTTCATGGATCTGATGAATCGGGTCTTCAGAGAGTTCATTGATCAGTTTGTGATCGTGTTCATCGACGACATCTTGGTATATTTTAAGACTCCTTTGAAGCATAAGGAGAACCTGAGAATTGTCCTTCAGACGTTGCGATACTAGCAGTTGTATGCTAAATTCTCTAAGTGCGAGTTTTGGCTGGATCGCGTCGTATTCCTTGGTCATGTTATTTCAGCCGAGGGGATTTTTTTGGATCCCAGTAAGGTTGATGCTGTTTTGAACTTGAAGCGTCCCATGAATGTGTCGGAGATTCGCAGTTTCTTGGGTCTGGCTGGCTATTACCGTCGTTTGATTGAAGGTTTTTCTAGCATAGAAAAGCTGATGATCAATTGACTCAGAAGGACAAGCGGTTTGTGTGGACTGAGCAATGCGAGAATGCGTTTCAATTGCTCAAGGAGAAATTGACTACTGCACCTGTGTTGGATCTGCCGTCCGGATCAAGTGGTTTCGTTGTTTGTTCTGTAGCTTCACTAAATGGATTGGGCTGTGTTTTGATGCAGAATGGTCGAGTCATTGCGTATGCCTCGCGACAGCTGAAACCGCATGAGACTCGTTATCCAGTCCATGATTTGGAGCAAGCAGCCGTGGTCTTTGCGTTGAATATCTGGTGTCATCACCTGTATGGCGAGCAATTTGTGGTGTACTCGGACCACAAAAGTTTGCAGTATCTGTTTTCGCAGCCTGACTTGAATATAAGACAGCGTCGTTGGATGGAACTGCTAAAGGACTTTGATTGTGAGATCAAGTATCAGCCTGGGAAGTCGAATGTAGTGGCCGATGCTTTGAGCAGGAAGGCTGGTGAGATGGTTGCGTCTCTGTATATTTATAAGGATCAGGAGCATCTTAACACTACTGGTTGGAGATTCTACCCGGCTGAGGATTGTGTTGTGGTTTATTCTTTCCAAGTGGAGCCACAGATTGTTTCTAGTATTCGAGCGGCTCAGAGGACTGATCCTTCCATCCACGAGTTTAAGTTAAACGTCAGGGCTGGAGAACTTGAGGACTATTCTGTTTCTTCTGATGGTTTCTTGAGGTTTCGTGGCAGGCTGGTTGTGCCTAACCTCATTGATTTGAAGGAGGAGATCCTTCGGGAAGCGCACTGCAGTAGACACAGTGTTCATCCTGGTGCACGGAAGATGTACCATGCATTGAAGCCGCACTTTTGGTGGGCTGCCCTGAAGAGCGACGTTGCTGGTTTTGTCGCTTGTTGTTTGAACTGTCAGATGGTAAAGGCCGAGAGGATGAGACCTGGTGGTCTGTTGCAGAGTTTGGAAGTTCCCCAATGGAATTGGGAGCACATTGCTATGGATTTCGTGACGCATCTGCCTCATTCCAGCATAGGATGCGATGCTATTGGGGTAGTTATAGACCGATTGTAGAAGTCTGCACATTTATTCCCTACGGTATGACATTTTCTCTGAAGAGAATGGCGAAGTTGTACGTGGATTTTGTTGTTAGATTGCACGGTGTACCTGTTTCGATCGTTTCCGACCGAGATCCAAGGTTCACTTCCAGGTTTTGGAAGAGTTTTCAAGCAGCTCTAGGTACTAGATAGGCTATGAGTACAGCGTATCATCCCCAAACAGATGGCCAATATGAGCAAACTATCCAGACGTTGGAGGATATGTTACGAGCTGTTGTGTTGGAATTTGGAGTTAGCTGGCAAGACGCGTTGTCTTTAGTGGAATTTTCCTACAATAACAGCTATCAAGTGACGATTGGCATGGCGCCGTTTGAAGCTTTGTATGGCAGGAAGTGCAGATCGCCGGTATGTTGGGAAGAAGTGGGGGAGAAGCAGCTATCTGCCCCAGATTTTTGTGCAGCAAATGAAGGATCATGTGGATCTAATTCGACAGCGGATGAAAGCTGCCCAGGATCGCCAAGCCAGTTATGCAAATAAGAGGCATAGACCTCTAGAGTTTCAGGTTGGTGATCAGGTATTCCTTAAAGTTTCTCCGTTTCGCAGTGTTATGCGCTTTGGACACAAGGAAAAGTTAGCCCCTCGTTACGTCGGACCGTATGAGATCGTTGAGAGGATTGGCCCGTTATCGTAAAGGCTGTTGTTGCCTCCGAAATTATCTTCTCTACATGATGTCTTTCATGTTTCCATATTGAGGAAGTACGAGCCAGATCCGTCTCATGTGCTTAGAACTGACGAGGTTGAGCTAGATCAGACGTTGAGTTATATGGAATATCCCTTGCAGATACTTGATAGAAAAGAGAAACAATTGAGGAACAAAACCATTCCGTTGGTGATGGTGCAATGGAGCAAGCATGGAAGGGAAGAAGCTACTTGGGAGTTGGAAGAAAAGATGCAGCGCGAGTGGCCGCATCTGTTTGAGTAGCTGTCGTACTAGATTCCCAGTAGTTGTAGTTTTTGTTGTATTTCTTTCCTAGTTGTTGTTATTTGCTTGCTAAGTTATCTTGAACTCATGGCCATGTTTTAGGCGAATTTCTGTTTTCGCTTTCCGTTGCTGTGTTGTATTTCCAGAATTGTTGTTTGATTTCGAGGACGAAATCCTTTTTCGTGGGGGAGAAATGTGAGACCTGAAATATAATACAAGATTAATTGTTGGATTAATCGGTTTTTAAGGAATTCTGGATGTTAAGATTTCAGTTGGAAGGTTTGTATATAATATTGGGCCGGATTTCACATTTGAAATAATTCTGGACAGTTTGGTAATTTCGCGTTAGAGACCAGCTATTGGTTTTGTATAGAGTGCAAACGTCGTCGTTTTGACCTAGTGAACAGTAGAGATCTGTTGAACGCGTATATTATATCAGACGTTGTGTTTGGTTAAGAATCACAGTAGCGCTTACGTGGAGTTCAGATGTTGGTTAGTTAGCGCGTTTTGTTATTCAGCAGCTGGTGTGTTTGCCTTCAGTAGTGATCAGCTGTTGGGTTCTTTACGACGCCGTTTTATTTAGTTGAAACGCAGCGTTTTGGGAATCAGCTGTTGGTCGCGTAAGACAATTACTGTTGAGGGATCTGTTGCGTTATTTCATCCAGCTGCTGGTTTGGTTGATCAGCTGTTGACAGCAAGGATGACGTTTCCTATGCGACGTCGTTTGGTTAAGTTGATGCGACGTCGTTTTGCTTAGCATTGTTTGAGAATTCAGCTGTTGGGTTGTCTTTCGACTGCTGGTTGGGTTTTCAGTGGTGTCTACTGATTTTGTCGGTGGAACCCGCTCTTGCTGCTGTCAGATGGTGTGAAGTGTATATATATTATAAGACTTGGTCTTCGACTGGATTATCAGATTTCATACATAGCGATATTTTTCCCCGATTGTGTTCTTCGCTTCGAACCCTAGAACACTGTTCACCGTGAGTTTCTCCGATGAATTCCCGTCGTTTCCGATCACCATTTTTGTAATGACCGGACTTTTCTCAAAAGAAATTTAGACATTTGGGGTTCGAATTGAAAGACCCAAAAATTTCAATTTAAATAAACATAAAAGTCGTTACTAAATTCTGGACTAAATTGCGAATAAACACAATTCGTTGCTGCTGAAATGCGGAACAATTGAAACAATTAAGTGAGCGGAAGTAAAATCAGCTGATAAACACTTTTCATAGCAAACAGAAGAAATCAGCAGGAAGGGTAAACCAAACGCTGAACTAACTCCTCTGCTGAACAAATAACACACACGGAACTGAAATACCAGCTGACAAAAATATAAGTGAACTTGCATATATCTTTACACCAAATGTTCATACAGATTTCTAAAAAATGAGAAACTACAAACCTGCTGACATACAAAACCAAACTAAAGTTCTGTACATCAAAATCGAAAGCCGAAAAGAAAAAATGGAAGATGTCCACGATAAACACATCCTCCCTTTCTGATCATCTCCCTCCAGCTCTTACTGCTGATCACCTGCACTCAATGAAAACTAGTGAGCCGAAGGCTCAGCAGGTAAATCTGGAATAGCAAAATCATGCAATAGAACTGATACTGAAACTGGAAGCTAAATACATAATGAAAAATCTGAACACGCTTTGAAATGAACAAGCGCACTAATATATATATCTATATCTGAGAATTCTGATAGAAACTGAAAGCATAAAACATAATCAAAATTCTGAAAACATTTTCTTTAAACATTCTCTGGAGCTGTGATAAAATCACAATTGTGCTCTTCTGCTATGGCTCATGGTGAAGGGATATATAGATCCGTCGACCTATACACCTGATCCTTCCTCTGTTGAAAGGGCATACGGTTCGTCAGCCGCACACTCACCCTTCTTCTGGGGACCCTCTTAGTTGTCAGAACTTAAAATATTTTCTAAAACATCGTTCTGCTCTTTCTTTTCTTTCTGAAATCTGTTTTCTTTCTCTCTGTACGTTTACTGGTTTTCTCCCGTCTAATGATGTTCTGGAACTGTAAAGGATTTCTCTGTAAAGCTTGCGAAGATGAAAACTGAATAAAAATGCCACTTGAATATGTCAATTGAATCGAATACAATCTTTGAAATGATTCGGAATTGAATAAGGAATAAAATTCTAAAATTTCATTATCTGTTGAAGAAAACGAAGGATGAACAGTACCAGTCGCAAGACTAATACCAGCTGAATGAACAGTACCAGTCGCAACGAATAGGAATCAGTCTCAAGACAAGAATCCAGTCGCGAGGTCTTTTAAACAAATGCAAAGTGAAACGATGTTGTTAGCACTTAAACCAGTCGCTACAACCAGTCGCTATGAACTATACTTAAAACAATAAAGCAACTGCTGGAATATCAAAATGGAATGCATCTGCTGAATTGTCGGGGATCCGGATCCGCCCCCCGGTGAGGCAGCGGAAGAACAAAGAAATACAGCCGGGAGACGATCAATATGAAAAACAGACAATACAAATATCGTCATTCATAGGGCGTTCAAAATGAATACCTTGCTGCCACTTGTGCCTGGATCCAACCGAATTACAAGAACCCGGCTCTTCTCGGTAGATTGCGGTAGATAATCGCCAATCCGGTCCACGACCAGAACCAAGACTCCTTCATCAGGCTGCACTAGAAGCACTGACGAATTCTACACGAACGGATTCTACTCGAAAAACTAGGCCGGAAACAATTTTCCGGCAAAGCGGCGGCGGCGACGTCGACGGCGGGCGGCGCACGGCGGCGGCGGCGAGGATGATGTAGAGAGGGGGCGGCGGCCAAGTTATTAGGGTTAGGGTTTAGAGTCTTGTATGTTATAATGAGTCCTAATCCATATTTAAATAGATATTAGTGTTGGACTTGGACCGGCCCAACGTGCCCGGGTCCAACTGATGAACATTCAGTTCATCTCCATCACCGTGACTTCATCGTAACTCCGATCGCCGATCAGATCGGACCGATCGACTCAATTTACGAAACTGAATATTATGATCTGAAAAACCATTTTTCAGAACCCCAGTGCAAAATGACCGTTTTGCCCCTCAACAGCGGGAAACCTCGGTTTGACCCTTGTTGACTTTTAGGAAGTCGCACTTCCCGAAATCCTCTTCTCATGCTCAACACATTGAGCTGAGTATCCGTGCGGGAATCTCGAATCTAGTACTTGTGTGACCCTCAATGGTTCAGGGATACAGCTAGCCGTGGGCCCACAACCATTGTGGCTCCGGGATCACAATTCCGGACCTGCCCAACGGATCATGGTAAAGCGTCTAGCAACATCGCCCCATGATCCCCTAGGTATCACTGATAGTGCCTGCAAGAACCAGTCGGTCGTGGTTAGCGTACAGTACGGTCCTTTCAATCCATATATCCCGATCAGATCAACGACCATTGGTAAATCGAGAGTGGGCCCACAACCATTGTGGCTCCGGGATCACAATTCCGGACCTGCCCAACGGATCATGGTAAAGCGTCTAGCAACATCGCCCCATGATCCCCTAGGTATCACTGATAGTGCCTGCAAGAACCAGTCGGTCGTGGTTAGCGTACAAGACGGTCCTTTCAATCCATATATCCCGATCAGATCAACGACCATTGGTAAATCGAGAGTCGCTATAGATCCGATAGCTATGCATACATCTTGGAGATCGAATAGTTACATCGCGAGTGTAACTAGGTAAACACATTTACCTAAAACACTTCTAGTACTCTGGCCAGAGATTTATACACTATTATCTCCTCAGATAGCATAGGATATCCACGCATGTCTGCGAGCGGTGAATCCTCGACAACGATGCATCGCCTCCTACATGCATCGGGGTCTCACCCAATCCCGACGCCTTATGACCCAAAGTGAGTCGGCAAACGGGTCAAAGTGAGACGCCTATCATGTAGAGTCTCAATGACGTCTCGAGTCGTGATTACTAATCAGTACAACCAAGACCTCGGACTTATCCACTCGACAAATGGTAACCACTTGGAAAGTCCGAACGAGGGTAGTTCGATAGATCACCAGGTCACTATCTATCTGCATGCTCAGAACATCACAATGTTCCCTACCAATGAAACATGGTACTTCGCATCGCAGATACTAGTCTCGAACTCGGGCGGCCTTATCCTCATTTTGACGGCCCAATAGACTAGGAACATGTTCAGAATACACAGCGACTATTAGATGTGTTTCATGATAGCCGTCATACCCACTATCACATCTAACATACGCTTAGGTGTATTCTAGGTCTTTACTCAACGCAATTGTTAATCATTACACACATAACGAAAGTAAAGAATGCCATATAAAAGAATGCGAATATTATATATAAAGACTGTTTCATACAAGAGTCTATAAACCCACACGCCATAAGTTGGCTAGTTGGGCATCTACTCTAACAATCTCCCACTTGCCCTAAAGCCAACTACTCATCAGACGCAGTCCCATTGTTTCACGATGTTTTTCAAACAACGGTCCAGACAAGGGCTTCGTAAGTGGATCAGCAACGTTGTCCGCAGAGGCGACTCTCTCAACTGCTATGTCACCTCTAGCCACAATGTCCCGGATTATGTGGTATTTCCTTAGTATGTGTTTGGATCTTTGGTGAGACCTAGGCTCCTTTGCTTGCGCAACGGCACCCGTGTTGTCGCAGTACACCGGGACTGGACCAACTCCATTAGGAATGACGCCCAACTCTTGGACGAAATTCCTTATCCAAACGGCCTCCTTAGTAGCAGCTGATGCTGCAATGTACTCAGCCTCAGTGGTTGAATCCGCGATGGTGTCTTGCTTGGAACTCTTCCAAGAGACAGCACAACCATTGAGCATGAATACAAATACAGAGGTTGATTTCGAATCATCCACGTCACACTGGAAGATAGAATCAGTGTAGCATTCCAGTTTCAGTTCACCACCCCCATAGACCATGAACATATTCTTAGTCCTTCGTATGTACTTAAGAATATCCTTCACAGCCTTCCAATGCAATTGGCCGGGGTTGGCCTGGTAGCGGCTCGTGACACTCAGAGCATATGCGACGTCCGGTCTAGTCGAGATCATTCCATACATAATACTACCTATAGCTGAGGCATATGGTACACGTGCCATACTCTCTATCTCCTCATCAGTATTTGGACACATAGACTTAGATAGAGTGACCCCGTGGCACATAGGTAGGTGTCCTCTCTTGGACTCTTCCATAGAGAACCTCTTAAGTATGGTATCGATGTAGGTAGCTTGGGTGAGTCCGAGCATCCGTTTAGATCTATCCCGATAGATATGTATTCCAAGAATATAGGATGCTTCACCCATGTCCTTCATCGAAAATCTGCTAGATAACCATACTTTAGTTGACTGCAGCATTCGTACATCATTCCCAATGAGTAGAATGTCATCAACATAAAGTACTAGAAACGTCACAGCACTTTTAACTACCTTCTTGTAAACGCATGGCTCCTCGGGATTCTTGATGAAACCAAATTCCTTAATTGTTTCATCGAACTCAGGTTCCAACTTCGTTGTAAACGCATGGCTCCTCGGGATTCGTTGATAGAACCTAAATCCTTAATTGTTTCATCGAACCTCAGGTTCCAACTTCGTGATGCCTGTTTGAGACCGTAGATCGATCTCTGAAGCTTGCATACCTTATGCTCGCTTCCAACAGATGTGAAACCCTCAGGCTGCGTCATATAGATCTCTTCCTTAATGTTTCCATTAAGGAACTCAGTTTTCACATCCATTTTCCATATCTCATAGTCGTACCATGCGACTATGGCTAACAATATTCTAATTGACTTGAACATTGCGACTGGCGAGAAGGTTTCATCATAGTCAACACCTTGCCTTTGAGTGTAACCTTTCGTGACCAGTCGTGCCTTGTAGGTCATTACCTTACCATCAGGCCCAAGTTTCCTCTTGTACACCCATTTGCACCCAATAGGAACGATTCCTTCGGGAGGGTTAACGAGAGTCCAAACTTGGTTTGCATGAATTGAGTCAAACTCAGACTGCATTGCTTCAAGCCATAAATTAGAATCAGCATCAGAAATTGCCTCCTTGAAAGTTCTTGGATCAGATCCAATAACTTGATCACCTTGATCATCTTCAAGGAGAAAACCATATCTCTCAGGAGCCCTAGGAATCCTTTCGGATCTCCTAGGTGCGACCGTATCTGGTACTGGCTCAGTGGGTGCAGGAGAATCACCCGGTACTTCAATTGGTTCTCGAACCTCTTCGAGTTCTACTATTTTGCCCTTTCAATCAAGTAGAAATTCCCTTTCCATAAAGGTGGCATTCCTAGAGACAAACACTTTTGTCTCGCTGGGATAGTAGAAATAGTATCCAATGGAATTCTTTGGATACCCAATGAAGTAGCATAAGATGGATCTCGTATCCAGCTTATCTCCCACTGTCTGCTTCACGTAAGCAGGACATCCCCAAATCCTCATAAATGAGTACTTGGGTGGTTTTCCCATCCATATCTCATACGGAGTTTTATCCACTGCCTTGGTGTGGACATTGTTCAACAACATTACCGCCGTTTCGAGCGCAAAGCCCCAAAACGAGGTCGGAAGCTCAGTGAAGCTCATCATAGATCGAACCATGTCCAACAAGGTTCGATTACGACGCTCCGCTACACCATTGAGTTTTGGTGTCGCCGGAGGGGTCCACTGTGAGAGAATCCCATTCTCTTTCAGATAGTCTTGAAACTCAGTACTTAAGTATTCACCACCTCGATCAGATCGAAGTGCCTTAATACTTTTGCCTAATTGATTTTCTACTTCAGCCTTGAATTCTTTTAACCTTTCAAAGGATTCAGACTTGTACTTCATCAAGTACAAGTACCCGTACCTAGAGTAATCGTCGGTAAAGGTGATGAAGTATGTGTGACCATATTTAGTACCAATACTAAACGGGCCGCACACATCAGTATGGATCAAATCCAATAGGCCTTGGGCACGTTCACCCTTGCCCTTGAAGGGTTGCTTGGTCATTTTTCCTTTCAGACAGGATTCACAAGTCGGTAGGGAGTTGATGTCTGACAGATCAAACAAATCACTCCTTACTAGCTTGTTCATCCTGCTTAGGGAAATGTGACCTAACGTGCCAAACTTGTGCTGGGTTCAAGTTATCGTGTTTCCTTTTAATCGTTGTTGTGTATGTTTCGACATCGCGAGTTGGAACGTCTTTTAATTTTAAGGTGTACAAATCGTTTTCGCGTTCCCCAATTTCAATTAAACATTCATTCTTGTAAATATTGCAAATCGAATTAGCAAAAATACAAGAATATCCATCTCTATCAAGCATAGGAATAGAAATAATGTTGCTGGGTTCAAGTTATCGTGTTTCCTTTTAATCGTTGTTGTGTATGTTTCGACATCGCGAGTTGGAACGTCTTTTAATCTTAAGGTGTAAAGATCGTTTTCGCGTTCCCCAATTTCAATTAAACATTCATTCTTGTAAATATTGCAAATCGAATTAGCAAAAATACAAGAATATCCATCTCTATCAAGCATAGGAATAGAAATAATGTTTTTAATCAATTCAGGAACAAATAAAACGTCTCGCAATAACAACTTAAA
>KV008269.1:101769-117855 GCA_001598015.1 Dorcoceras hygrometricum
CCACGCATGTCTGCGAGCGGTGAATCCTCGACAACGATGCATCGACTCCTACATGCATCGGGGTCTCACCCAATCCCGACGCCTTATGACCCCAAGTGAGTCGGCAAACGGGTCAAAGTGAGATGCCTATCATGTAGAGTCTCAATGATGTCTCGAGTCGTGAGGACTAATCAGTACAACCATGACCTCGGACTTATCCACTCGACAAATGGTAACCACTTGGAAAGTCCAAACGAGGGTAGTTCGATAGATCACCAGGTCACTATCTATCTGCATGCTCAGAACATCACAATGTTCCCTACCAATGAAATATGGTACTTCGCATCGCAGATACTAGTCTCGAACTCGGGCGGCCTTATCCTCATTTTGACGGCCCAATCGACTAGGAACATGTTCAGAATACACAGCGACTATTAGATGTGTTTCATGATAGCCGTCATACCCACTATCACATCTAACATACGCTTAGGTGTATTCTAGGTCTTTACTCAACGCAATTGTTAATCATTACACACATAACGAAAGTAGAGAATTCCATATAAAAGAATGCGAATATTATATATAAAGACTGTTTCATACAAGAGTCTATAAACCCACACGCCACAAGTTGGCTAGTTGGGCATCTACTCTAACATGAATATCAATAGCCGATGAACAAATTACCAGCTGATGAACAAATTACCAGCTGATGAATAAACTGTCAATTGACGAACGAACTATCAACTGCTGAACAATAAAATATACAACAGCTGAACATGAAATAGTGCGACTGCTGATCGCAACTACTGAACTCAAACAATACAATAGCTGAAATCTATACTTAGAATATTTTCAATGAAGAAATATCACTCGTGGTATAAGAACCAGATTTCAGACAACCAGGTGAATGACGATGGTTTTCCTTTGTCTGAAGAATTCAAAATATATGAAGAAATTTCTGGAAATGATCGAATAAGCTACTTGTAAGCTACTTCGAAGGAATTTCTGAAGAAAACTCAAGAATCTACTGGATGAACATCACCAAACCATTTTCTAAAACATCTCTTTGGATCAAAATACAGTAAAACGCAATCTTCATAAAAACAGAGCATGAACTTTCTGGTTTTCTTGAAGAACAGCCGAAGCCATCTTCCTTTCTTTAAAATCTCATACAAACATGCAAACAGAATTGAATATATGCTTTCACTGAGTGAGCAAGAAACAGAGTTACTTGCCTGAATTCTTGAACACAAATCACGGTAGAAATCCAGCAACTCCTAACGCACCGCCTGTTTCCTTTAAAACACTTTGAAAGTATTTTGTTCGGCTTCTTGAGAGAGAGCACCACTTTATATGATTTGATTTTGAAAGTAATGATGCATGAAGCAGCTTAAGATCCTATTTATATGATTTGTAAATGCCTAAGGAAGAAACACATTCAATTCAATATGCCAAATTCTGAAAGAAACGTGCTCTGTTTTAAACCAAATAATGCATATGAAAACCGAACAGTTTTAGTTAAAACAAAGGATTCGATTGGCTCGTAGGAATTGTTTAGACATATACTGTAATTGCATTCCTGCTATCTGGAATTTAGCTCTTAAATGATAAAAAGCTAAACAATACATAGATAAAGTCTGAAACTCGATTAATCAAGAGTTGAATATAATTAGCATTGTAATCCCTCAATCTTATATCTTTCTAGTTGTGGACTTCTAAAATATCTAGGCAATACAACCTACCCTCCTTAACAAAATTTCGTCCTCGAAATTTCTTACTTAAAGATCTGGGTAGCTTTTCTACAAGTCATAATCACTTTCCCACATAACTTCTCTTTCAGTGTGATTTCCCCACTGCATCTTAATCAAGGGATAGTTCTATTCTTTAACTTACAGTTTTCTCTTAAAAGAATCTTTGCTAGAACTTCTTCGTAATTGAAATCTAACGCTACTTAAACAGGTTCTTATCTTAGCATCTAATTCTACTATAAGAGACGCATCGATGAAATGAAATCAGACGCAACAAATTGGAACAGTATTTGGAAACGAAACAAATATCTACTGTTCATGAGTAATGCTGAAAGAAACCAGCTGGGATAAATAGGAACCAGCTGCAAGGTCTGTTACAAACAACAAACGTACTAATTGAAACGACGCTGTTGTGAAACAACATGAATACAACTGCTGGATACAACGATATAATGCAACTGCTGGAAATGAACTACGCAGCTGCTGGTCATAACAATGGAATGCAAGTGCTGAAAAATGAACTTTGGTGTTGCAACATCAAACGACAGCTACGCTATCAGCTGTTGTCTATCAAACCAGACACTGATTCGACTAACAACTACCGATTACATAGCGTCAAGTTCCGATATTACCATTCACCGGAAGATGAACAATTCTAAACATACGGGAACTAACTCGAACTCAAAAGGATCTAAACACAGTACTCTAATTCTATTTCTTCTAAGTTAGATATCAATTTCTTAACAAACCTATCCGATACAAAATACGAGTTGACCAGAATCTAACAATGCTAATGTAAACATATTGGCAACAAAGTCTTACCGGTCGCCGCTGAGGTATCTGCTGGGGTTTCTGCAGCTGTCATTATGTAAGCTCTACCGATGATGAGTGGTCGCTTCTGGGAACACTCCCTAGACATATGGCCTGGCTTACCACAAGTATAACACACTCTCTGGCCAAAAAGACACTGTCCTGAATTGTTTTTCTTACAGGTTGGACATGGAGGCCTAGTTCCTGAATTTGGAATAGCAGAGATAGGCTGAACAACTAAGGGTTCTTTTTCTTGAGACTCCTGCTGGTTATTATTTGGTTTCTTATTTTGCCTACGGTCCTTCTACTGAAAAGCTTGTCTTTTCAATTGTCTCTCTTCTCCAATTACTTTCCAATCTTGTTCTGCCCGTAGGGCCTTATTCACAGCTGATCTATAATCTACGGGTTCTGCCAATCTAACATCATGCCTAATCATCGGCTTCAACCCATCAACAAAATGTTCTAGCTTCATATCTGCATTTGTCCTAATTAAAGGAACAAAATAACAACCTCTCTCAAACTTACGGATATAATCTCGCATAGACATCTCTCCCTGCTTAAGAGTTAAAAACTCACTACGCAACTGCTGTCTTACATCTGCCGTAAAGTATTGTTCATAGAATACTCTCTTAAACTCTTCCCAAGTAAGAATTTCCAAGTCTACTGTTAACTTGGCTCCTTCCCACCATATCATGGCATCTCCTCTCAGCATGTAAATCGCACACCGAGGCCTCTCTTGTTCAGTCAGTTGCAAATAGTCAAAAATCACTTCTATGGATTTAATCCAACTCTCTGCTATAAGAGGATCAATAGTGCCAGAAAACTCCTGAGGTCTCTGTCTTCTAAACCTCTCCTGTGGATCCTCACGACTAACTATTCTTCCTGAGGTTTGACCATTCCCATTATTGTTTTGGTTAACTAAGCGCTCTAACAGTTGAGCCATGGTATTGAGGATGGGGTTCGCTCCATCCAACTCACTATCTGCCTCTGTAAAACATCCTTTTCCTCTACCTCTTCTTGACATATCTGTAAGGGTAACCCAAATCCACCACAATTCTATATGAAAGATTACTTTATGCTAAAACATGAATTAAAACTCACAAATTTTAGAAGCGGCTGGAGAGATCTGCTCAGACTGGAAGTGTGTTTATCTCAAGGACCATGCTCTGATACCAACTGTAACGACCGGACTTTTCTCAAAAGAAATTTAGAAATTTGGGGTTCGAATTGAAAAACCCAAAAATTTCAATCTAAATAAACATAAAAGTCGTTACTAAATTCTGGACTAAATTGCGAATAAACACAATTCGTTGCTGCTGAAATGCGGAACAATTGAAACAATTAAGTGAGAGGAAGTAAAATCAGCTGATAAACACTTTTCATAGCAAACAGAAGAAATCAGCAGGAAGGGTAAACCAAACGCTGAACTAACTCCTCTGCTGAACAAATAACACACACGGAACTGAAATACCAGCTGACAAAAATATAAGTGAACTTGCATATATCTTTACACCAAATTTTCATACAGATTTCTACAAAATGAGAAACTAGAAACCTGCTGACATACAAAACCAAACTAAAGTTCTGTACATCAAAATCGAAAGCTGAAAAGAAACAATGGAAGATGTCCACGATAAACACATCCTCCCTTTCTGATCATCTCCCTCCAGCTCTTACTGCTGATCACCTGCACTCAATGAAAACTAGTGAGCCGAAGGCTCAGCAGGTAAATCTGGAATAGCAAAATCATGCAATAGAACAGATACTGAAACTGGAAGCTGAATACATACTGAAATATGAACACGCTTTGAAATGAACAAGCGCACTAATATATATATCTATATCTGAGAATTCTGATAGAAACTGAAAGCATAAAACATAATCAAATTCTGAAAACATTTTCTTTAAACATTCTCTGGAGCTGTGATAAAATCACAATTGTGCTCTTCTAAAATAATGACAACACTTTAAACATTTTGGTCCAATTCGCTTGATCAAACTCCTGATATCAGTTTCTAGCACTATGGCTCATGGTGAAGGGATATATAGATCCGTCGACCTATACACCTGATCCTTCCTCTGTTGAAAGGGCATACGGTTCGTCAGCCGCACACTCACCCTTCTTATGGGGACCCTCTTAGTTGTCAGAACTTAAAATATTTTCTAAAACATCGTTCTGCTCTTTCTTTTATTTGTAAAATCTGTTTTCTTTCTCTCTGTACGTTTACTGGTTTTCTCTCGTCTAATGATGTTCTGGAACTGTAAAGGATTTCTCTGTAAAGCTTGAGAAGATGAAAACTGAATAAAAATACTACTTGAATATGTCAATTGAATCGAATACAATCTTTGAAATGATTCGGGATTGAATAAGGAATCAAAATTTGAAATTTCATTACCTGTTGAAGAAAACGAAGGATGAACAGTACCAGTCGCAAGACTAATACCAGCTGAATGAATAGTACCAGTCGCAACGAATAGGAATCAGTCGCAAGACAAGAATCCAGTCGCGAGGTCTTTTAAACAAATGCAAAGTGAAACGATGTCGTTAGCACTTAAACCAGTTGCTACAACCAGTCGCTATGAACTATACTTAAAACAACAAAGCAACTGCTGGAATATCAAAATGGAATGCATCTGCTGAATATCAATAGCCGATGAACAAATTACCAGCTGATGAACAAATTACCAGCTGATGAATAAACTGTCAATTGACGAACGAACTATCATCTGCTGAACAATAAAATATACAACAGCTGAACATGAAATATTGCGACTGCTGATCGCAACTACTGAACTAAAAAAATACAATAGCTGAAATCTATACATAGAATATTTTCAATGAAGAAATATCAGTCGTGGTATAAGAACCAGATTTCAGACAACCAGGTGAATGACGATGGTTTTCCTTTGTCTGAAGAATTCAAAATATCTGAAGAAATTTCTGGAAATGATCGAATAAGCTACTTGTAAGCTACTTCGAAGGAATTTCTGAAGAAAACTCAAGAATCTTCTGGATGAACATCACCAAACCATTTTCTAAAACATCTCTTTGGATCAAAATACAGTAAAACACAATCTTCATAAAACAGAGCATGAACTTTCTGGTTTTCTTGAAGAACAGCCGAAGCCATCTTCCTTTCTTTAAAATCTCATACAAACATGCAAACAGAATTGAATATATGCTTTCACTGAGTGAGCAAGAAACAGAGTTACTTGCCTGAATTCTTGAACACAATTCACGGTAGAAATCCAGCAACTCCTAACGCACCGCCTGTTTCCTTTAAAACACTTTGAAAGTATTTTGTTCGGATTCTTCAGAGAGAGCACCACTTTATATTATTTGATTTTGAAAGTAATGATGCATGAAGCAGCTTAAGATCCTATTTATATGATTTTTAAATGCCTAAGGAAGAAACACATTTCAATTCAATATGCCAAATTCTGAAAGAAGCGTGCTCTGTTTTAAACAAAATAATGCATATGAAAACCGAACAGTTTTAGTTAAAACAAAGGATTCGATTGGCTCGTAGGAATTGTTTAGGCATCTACTGTAATTGCATTCCTGCTATCTGGAATTTTGCTCTTAAATGATAAAAAGCTAAACAATACATAGATAAAGTCTGAAACTCGATTAATCAAGAGTTGAATATAATAGCATTGTAATCCCTTAATCTCATATATTTCTAGTTTTGGACTTCTAAAATATCTGGGCATTACAATTTTGGACGTTCGAGGTAGCTTTGGACTCCTCTTGAGAAGCTCTTTCATCCTATACAATTCTCGAAAGCTGTTGTTAGCTGGATCTAAGATCATGAAGTGCTTCCTTCGGCCGTCTGTTCGCTGTGCAGGTAGCCTTTCAATTTAGAGATAAGATCTTACCTTAGAGCTTTGTTATCGAGCTTCCTGTTGAGCTTATTAGGATGATTGATCGCTGGTTTGAGTTGTAACTCCCAACAGTGAGTTCTGTGCCGTGTGCCGTGGGATTTATGTTTTGTGTGTTGTGTGTTTAGTAGGTCTAAACCAGAATTCTCGGGACTCTTGTTGTGGTAATCATTGCACAGAATTAAGGTACGGGTTGAGCTTGTTACAGCGTGAGGTTGGCATGGATAAATGCAGTGATGGCTGATTGTTGTTTCGTGTATTGATGCCAGTGTTTACTGTCTGTTGTTATGTGCATACACGCATTATAGCACTTGCATTTCAGATCTCATCCATATTATGCATTGTGTTGTTGTCTCGTATCTTGTTGTATTGTGCTGTTGTTTCTTACCAGGATGCGAGGGAGAGCGGCGATACCGCACTCTCATCTCCCTGCTGGGATCTGTTAGCCCTCATGTGCCGAGTGGTTAACTACCACAGTTCATGAGTTGTACAACGGCAGGTTGAGCTGTTTGATGCATCTGGTATTTGGGTGTGGTGTCAAGGCGAGTGGCTCATTACCACACTTTGAACACACCCCGTGGCCACCATTCGTTGCAGATTCTTGTTGAGCTGTGCTTGAGCTTCCTTGGCTCCCTTTTCGGTTGTAGCCTCCAGCTGTTGTCCGGTATCTCATGCATAGCATCTTCATTTTATTTTTATGTTGTTTCTTTAGCTGTTTCAGTTGCTCTCCGTACTGGGGTTTGACCCCATGTCCCTCTAGGGCTTGGTTTGTTTGTTTGCCTGTTGTTGTTCAGGTTTCCCAGGTTATTCAGCTGGTCGTGGTGCTGACCCAGCAAGAGGTGCCCCAGGAGGTGGTTAGAGTATCCCAGTAGCGTATAGCATATATTTATGTATCGGTATAGTTAGCCAGGGGATGCTCTGTGCTATTGTTGTATTTTATTGTACTCCGTTGTGGTTGTTACCAGTTAATTGATACATGTTTATTCTATACCGTTTGTTGTGGTGGTTTTGTTAAACTGGGATATCTATTTTAAGTATTGTCGTATCTTAAATTATATCGTTTTAAACCGTCAGGCCAAAAGCAAAAATTTTTACCCACTTTTTATTAGCTTCCGCTTGTGTTGTGTGGTTTTACTCTGTTGTGAGCACGAATCCTGACAGTCTATGTGTCCAAAGACTGATGAGGAGATAGAGAGTATGACACGTGTGCCATATGCCTCAGCAATACGTAGTATTATGTTCGTATGATCTCAACTAGACCAGATGTCGCATACGCTCTTAGTGTCACGAGCCGCTACCAAGCCAACCCCGGCCAAATGCATTTGAAGGCTGTGAAAGATATTCTTAAGTACTTACGAAGGACTAAGAATATGTTCATAGTCTATGGGGGTGGTGAACTGAAATTGGAAGGCTATACTGATTCAAGCTTCCAATACGATGTGGACGATTCGAAGTCAACCTCTGGATTTGTATTCATGCTCAATGGTGGTGATGTCTCTTGGAATAGTTCCAAGAAAGACACCATCGCGGATTCAACCATTGAGGCTGAGTACATTGCGGCATCAGCTGCTGCTAAAGAGGCGGTTTGGATAAGGAATTTCGTCCAAGAGTTGGGCGTAATCCCTCAAGGAGTTGGTCCAGTCTCGGTGTACTGTTGCAACACAGGTGCCGTTGCGCAAGCAAAGGAACCTTGGTCTCACCAAAGATCCAAACATATACTAAGGAAATACCACATAATCTGGGATATTGTGGCTAGAGGTGACATAGCAGTTAGAGAGTCGCCTCTGCAGACAACATTTGATCCACTTACGAATCCCTTTCCAGGATCGTTGTTTGAAAAACATCACGAAACAATGGGACTACGTCTGATGAGTAGTTGGCTTTAGGGCAAGTGGGATATTGTTATAGTAGGTGCCCAACTAGCCAACTTGTGGCGTGTGGGTTCTTGTTGAGTCTATGTATAACGATATTTATTTATGAAATTCGTATTCTTTTATGGCGTTCTTTATCTTCATTATTTTTTTAATGTTAACAATTGTGTTGGATAAAGACCTAGAATGCATCATGGTGTATGTTAGATGTGATAGTGGATATGATGGCTATCATGAAACACATCTAATAGTCACTGTGTATTCTAAAATTGTTCCTAGTCGATTGGGCCGCCAAAATGAGGATAAGGCCGCCCGCATTTGAGACTAGCATCTGCGATGTGAAGTACCACGTTTCATTGGTAGGGAACATAGTGATGTTCTGAGCATGCAGATGGATAGTGACCTGGTGATCTATCGAACTACCCTCGTTCGGACTTTCCAAGTGGTTAACATTTGTTGAGTGGATTAAGTCCGATGTCTTGGTTGTACAGATTAGCCCTCATTACTCGAAACATCATTGAGTCTCTACATGATAGGTGCCTCACTTTGACCCGTTTACCGACTCAGTTGGGGTCATCAGGTGACGGGGTTGGGTGAGGTCCCGATCATGTAGGAGTCGATGCTTCGTTTTCAAGGATTCTGTTGGGGAACCGTGGCGGATCCGGATCCCGTCTCCCGGCGAGGCAGCGGAAGAATAAATTAGGCCGGGAAACGTTCAATACAATTTAGATCTACTGAAAACTATGAACCATTCATAGGGCATTTAGTCAGTTACCTTGCTGGCGACTTGCGCCTGGCTCCAACCGGAATTACAAGAAGACCGGCTCTTCACGGTAGGCGGCTGTAGATTCGTCAATCAGGTCCACGACCGGAAGGGAGACTCCTTCGGCGAGGATGTGAGGGAGAGGAGGGGGCGGCCGAGACTATGCAATGGAGGCTAGGGTTAGGTTGTAGTGTTACAATGATCAAAGCCCTAAGTCATCTTAATTAAATTAAGTTGGTAGATGGGCTTGAACCGGCCCAATGGACTTGGGTCAAACCCAGGTCCATATGAACATCCGGTTCATTTAATTCGCCGTTGTTTCATCATAATCACGATCGCCGATCAGATCAGACCGATCGACTCAGTTTCTAAAACTGAGTATTATGATCTGAAAAACCATTTTTCAGAACTAAATGGCAAAATGACCGTTTTGCCCCTCAACAGCGGGAAATCACAATTTGACCCCTGTTGACTTTTTAGGAAATCGTACTCCCTAAAATCCTCCTCCTATGCTCAACACATTGAGCTTAGTATCCGTGCGGAAATCTCAAATCCAGTACTTGTGTGACCCTAAATTGTTCAGGGATATAGCTAGCTGTGGGCCCACAACCATTGTGGCTCCGGAATCACAATTCCGGACTTTCCCATCGGATCATGGTAAGAGCGTCTAGCAACATCACCCAATGATCCCCTAGGTATCACTGATAGTGCCTGCAAGAACCAGTTGGTCGTGGTTAGCGTACAGTACGGTCCTTTCAATCCATATATCCCGATCAGATCAACGACCATTGGTAAATCGAGAGTCGCTATAGATCCGATAGCTATGCATACATCTTGGAGATCGAATAGTGACATCGCGAGTGTAACTAAGTAAACCCATTTACCTAAAACACTTCTAGTACTCTGGCCAGAGATTTATACACTATTATCCCCTCAGATAGCATAGGATATCCACGCATGTCTGCGAGCGGTGAATCCTCGACAACGATGCATCGACTCCTACATGCATCGGGGTCTCACCCAATCCCGCCGCCTGATGACCCCAAGTGAGTCGGCAAACGAGTCAAAGTGAGACGCCTATCATGTAGAGTCTCAATGAAGTTTCGAGTCGTGAGGAATAATCAGTAAAACCAAGACCTCGGACTTATCCACTCGACAAATGGTAACCACTTGGAAAGTCCAAACGAGGATAGTTCGATAGATCACCAGGTCACTATATATCTGCATGCTCAGAACATCACAATGTTCCCTACCAATGAAACATGGTACTTTACATCGCAGATACTAGTCTTAGGCTCGGGCGACCTTATCCTCATTTTGACGGCCCAATCGACTTGGAACATGTTCAGAATACACTGTGACTATTAGATGTGTTTCATGATAGCCGTCATACCCACTATCACATCTAACATACACTATAGTGCATTCTAGGTCTTTACTCAACGAAATTGTTAATCATAATACAACACAATGAAAGTAAAGAATGCCATAAATAAATGCGAATATCATATATAAAGATTGTCATATACAAGAGTCTATAAACCCACACGCCACAAGTTGGCTAGTTGGGAATCTACTCTAACAATCTCCCACTTGCCCTAAAGCCAACTACTCATCAGACGCAGTCCCATTGTTTCGTGATGTTTTTCAAACAACGGTCCTGGCTAGGGCTTCGTAAGTGGATCAGCAACGTTGTCCGCAAAGGCGACTCAATGACCTCAAACGGAGCCATTCCAATAGTGACTTGATAGCTGTTATTATCGAAAAACTCCACCAAAGAAAGCGAATCCTGCCAGCCACCGCTGAAATCCATCACTACCGCTCGCAACATATCCTCTAAAGTCTGGATAGTCCGCTCAGACTGTCCATCTGTCTGTGGGTGATAGGCTGTGCTCATCGCCAATCTCGAACCCATTGCTGCTTGCAGACTCTTCCAAAAGCGGGAAGTGAATCTCGGATCTCTGGAATCTACTCTAACAATCTCCCACTTGCCCTAAAGCCAACTACTCATCAGACGCAGTCCCATTGTTTCGTGATGTTTTTCAAACAACGGTCCTGGCTAGGGCTTCGTAAGTGGATCAGCAACGTTGTCCGCAAAGGCGACTCTCTCAACTGCTATGTCACCTCTAGCCACAATATCCCGGATTATGTGGTATTTCCTCAGTATATGTTTGGATCTTTGGTGAGACATATGCTCCTTTGCTTGCGCAACGGCACCTGTGTTGTCGCAGTACACCGGGACTGGACCAACTCCATCAGTAATGACGCCCAACTCTTGGACGAAATTCCTTATCCAAACCGCCTCCTTAGCAGCAGCTGATGCTGCGATGTACTCAGCCTCAGTGGTTGAATCCGCGATGGTGTCTTGCTTGGAACTCTTCCAAGAGACAGCACCACCATTGAGCATGAATACAAATCCAGAGGTTGACTTCGAATCATCCACGTCACACTGGAAGCTAGAATCAGTGTAGGCTTCCAGTTTCAATTCACCACCCCCATTTAACATGAACATATTCTTAGTCCTTCGCAAGTACTTAAGAATATCCTTCACAGCCTTCCAATGCAATTGGCCGGGGTTGGCCTGGTAGTGGCTCGTGACACTCAGAGCATATGCGACATCCGGTCTAGTCGAGATCATGCCATACATAATACTACCTATTGCCGAGGCATATGGCACACGTGTCATACTCTCTATCTCCTCATCAGTCTTCGGACACATAGACTTAGATAGAGTGACCCCGTGGCATAGGTAGGTGTCCTCTCTTGGACTCTTCCATAGAGAACCTCTTAAGTATGGTATCGATGTAGGTGGCCTGGGTGAGTACGAGCATCCGTTTCGATCTATCCCGATAGATCTGTATTCCAATAATATAGGATGCTTCACCCATGTCCTTCATCGAAAATCTACTAGACAACCAGACTTTAGTTGATTGCAGCATTCATACATCATTCCCAATGAGTAGAATGTCATCAACATAAAGTACTAGGAATGTCACAGCGCTTTTAACTGCCTTCTTATAAACACATGGCTCCTCGTGATTCTTGATGAAACCAAATTCCTTAATTGTTTCATCGAATGTCAGGTTCCAACTTCGCGATGCTTGTTTGATACCGTAGATCGATCTCTGAAGCTTGCATACCTTATGCTCGCTTCCAACAGATGTGAAACCCTCAGGCTGCGTCATATAGATCTCTTGCTTAATGTTTCCATTAAGGAACGCTGTTTTCACATCCATTTGCCATATCTCATAGTTGTACCATGCGACTATGCCAAATAAGATTCTAATTGACTTGAACATCGCGACTGGTGAAAAGGTTTCATCATATTCAACACCTTGCCTTTGAGTGTAACCTTTCACGACCAGTTGTGCCTTGTAGGTCATTACCTTACCATCAGGCCCAAGTTTCCTCTTGTATACCCATTTGCACCCAATAGGAACAATTCCTTCGGGAGGATTAACAAGAGTCCAAACTAGGTTAGCATGCATTGAGTCAAACTCAGACTGCATTGCTTTAACCCACAAATTAGAATCAGCATCGAAAATTGCCTCCTTGAAAGTTCTTGGATCAGATCCAACAACTTGATCACCTTGATCATCTTCAAGGAGAAACCATATCTCTCAGGAGCCCTAGGAACCCTTTCGGATATCCTAGGTGCGACCATTTCTGGTACTGGCTCTGGAGGTGCAGGAGATTCACTTGGTACTTCGATTGGATCTCGAACCTCTTCGAGTTCTACTATTCTGCCCTTTCTATCAAGTAGAAATTCCCTTTCCATAAAGGTGGAATTTCTAGAAACAAACACTTTTGTTTCGCTGGGATAGTAGAAGTAGTATCCAATGGAATTCTTTGGATACGCAATGAAGTAGCATAAGATGGATCTCGTATCCAGCTTAGCTCCCACTGTCTGCTTCACGTAAGCAGGACATCCCCAAATCCTCATGTATTAGTACTTGGGGGTTTGCCCATCCATATCTCATATGGAGTCTTATCCACTGCCTTGGTGTGGATATTGTTTAACAATATTATCGCCGTTTCGAGCGCATAGCCCCAAAACGAGGTAAGAAGTTCAGTGAAACTCATCATAGATCGAACCATGTCCAACAAGGTCCGATTACGACGCTCCGCTACACCATTGAGCTGTGGTGTGGCCGGAGGGGTCCACTGTGCGAGAATCCCATTCTCTTTCAGATAGTCTTGAAATTCAGCACTTAAGTATTCACCACCTCGATCAGATCGAAGTGCTTTAATAGTTTTGTCCAATTGATTTTCTACTTCATCCTTGAATTCTTTGAACCTTTCAAAGGATTCAGACTTGTGCTCCATCAAGTACAAGTACCCATACCTAGAGTAATCGTCGGTAAAGGTGATGAAGTATGTGTCACCGTACTTAGTACCAATACTAAACGGGCCGCACACATCAGTATGGATCAAATCTAATAGGCCTTGAGCACGCTCACCCTTGCCCTTGAAAGGTTGCTTAGTCATCTTTCCCTTAAGACAATATTCACCAGTCGGTAGGGAGTTAATGTCTGACAGATCAAATATGTCACTCCTAACTAACTTTTTCATCCTACTTAGAGAAATATGACCTAGCCTAGCGTGCCAAAGTTGTGCTGGATTCAAGTTATTGTGTTTCCTTTTAATCGTTGTTGCATGCGCTTCGACATCGCGAGTTGGAACGTCTTTTAATTTTAAGGTGTATAAATCGTTTTCGTGTTCCCAATTCCAATTAAACATTCATTCTTGTAAATATTGCAAATCGAATTAGCAAACATACAAGAATACATCACTATCAAGCATAGAAATAGAAATAATGTCCTATAGCTACTGCAGCAACTCTTGCTCCATTGCCAAGCCTCAAGTGGGTCTCACCCTCTCTAAGACGTCGGCTTCTTGTCATCACCTGCAAATCATTGCAGATATGAGATCCACATCCGGTATCAAGTACCCAAGAAGTCGAATTAAGAGACATATTTATTTCGATATAGAACATACCTTTCGCAGTTCGCACCTGCTCGAGGTACTCCTTGCAGTTCCTCCTCCAATGCCTAGGCTTGTTGCAGTGGTGGCAAACATCCTCGCTCTTGTTTGGCTTGGAATCCTTTGCCTTTGGCTTCTTGGTGGGCTTTTCCTACTTCGCAGGGGCAGAACGCTTCTTACCCTTGGGTCTGGGCCCCTTCTTCGCAGAAGAGCCCATAAGGAGGACGGGTTTGTCATTCTTTATGGTTCCTTCACACTACAAGCATGTTAACCACCTCTTCAAGGGTGGCTGCCAGCTTGTTCATGTTGAAGTTGACCACAAAGGGGTCGAATGCAGCAGGAAGTGAGAGGAGAAGCACATCCACAGACAGCTCGTGTGGAAGTGTGATATCAAGGCCCGACAGCTTTTCAACGAGCCCAATCATACAAACCCCATGCTCGCGGACCGAAGTACCATCGCGCATGCGGCTCGTCATCAGCTCTTTGACAGCCGTGAACCTCTCATGTCGAGAGTTCTCCCCATACAGTTCTTTGAGATGAAAAGTATGTCAGCAACATACTTTGTCTTCTCAGAGCGCCGTTGCATTTCATTGGACATCGACGCCATCACATAGCATCGAGCTTTAACCTCGTCGTCCCACCATTGTTTAAGCGTAACCAGCTCCTCAGGGCTGATATCGGCAGGGGCTTCCTTCGGAGGGCACTTCTCTATCGTGTAAAGAAGCTTCTCCAAAGCCAACACAAGGTTGAGGTTGCGGAGCCAGTCTTGGTAGTTCAGACCGGTGAACTTGTTGCTATCCAGTATAGCAGCGAGTGGGTTTTTTAATGAAGACATTGTAAATGAAGTAATACTGAAAGAAAACAGACAATCATCACTAACTATATATAAAATAATCGCTAAGACATAAAACAAGGTCGTTATGTTTTATGAATTACCCTCCCAATATTTTAACGATTTCACCACCCTCTAATGAAATCGAGAAAGCAAGTTTCTTTAGTGGGTATACGGAGCCCAATCAAGCGATCATGGACCCGAATAATATCAGCCATCCTGTTGCGATCCGGATCACGCCCCCCGGCTAGGAAGCGGAAGAACAGAAAATAGATGCCGGGAGACGATCAATACAAAATCAAATACACAATCTATGACATTCATAGGGTGTTTAATTGGAATACCTTCTTGGCACTTGTGCCTGGCTCCAACCGGAATTACAATAACGCCGGCTCTTCACGGTAGATTGCGGTAGATAACGCCAATCAGGTCCATGACCTGAGGCGGGATTCCTTCGTCAGCCTGCACTAGAAGGCCTGACGAGATCTGCACGGATTGATTCTCCTCGTCGAAAGGTCCAATAAACAAATTCCAACGACTCGAGGCGGCGGCGGCGGCTTGTGAGAGAGGAGAAGGGGCGGCTATGATTAGGGTTAGGGTTGTTATGAATTGAGTTGTGATTAAAGTGCTTAAGTCTACATTAAGTAGACTAACAATGGACTTGGACCGGCCCATCGGGCCCGGGTCCAAATGACGATATCCATTGCTGCGACTTCATCGTAACTCCGATCGCCGATCAGATCGGACGGAACGACTCTGTTTCCAAAACTGAATGTTATGATGTGAAAAACAATTTTTCAGATCATCTAACCCTAAATTTCAAAATGACCGTTTTGCCCCTCAACATCGGCAAATCACGATTTGACCTCTGTTGACTTTTTAGGAAGTCGCACTCCCAAAATCCTCTTCGTATGCTCAACACATTGAGCTGAGTATCCGTGCGGGAATCTTGAATCCAGTGCTTGTGTGACCCTCAATGGTTCAGGGATACAGCTAGCCGTGGACCCACAACCATTGTGGCTCCGGAATCACAATTCCGGACTTGCCCATCGGATCATGGTAAAGCGTCTAGCAACATCGCCCCATGATCCCCTAGGTATCACTGATAGTGCCTGCAAGAACCAGTCGGTCGTGGTTAGCGTACAGTACGGTCCTTTCAATCCATATATCCCGATCAGATCAACGACCATTGGTAAATCGAGAGTCGCTATAGATCCG
>KV008270.1:31152-46573 GCA_001598015.1 Dorcoceras hygrometricum
TATGCATAGCTATCGGATCTCTAGCGACTCTCGATTTACCAATGGTCGTTGATCTGATCGGGATATATGTGTTGAAAGGACCGTACTGTACGCTAACCACGACCAACTGGTTCTTGTAGGCACTATCAGTGATACCTAGGGGATCATGGCGCGATGTTGCTAGGCGCTTTACCATGATCCGTTAGGCAAGTCCGAAATTGTGATTTCGGAGCCACAATGGTTGTGAGCCCACGGATCCCTGAACCATTGAGGGTCACACAAGTACTGGATTCATGATTCCCGCACGGAAACTGAGCTCAATGCGTTGATCATAGGAGGATGATTTTAGGGAGTGCGACTTCCTAAAAGTCAACAGGGGTAAAATTGCGATTTCCCAAAGGTGAGGGGCATAACTGTCATTTTGGTCTAGGTGGTCTGAAAAATTGTTTTCGCATCATAATAGTCAGTTTTAGAAACTGAGTCGATCGGTCCGATCTGATCGTCGATCGGAGTTATGATGAAGCCACGGTGATGCGGTTGAACCGAATGTTCATATATTGGACTGGGCCCGCCCCAGGTCCATTGGGCCGGTTCAAGCCCATCACTTATTTAATTAGACCTAGGGCTACCATGAGACACACACAAGATACAACCTAGCTCTCATAGCCGCCCACCCTCTCCCACACGCCCATCGTCGCCGCCCGCCGCCTGCCGCCGCCGTCGCCCGGTTTTTTGCGTGATCGAACTTGTTTCGATCACCGCGACGAGGATAATCCATTCGTGCTAAAATCCATCAGATCTTCTAGTGCAGATTGACGGAGGAAGATTGTTTCCAGTCGTGGACCTGATTGACGATCTACCGCCGCCTACCGTTTGAAGTGTCGGTTTTCTCGTGAAACTTGTCGAAGCCAGGCGCCTAGACGCCAGCAAGGTAGCAATTCGATAAACGCCCTATGAATGTTTATTGATTTTTGTTAATGTATTGAACGTTTCTCGGGGCAACTTTTAACTTCCGCTGCGCCCGATTAGATGATCTATCGCCGTCTACCTTTTGAAGTGTCGGTTTCCTTGTGAAACTGGTCGGAGCCAGGCGGCTAGACGCCAGCAAGGTAACGATTCAAACATCCTATGCATGGATTATAGAATTGTTTGAATGTATTGAACGTTTCTCGGGGAAAATTTTGATTTCCGCTGCGCCCCCGAGAAACGGGATCCGGATCCGCCATTATCACCAACACTACCTATGTGCCAGGGGTCACTCTATCTAAGTCTATGTGTCCGAAGACAAATGAGGAGATAGAGAGTATGACACGTGTGCCATATGCCTCGGCAATAGGTAGTATTTTGTATGGCATGATCTCAACTAGACCGGATGTCGCATATGCTGTGAGTGTCACGAGCCGCTACCAGGCCAACCCCGGCCAATTGCATTGGAAGGCTGTGAAAGATATTCTTAAGTACTTTCGAAGGACTAAGAATATGTTC
Organism: Dorcoceras hygrometricum; assembly: GCA_001598015.1. Classification (NCBI taxonomy): domain Eukaryota; kingdom Viridiplantae; phylum Streptophyta; class Magnoliopsida; order Lamiales; family Gesneriaceae; genus Dorcoceras; species Dorcoceras hygrometricum. The sequence continues at coordinate 32,617 of KV008270.1, forward strand.
ATGGTCTATGGGGGTGGTGAACTGAAATTGGAAGGCTACACTGATTCTAGCTTCCAATGTGACGTGGATGATTCGAAGTCTACCTCTGGATTTGCATTCATGCTCATTGGTGGTGCTGTCTCTTGGAAGAGTTCCAAGCAAGACACCATCGCGGATTCAACCACTGAGGCTGAGTACATCGCAACATCAGCTACTACTAAGGAGGCGGTTTGGATAAGGAATTTCTTCCAAGAGTTGGGCGTCATCCCTGATGGAGTTGGTCCAGTCCCGGTGTACTGCGACAACACGGGTGTCGTTGCGCAAGCAAAGGAGCCTAGGTCTCACCAAAGATCCAAACATATACTGAGGAAATACCACATAATCCGGGATATTGTGGCTAGAGGTGACATAGCAGTTGAGAGAGTCGCCTCTGCGGACAACATTGCTGATCCACTTACGAAGCCCTTGCCAGGACCGTTGTTTGAAAAACATCGCGAAACAATGGGACTGCGTCTGATGAGTAGTTGACTCTCATGTAGGAGTCAATGCTTCGTTGTCGAGGATTCACCGCTCGCTCTCATGCGTGGATATCCTATGCTATCTGAGGGAAAAATAGTGTATAAATCTCTGGCCAGAGTAGTGGATGTGTTTTAGGTAAATGGGTTTACCTAGTAACACTCGTGATGTCACTATTTGATCTCCAAGATGTATGCACAGCTATCAGATCTTTAGCGACTCTCGATTTACCAATGGTCGTTGATCTGATCGGGATATATGTGTTGAAAGGACCATACTGTACGGTAACCACGACCAACTGGTTCTTGCAGACTATCAGTGATACCTAGGGGATCATGGGGCGATGTTGCTAGGCGCTTTACCATGATCCGATGGGCAAGTCCGAAATTGTGATTTCGGAGTCACAATGGTTGTGGACCCACGGCTAGCTGTATCCCTGAACCATTGAGGGTCACACAAGTACTGGATTCATGATTCCCGCACGGAAACTGAGCTCAATGTGTTGAGCATAGGAAGAGGATTTTAGGGAGTGCGACTTCCTAAAAGTCAACAGGGGTCAAATTGCGATTTCCCAAAGTTGAGGGGCTAAACTGTAATTTTGGACTAGGTGATCTTAATTGTTTTTCGCATCATAAAATTCAGTTTTGAAAATTGAGTCGATCGGTCCGATCTTATCGTCGATCGGAGTTATGATGAAACCGCAGTGATTTAAATGAACCGAATGTTCATATGGACCTGGGCCTGACCCAAGTCCAATGGGCCGGTTCAAGCCCATCATAGGTCTATATGTTGATATGACCTAGGGCTACAATCATAACAAGAACACACATCAACCCTAGCCTCCAACCTCACAAGCGCCGCCCCCTCTCCCTCGACCACCTCACGGCCGCCGCCCCTCCGTCGCCGCGCCGCCGCCATGATCGGACTTGTTCCGATCGTATTTTCGAGGTGATTCCGTCCGTGGCAAAATTCGTCAGCTCTTATAGTGCAGACTAACAGAGGATTCTTGTTTCCGGTCGTGGACCTGATTAGGAGGATCTACCGCCGCCTACATTTCAAGAGCCAGAATTCCCTGTGAATCTGGTTGGAGCCAGGCGCCTAGACGCCAGCAAGGTAACGATTCAAACATCCTATGTATATTTATCGTTGTATATTCGATATGTATTGTACATTTCCGGGACAAAATTTTAACTTCCGCTGTGCCCCCGGGAAACGGGATCCGGATCTGCCACTTTCGCCAACACTCCAACCAACCTTCAGCCATCAAACCACTCTCGACGCCAATGAACGTAGGGGGATTCATCTTCTGGAACCTAGCCAACACTTGCTCCACCTCACCAATCTGCCTAGTCACATCTTCCACCTCAACCTCTGCCTATCTCTCGACGACGCAAAGGCACACTCTGCTGCTCAACATCCTCATCACTCTCGGGAGCCCAAGACTCCTCAACAGTCTGCCTAGTCACTCTACCTCTACCTCTACCTCTCCTTGGTGGCATCTACCAAAACTCAAAGGTAAGAACAAAAAGCAGATAGATCATGGAGGCAGATAACAAAATCACAGAATTCACAGAGTCAATTACAAACTAAAACTCAAACTCTGTGCCTAGACTCAAGTGTGATGAAAAAGAATCGAGCTTATCCCAGTTTAAGCTCTGATACCAAAAATATCAGGCCCGGTGCGCTAAATCCATGATTAATGACTCAATTAATCTTAATTTCACGGAAGCATCAAATATGGGCTAAAAAAATTTTCGTTTGGGCCTAAACTAAATTCAACTCTTAAAAATACAAACATACTCAAAATATGAATTTTGACTCAAAATCCAAATAACAACAAAGCATATCCCAGTATACAATAAATACAGATCCCCAAATACATTATATGCAAGGACATCCCCTGGCTCAATATCACAATACAATATATAAAAATAACTGGGACTCAAAATGGGGATCTACCAGCTGATGCTCCACTCAGTCAAGCTGGATTAGCTGAAGACCCTGCAAGGGACAACACAGACCAAAGAAACCAAAAAAAGGGGGAAAAATGAGGTCAAACCTCAGTACGAAGAGCAATATACCACAGCTATCAGATACACATGCAACATATCATGTCGTGTCATGCATGAGGGCTACCAAAGATTCATTTGTCAGCAAGGCACAATGACTCAACTGTGCAATAAATCTCAATCCATCAGCAGAATCCAAATCGCAGCGAATCAACTGGCTATCACGACTCAGTGACGACATTGGATTTCTACGCAAGAAGACTCAGCCGGCAAATCGCGACTCAGCGATATTCGGGTATCAAAGAATGCAGGCTCAATATGCTATGCGTGAATGCAATGATAATCATATCAAGCAGTTTTCAATATATATCATAAATAGCACCATCAATCAGCTGTAAATTCACACACGGATAAGATCAGCACAACTCAGGCATAGTACACAGCACGTAAACACACATACATAATATGTTCTCATGTTCATCTCAAGGCTGTAAGTACGAGCTCAATCCGTACCTCGCTCTCTACACAGCTGCTACCTCAACGGATCTCACATGAGTACACAGCCAGCTGCTTACACACGAGAACACAGCTCCTATAGCTCGCTCAAATCCAAAAGCTCTAATGGGACGGGGGAAGCTATCGGCTGAAATCGCAACAAAGTTCGAATGATTCAACTACGATGCTCCTCTTCGAACAGCTAACTCAAGTCTCCTAAGTGGTATCAAAGGAATGGTCTTGGAAAGACAAACTCAGCGCCACCAGCCTTGCTCCAAACGGCGGCATAAATCGACGGCAATCGGTAAATTTGTGTTTAGATGAACAGTAAGGGATTGAAGACAGATATAAGTCGATATCTCTCTGGGGAAGAAGATAGAAATATCGGGTCTCAAAATCGTCAAAGTGTTAATAGACACATATTACTAATTTCCCCCAGTCAACACTATAGTGAAAGTACACCAACTCAGATTTGAGCACTACACCAGATCTGACTAGCGCTACACTATACCTGCTCGCTACACCAAACGATGTCGCACCGGAGTCCAGCTCTCATCAAATCTGATGCTCGCTAAATGACATCGCATCTCTTACACTCAGTCAATGCCAAATCTGGTATACGCTAAACGACATCGCATCGCTTACACTCAACCTGCGTCTACCCGGGTAACCCAAAATGACATCATTTCGTCTCCCGCTCAGGACAACCCGCTCATACTTACGAGGGTCAGATCTGGACATCCAGATCTTACTCAAATATAAAAACAATGAACCGGTCTACTCAAACCACGAACCAAATCGATCCTCGTGACTCCACCAGTTCACTCGTACGGGATGTTTCTTTCCAAATCTGAACACCAGCGCTTCACGAGACACTAATCCGCCCAGCGCTCATGTTCTCTCTTTCTCTCTAGCTCTGGGCCCCTCTACTCAAATATGCCCACATCCAAAGCTGATTTCACAAACAGCTTTGACCAATTTTCGTAGGCTGGATACCCGATAATTCACAAAATCCTCATTCCAATCTGATTTTTCCTCGAACATCTTACATAATTAAATCTGGCCGTAACATAAACATAATTAAATTGGTTAATTACAGTCCTCACACTACATCTTATGAGTAGTTGTCTTTAGGACAAGTGGTAGATTGTTGGAGTAGGCGCCCAACTAGCCAACTTGTGGCGTGTGGGTTCTTGTAGACTATATGTAAAACGATCTTTATTTATGAAATTCAAATTTATATGGAATTATTTATCATCATTATTATGATTAAAAGTTGTCGGTAAAGACCTTGAATGAACTATAGTGTATGTTAGATGTGATAGTGGATTTGATGGCTATCATGAAACACATCTAATTGTCAATGTGTGTTCTGAACTAGTTCTTAGTCGATTGATCCATACAAAAGAGGATAAGGGCCCGAGCTTGAGACTAGCATCTGTAATGCAAAGCACCACGTTTCATTGTTAGGGAACATAGTGATGTTTTGAGAATGCAGATGGGTAGTGACCTGGTTATCTTTTGAGCTACCCTCGTTCGGACTTTCAAAGTGGTTATCATTTTTCAAGTGGATTAAGTCCAAGATCTTGGTTGTACAGATTATTCCTTGTTACTCGAAACGTCATTGATACTCTACATGATAGGTGCCACACTTTGACCCGTTTTCCGATTCCGTTGGGATCATCAGGTGGCGGGATTGGGTGAGGTCCCGATTCATGTAGAAGTCGATGCTTCGTTGTCGAGGATTCACTATTCGCCATTGTGCGTGGATATCCTATGCTGTCTGAGGAGATAATAGTGTGACAAATATCTTGCCAGAGTGGATGTTTTTTCGGTAAATGAGTTTACCTAGTAGCACATGCGATTTCACTATTTGATCTCCAAGATGTATGCATGGCTATCGAATCTCTAGCGACTCTCGATTTACCAATGGTTGTTGATTCCATCGGCAAATTTGAGCTAAAAATAATGTACTATACCCTAACCATGACCAACTGGTTCTTGCATTCACTATCAATGATACCTAGGGATCATGGGGCGATGATGCTAGACGCTTTACCATGATTCAATGGTAAGTCCAAAAATGTTTTTTTGGAGTCACAAAGAGTTGTTAGCCCACGGCTAGCTGTATCCCTGAACCATTGAGGGTCCAAGTACTGGTTTCTCAATTTTCGTACGGAAATTGTGCTCAATTTGTTGAGAATAGTAGGAGGAAGGATGGAAGTGTGACTTCCTAAAATTAGCTTGGGTAAGTTTGACTTTCCTTAAAGTTAATAGGGGCTTAGCTGCTATTTTGTATTAGGTGGTCTGAAATTTTTTTTTATAATGTTCAGTTCAGTAAACTGTGTAGATCGGACTTATTTGATCGTCGATCGAAATTATGATGAAGCCACAAAGATGAACTTGAAACCAATGTTCCTTGGGCCTGGGCCTGACCCAAGCCCATTAACCTGGTTTAAGCCTATGGGAAATCTATAAATAGGGGCCTTGGGGTATTTATTTCATTCACTCCAAGTTGGGTTGAGAACTCTCCCCTTCAATTTTCCTTTTTTCCTTCGCCCCCGCCGCCCGTCGCCGATGCCTTCGTCGTGCCACCCGTCGCCTATGCCGCCGCCTCCACCTTCGGAATTCATTCCGACCGTCTCAGAACTTTTGTTGGTTTTCTAGTGCAAACCAACAAAGAAGTTGAGATTCTGGTCATGGACCGGATTAGGCGTTGATCCACCAGTCAACCGTTGAAGTGCTATCTCCCTTGTGGAATAGTCGGAGTCAAGCGCCTAGTCGTCTGAGGTAAATTCCTAGACATCCTATGCATGATTATATTCATATTTCGTGTATTGACCGTTCCCGATCAGTTCATTTTTAAACTTTCGTTGCTTCCCGAGAGCGGGATCCGGATCCGCCGCTACGCCAACATTAAGGACCCTGTAAGCCAGCCCCAAGTCCTGAAATAGACCTAGGTAGCTTCCTTATCGCATGGTTCAGACCCTATCCAAGACCCATGGACGAACCAAGGTCCCCTCACAAAGATTAACCCGAGCCGACCCTTGACCCTCGGCCACGTTGTACCCATCGGCTACCCCCATTCGTTCAGCCATAATCCCACGTCAAACAAACCTCATACCAGACCATGTGACCCTATAGACGTGACTTATAACCCAAACAAGGTCCCTGGTCGAGCTAGGGTTGGACAGCAGCCCCGACGGACCATCAACATACGAAGGCGACAAGTAAAGAGCATAAAAAAAAATACTCCAACGCTTCATGAAAATGTCCAGACATTAAAATTATGGTTTCCATGCATCAAATGACTCAAAAAACACATAATATAATATGAAAGTGGCAACAAGGAAGATTTAAAACTTGATTTTACGTAGGAAAAATCGGGAATACTTGTTACCGGATGCGCAGAGGCGACGGGAAGCGATTTCTTCCTTCTCTTGGCTTTGAAGTGGCTGGAAAAATTTCAATGTGTATGGGAAGGAGAGTGGCGGATGCTCTAATGTCTCATGAACGTGAAAGAAGCTCCACTCCAAGGGTTTATGATTAATTAATTAGGCTTTGAGCAAATTAGGCCCGCTAAACCTTGGATTAATTACTAATTTTTTTGAGCCCATCAAGGCTTAATTATGCACACTAATTTTATCCATATTATGTCTGAAAAAATGAATAACATTGTACTTGCTACAAAAAAATATAATTTAATGCTTACCCATTCTTTTACCCGAAAAATCACTTATGATGAAAAATAGTGCTCAAAATTCATATTTGTCCAACCGTTAGGCAAATTTAAAATTTAACATTAGATAAATATTTTATTTTGTCTCCTAAGATCCTTAAAATAAAATTTGGAATATTTTAAAGTCACATCTATCGTCCCCGATCATCCCTCCTTGGCTCGGCACCGGATATTCACCTGAAATCACCAAAACTCGAGAGACACAATTAAATTTTTAATAAATAAACAATAATATTTTAAAACCCCAATTATCATTTAAATTAGTTAAATAATTTCTCTCATGAATATGGTTTACGTGGGCGAATCTCGGACGCTACAACATGTCCTAGCCCGAAAACCATAGGGCAATCCTTCTTCCGACTCCAGCCCTTGCCGAGAGCGAAGAAGTGTAAGGAATAAACCGAATCCTGGGATTGTAGTTTGCCTACAAACATGTTAGACTAAGGTCAACAGTTATTTTATTTTGTAAATACCATAAGTTATCGGATGAAAAATTATTTTTTTAGCACAAGTCGACTCGCCCAAGTGACGCTCTTGCTGCAGTCATCCAACTACATTGGGTGGTAGCCCTACCTAAGTGCATCTATAAGCCCGACCTTCTTGGCAACATGTAAGCCCGACCTGCTCGATAGTATGTAAGCCCGACATGCTCGAAATCATCAAAGCAACTCTTTTTGGCAATACCTTGGGTAGCAGCCCTACCTGAGTGCATGTATAAGCCCAACCTGCTCAGCAGTATGTAAGCCCAACCTGCTCGGCACCATAAAAGTCCAACTTTTGTTGGCACAAAGTCCAACCTATTAGGAAATCTGTAAGTCCGACCTGCCTAGCAAAGTATCCCTGGTCCGGACTAGGACTTCACATGTTTCTAAACTTCAATTCTTCATCTAGGACCAGCTGGGTATTCTTAGTATCCCATATGTCACCTCGGGAACCGAGGACCCTCATCCGTAAGAACACCTCTTGCCATAAGATGACCACCACCTCTTGCACGAATACCTCTTGACCCGAGGTGTCCATCACCTTTGCACGAACACCTCTTTCCCCTAGGTGACCATCACCTCTTGCAGGAACACCTCTTGACCCGAGGTGACCATCACAAGCTCGAGGCAAGATGATCGAACAAGTGTCTGAACTCCCGGACACACCCTATTATTCTCAACAATCACGCCTTACTGCGAGTACACATTGAATTAGTCTCAAGGCAACGATCTCACTTGGGAAACAGTCAATGTGTACGCAATACAAGACACAAGAAGCTCTACAACAAGTCACACGTCGGGTAATGCGCCCGCAATGACCCTCGAGCCCCACTAAAACACCCAAGTATGCTTCACTCTACATCCAATTCACAAACACACAAGATCTCCACTTTATATTCACACTTGCTCTCTATTCCCGAGCACGCTACCTGACTTAAGAATCGGAGTGGCTTCATTGGAAACACTTCCGGTGCCCTTTGATTAGCGTCTGTGGTTGCAGGTCATTAGAAGAAGTAGTTCATCTTTGCTCACATCTAGCTCATCTCGCGAGAACAGAGCTCCCGACCTGTCCTTTCATATTCCTCGGGTTGTATTGTGCCGAGACCAAGACTTGCTGATTACTCATTGCAGGTGACTCATCCAAGCAGTGTCCTCCTAGTTCAGCTCCAATAGTTGTCATCCAGCTCCTCCCTCGAAGACAAACCTCACGAACTCTTGACCTCTCATCCTGGTGGTAGCTCTCCAGCTGAGGAAAAATTTGGTTACATCACACTCCTTACAGAGGAATACGATATCATACAAAAGAATAAAACAGTCGTGAACCAGATCGCAAAATGAAATTTATAATAACTATAACATTGATATTCGTTCAGAGATTATGTTAGCATGTTGCATCTTACATAATTTTCTATTGGAAATAGATCTTGATGAACAATTGATTGTCGAAGTTATTGTTCAACTCAAAAGTGAAATAGTTACGAATGAACAACTTACATCTTTCCATGTATATATGAAATTAGTAGGCTTGGAATAGTGATAAGAAACTGAATATCACAACAAAGATGGGAAGATTATACATCTAGTACTTCAAAAAGGTTGTTCATGTCATACACATCTATTAGTGTTGTTTGATTTGTACATACAAGAATGAGGAAGAAGATAAATAAGGTGGATTGCGTTGAAATTAGACTTTTAAGTGTGGCATATGAACATATAAATATTATACGTTTTATATGCATCTTTAGTTATATGATTCGATTTTACTTAATATATCTTTTAATTATATGTTGTTATGTAGCTAACCAAATCATACACGTAAATATTCATTTCTTTTGCATAACTCCGTGACAAGTTCAAATTCTAAAATGACATAGTACATTAATAACGTTCATAATTACATATGCACCTAATTTTGAATTTGGTTTATTAAGTTTTGATGTGGTTTTGGTGAATTAATCTTTAATTTTCCATTATTTTGGTAAATTATTGAAACGACATCTGACAAGTCAACATTTTCATGCTTGTAAATGTTAGACCGTCTTTACATTTTCATGCTTGTAAATGTTAGACCGTCTTTTCCTATTACGATGGTAAATATTTTCCCAATTTTTTAGCACGAAAATGACAAAAAATGGGTTAATCATGATTGTAAACTTTAAGTTAGTTGTAAATGACTGAGGCACTTTTTAGTATAATGGATATTTTAAGTTTTGATAAAGACAAAATATTGTCTAAGTAAATCATTTCAGAGATTAAACGATCAGATTAGCTTACTGCGTTGCTTATTCAGATCAGATCTGAGCTAAGTTGAGTAACTCAGCTCAAGGTATTCAGATCAGAGTTTGGCTTAATCAGTTTAGATGTTTAGATCATCTTTGGAAAGTCGTGCTCAGGGAAACGGTATAGATATTCAGATCAGGTACTCAGATCGGGTGTCATTTCAGTTTAGAGCAGTACAACACAAAGAAGTCAACTTGCAATAAGATCTAGAAAGAAGTTTAGATGAGAATGTTTTATTCAAAAAAAAGCTCTTCAATCCTTTCGGTTTTTCAGCTTAGAAGACCTGACAGACAAGTTCAGGGTTTCAACTTAGACCAGATCAGCTCAGAAGCAATAAGCTCTGAGATTATCAACTTAGAATGTCTATAAGCTCAGATCAGGTAACTTCAGGGTACTATTAGATTTTGAGGTACAGTATCCGAAAATTAGCTCGATTTGATGTGTTGAATACACAGGATCTCTTATAGTCGTTGGGACTAATTTTAGCAATCTCTAGATAGGTCAAAAATATGGTCTCAACTGAGAACGACTGAACGTATGCTAAAAGAAGAAAGCATTTAATGTAGTCGTATGAAAAACAATACAAGCATTAAATACTCAGCAGACAAATCCTTTAGATCTATATGATGTCTACGGTAACATTTAGTACCATTGAATCAAAAGAGTATAAATTGGAGAAGCTAATCAGTTTACAGACATAGACGCGACACATATATTTTACGAGCCTTAGGAACTCAAACTAGAACAGCTCATAAAGCTTTTCTATTCATTTCTTTATAAGTTTTCAGATCGTTGCTGAAACTTAGTTTTGCTTTGTAGTAAATTTCTATTCTTGAGAGAGTCTCAAACAAATTGTAAATACATCATGTGAGCTGTTGTATTGTGAGATTACGAGTTCAGTTTGGGTGCGACATTACTGATCGGATTAGGATACTCTGTATTTTAATCAAAGTCTTGTAGTGGAAATAGTTCTTTGTTAGGAAGAAAGGGAGACGTAAAAGCATTGCTTTGAACTTCCATAAATTAATATCTGTTCTTATCATCTTTTATTTCACGCATCCATTCTATGTTCACTGTTTGATTGAACTTTCGTATAAAATACTTTTATTGTTCAAGAAAAACAGAGTGACTGAGTACGTGCGTTTTTCTATTAACTCAGCTGATTTGCAAACTGCTTTAAAACACAATTTTAAAGGAGTTTATTCAACCCCCCTTCTAAACTCAAACTTATTATTTTCGATCCTAACAAGTGGTATCGGAGTAGGAGAACTCAGTCTATCAAACTTCCATAATCAATTCACATATCTTTATAATATGGCACCATCCACATCATTTAACAAAATTTCTATGTTTTAAATAGAAGATTATGATGAATGGAAAATTCGTATGCAAGAGAATTTAGCCGCACAAGACGATGATATGTGGTTTGTCATCATAGACGGAATGAAGATTATGAAGATGAATACTGCTATTGCAATCTCAGATGGGGCTCCAAATATGCTTGAAAACCCAGATTAGAATGGACAGCAAAGGACAAGCGAAAAGGCAACCTGGATAATGTTGCTGAGGACATTCTCTACAAAACACTGGACAAAACATGTTTAGTAAGATAAAGATGTGAACCACAACAAAATAAATACGGGAGAAACTCGATTAGAATGGACAGCAAAGGACAAGCGAAAAGGCAACCTGGATAATGTTGCTGAGGACATTCTCTACAAAACACTGGACAAAACATGTTTAGTAAGATAAAGATGTGAACCACAACAAAATAAATACGGGAGAAACTCACCCATCTATGTTAAGGGAACGAGCACACCAAAGAAAACAAGCTTGCTATGGCCACTCAGAAATTTAACTCAATCAAAATATAGGCTGGAGAAACGATGACTGAATTTGTTGAACACTTCAGCAACATAGTGATTGAGCTCACAGCCCTTGGAAAGAGTACAGTAACAAGGAGGTGGCCCTGAAATTAATGATGCTCTTCCCAGAGAGTGAGATGTAAAGACTATGGCAATGAGAGAGTCCAAGGACCTCAATAAGCTGGAGTTGCATGACTTATTTACTGATTTAAAGGCCTATGAACCAGAACTGGAAACCAGATTGGAAGAAGGACTTTCTACGTCTCACCCAACAAAAGCCTAGCTATAACAGAAGAAAATCCACAGAAGACAGCTGAGTAGATCAGCAACAATGCAATGTCCCTCTTCGTTAAGAAGTTTGTGAAATCCATGAAGAAAGAACTCAATCACCCTCTTTTTCAACTAAAGCACATAAATCTGAACAAAATACTATTGACATGAATTGCTTTAATTGTGGCAGACCAGGACACTTTGCTGCGGACTGCTCAAAGCCAAAGAAGGATGATAAAAGACCTCAGATCGTAGACGACACCGTTCTGATAAGAAATCATATATCAAGAGGCCAGATCACAAAGTACTTGTTGCAGAGGAAAGAAAAAGCAAGTGGACTGACTCTGATTCAGAAGAAAGTACCTCTAGCAGCTCATCAAGCAAAAGTGAAGAAGAGATTCAATGACTATAGCAAATGACAACAGTGATGAGGTATTCTATTTCTCAATGTTATACTTACACGACAGGATCTCATTAATGCACTTAACGAAATGGTCCATGAGTACAAGAGGTTGCCTCAGACTTTCGAGGGTGTTAATGCTAAAAACAAGTGTCTGAAAGACAATTCAGATGATGCAAGTTGTTCACATCTTGATGACTCAGACAGTATAAAGACTGAGTTAAGTAAGTCAAAACCGAAGAATGAATCCTTGAGATCTAAGTCTAACGAGCTCACATATGAGAATCATAGATTAAATAAAGTGATGAGCTCTTGGACAAAATCTTATATTTCATTAGGCAAGTTGCATGAATTCCAGAAGGAATTTAATGACAAGATTGGATTGGGCTTCAGCTCCAGAGAAAGCAGCTCTAGTAATACATGAACTTGATCAGATCTAGCTGATGACAAGATCAAAAATATGAGTTTTTTCAAAGCTAGTGCGATACATAATACCCTTGAATTGGTTAAGTATGATGATAAGAATGTGTCTGAGCTGAAACAGAAGGGAAAGTTTGGTTAGGCTATGCTCAACCTGAAAACTCAAAGCCAAGCTGGCTAAAAACAGACTGGACAAAGACCGAGCAAAAGCTGGTTCACAGTCGTCTGATCTGCACCAGAAAATTAATAGTTCAACGAAGGTAAGAAATCATAACAGATCGGTTCAGCAAAGCCTCAATCTGTATGTTCAAAAAATAAAACCAATTTTCGATAGATCACATAATATTTCTGTTGGCGCAGCGGCGGATCCGGATCCCTCTCCCGGGACGCAGCGGAAGATTTAAAATTTTTGCACCGGGAACGGTCAATACATAATTATAAAGGCAATAAAACATCCATAGGGTGTTTTAGATCGGTACCTTGCTGGCGTCTAGGCGCCTGGCTCCGATCGATTTCACTAGGAAATCGGCACTTCAACGGTAGGCGGTTGTCGTTCTCCTAATCCGGTCCACGACTAGAATCACGACTCCTTCGTCAGTCTGTACTAAAAAACGTGACGAATTTATCACGGACGGAATCTCCTCGTCGAGGTGGTCGGAACAAGTCCAACCATGATGGCAAAGGACGGCGGCGGGCGGCGCCGACGAGCGGTGGCGCAAGGTGGGCGGCGGCCATGAGGGAGAATGAGGGAGAGGGGCGGCTAGTGATCTAGGGTTTGGAGTGTAGAGTTGTTGTGTTGTAAGTAACCCTAGCCTAGCTCATATATATATAGACATGTGATGGGCTTGGACCAGCCCAATGGGCCAAAACTAAGTATTATGATGCGAAAACAAATTTTCAGACCACCTAGTCCAAAATTTCAGTTTAGCCCCTCCAAGTTTCAAGGATAGTCAAACTAGCCCAAACTTTGGGGAAATTGCATTTTGACCCCTGTTGACTTTTAGGAAGTCGCACTTCCATCCTTCCTCATCCTATGCTCAACAAATTGAGCTCAGTCTCCATGCGGGAATCATGAAACCAGTACTGGTGTGACCCTCAATGGTTCAGGGATACAGCTAGCCGTGGGCCCACAACATGTGTGACTCCGAAACTACATTTTCGGACTAGCCCATCAGATCATGGTAAAGCGCCTAGAAACATCGCCCAATGATCCCCTAGGTATCACTGATAGTGCCTACAAGAACCAGTTGGTCGTGGTTAGCGTAAAGTACGATCCTTTCAACACATATATCCCGATCAGATCAACGACCATTGGTAAATCGAGAGTCGCTAGAGATCCGATAGCTATGCATACATCTTGGAGATCAAATAGTGACATCGCGAGTGTTACTAGGTAAACCCATTTACCTAAAACACATCCAGTACTCTGGCCAGAGATTTATACACTATTATCCCCTCAGATAGCATAGGATATCCACGCATGAAAGCGAGCGGTGAATCCT
>KV008270.1:47274-71593 GCA_001598015.1 Dorcoceras hygrometricum
CTCAGATAGCATAGGATATCCACGCATGAAAGCGAGTGGTGAATCCTCGACAACGAAGCATCGACTCCTACATGCCTCGGGACCTCACCCAATCCCGCCACCTCATGCTGAGTCGGTAAACGGGTCAACGTGAGGCACCTATAATGTAGAGTCTCAATGATGTTTCGAGTAGTGAGGGCTAATCTGTACAACCAAGACCTCGGACTTATCCACTCGACAAATGGTAACCACTTCGAAAGTCCGAACGAGGGTAGTTCGATAGATCACCAGGTCACTATCCATCTGCATGCTCAGAACATCACAATGTTCCCTACCAATGAAACATGGTACTTCACATCGCAGATGCTAGTCTCAAGCTCCGGTGGCCTTATCCTCATTTTGACGGCCCAATCGACTAGGAACGAGTTCAGAATACACAGTGACTATTAGATGTTTTTCATGATAGCCATCATATCCACTATCACATCTAACATACACCATGGTGCGTTCTAGGTCTTTATACAACACAATTGTTAACATTATAAAATAATGAAGATAAAGAATACCATAAAACAATACGAATTCATAAATAAAGATCGTTTACAAAGAGTCAATGAGAACCCACACGCCACAAGTTGGCTAGTTGGGCATCTACTCTAACAATCTCCCACTTGCCCTAAAGCCAACTACTCATCAGACGCAGTCCCATTGTTTCACGATGTTTTTCAAACAACGGTCCTAGCAAGGGCTTCGTAAGTGGATCAGCAATGTTGTCTGCAGAGGCGACTCTCTTGACTGATATGTCACCTCTAGCCACAATATCCCGGATTATGTGGTATTTCCTCAGTATATGTTTGGATCTTTGGTGAGACCTAGGCTCCTTTGCTTGCGCAACGGCACCCGTGTTGTCGCAGTACACCAGGAATGGACCAACACCTTCAGGGATCACGTCCAACTATTGGACGAAATTCCTTATCCAAACCGCCTCTTTAGCAGCAGCTGATGCTGCGATGTACTCAGCCTTAGTGGTTGAATCCGTGATGGTGTCTTGCTTGGAACTCTTCCAAGAGACAGCACCACCATTGAGCATGAATACAAATCCAGAGGTTGACTTCGAATCATCCACGTCACATTGGAAGCTAGAATCAGTGTAGCCTTCCAATTTCAGTTCACCACCCCCATAGACCATGAAAATATTCTTAGTCCTTCGTAAGTACTTAAGAATATCTTTCACAGTCTTCCAATACATTTGGCCGGGGTTGGCTTCGTAGCGGCTCGTGACACTCAGAGCATATGTGACATCCGGTCTAGTTGAGATCATGCCATACATAATACTACCTATTGCCGAGGCATATGGCACACGTGTCATACTCTCTATCCTCATCAGTATTTGGACACATAGACTTAGATAGAGTGACCCCGTGGCACATAGGTAGGTGTCCTCTCTTGGACTCTTCCATAGAGAACCTCTTAAGTATGGTATCGATGTAGGTGGCTTGGGTGAGTCCGAGCATCCTTTTCGATCTATCTCTATAGATCTGTATTCCTAGAATGTAGGATGCTTCACCCATGTCCTTCATTGAGAATCTACTAGACAACCACACTTTAGTTTACTGCAACATTCCTATATCATTCCCAATGAGTAGAATGTCATCAACATAAAGTACAAGGAATGTCACAGCATTTTTAACTACCTTCTTATACACACATGGCTCCTCGGGATTCTTGATGAAACCAAATTCCTTAATTGTTTCATCGAATCTTAGGTTCCAACTTCTCGATGCTTGTTTGAGACCGTAGATCGATCTCTGAAGTTTGCATAATTTATGCTCACTTCCTACAGATGTGAAACCCTCAGGCTGCGTCATATAGATCTCTTCCTTAATGTTTCCATTAAGGAACGCAGTTTTTACATCCATTTGCCATATCTCATAGTCGTACCATGCGGCTATGGCCAGTAGGATTCTAATTGACTTGAACATTGTGACTGTTGAAAAGGTTTCATCATAGTCAACACCTTGCCTTTGAGTGTAACCTTTCGCGACCAGTCGTGCCTTATAGGTCAGTACCTTTCCATCAGGCCCAAGTTTTCTCTTGTATATCTATTTATACCCAATAGGAACTATTCCTTTGGGAGGATTAACAAGAGTCCAAACTTGGTTTGAATGCATCGAGTCAATCTCAGATTGCATTGCTTCAAGCCACAAATTAGAATCAGCATCGGAAATTGCCTCCTTGAAAGTTCTTGGATCACATCCAATAGTTTGATCACTTTGATCATCTTCAAGTAGGAAACCATATCTAACAGGAGCCTTAGGAACCCTTTCAGATCTCCTAGGTGCGACCATTTCTGGTATTGGCTCTTGTGGTGCGGGAGATTCACTTGGTACTTTAGATGGTTCTTGAACCTCTTCGAGTTCTACTATCTTGCCTTTTCTATCAAGTAGAAATTCCCTTTCCAGAAAGGTGGCATTTCTAGAAACAAACACTTTTGTTTCATTGGGATAGTAGAAACAGTATCCAATAGAATTCTTTGGATACCCAATGAGGTAACATAATATGGATCTATTATCCAGCTTATCTCCCACTGTCTGCTTCACGTAAGCAGGACATCCCCAAATCCTCATGTATGAGTATTTGGGTGGCTTGCCCATCCATATCTAATATGGAGTCTTATCCACCACCTTGGTGTGGACATTGTTCAACAACATTATCGTCGTTTCGAGCGCATAGCCCCAAAACGAGGTAGGAAGCTCGGTGAAACTCATCATAGATCGAACAATGTCCATCAAGGTTAGATTACGACGCTCTGCTACACCATTGAGTTGTGGTGTGGCCGGAGGGGTCCACTGTGAGAGAATCACATTCTCTTTAAGATAGTCTTGAAATTCAGCACTTAAGTATTCTCCACCTCGATCGGATCGAAGCGTTTTTTCCCCAACTGATTTTCTACTTCAGCCTTGAATTCTTTGAACTTTTCAAAGGATTCAGACTTGTGCTTCATTAAGTACAAGTACCAATACCTAGAGTGATCATCGGTAAAGGTGATGAAGTATATGTGACCGTACTTAGTACCAATGCTAAGTGGGCCACACACATCAGTGTGGATCAAATCCAATAGGCCTTGAGCACGTTCAGGCTTGCCCGTGAAGGGTTGTTCAGTCATTTTTCCCTTGAGACAAGACTCACAAGTCGGTAGGGAGTTAATGTCAGACATATCAAACATGTCACTCCAACCAACTTGTTCATCCTGCTCAAGGAAATATGACCTAGCCTAGCGTGCCAAAGTTGTGCTGGGTTCAAGCTATCATTTTTCCTTTTAATAGTTGTTGTATGTGTTTCCACATCGCGAGTTGGAACTTCTTTTAATGTTAAAGTTGCCCACAAAGGGGTCGAATACAGCAGGGAGGGAGAGGAGAAGCAGATCCACAGACAGCTCATGTGGAAGTGTGATATCAAGGCCCACTAGCTTGTCAATGAGCCCAATCATACGAACCCCATGCTCACGGACCAAAGTCCCATCGTGCATGCGGCTTGTCATGAGCTCCTTGACAGTAGTGAACCTCTCAGTCTGAGAGTTCTCCCCATACAGCTCCTTGAGATGAAGGTTTATGCCAGCAGCATACACCGTCTTCTCGAAAAGCCGCTGCATTTCGTTAGACATCGATGCCATCAATTAGCATCTAGTCTTAAGCTCGTCATCCCACCATTTGTTCAGCATTGTCAGCTCCTCAGGGCTGATGTCGGCAGGGGCTTCCTTCGGAGGGCTCTTCTCTAACGTGTAGAGAAGTTTCTCCGAAGCCAATACAATATTGAGGTTTCGAAGCCAGTCTTGGTAGTTCAGACCAGTGAACTTGTTGCTATCCAGTATAGCAGCAAGTGGATTTTTGATCGAAGACATTATAAAGCAGTTTATACTGAAAAGAAAAACAGGCATGCATTACTAACTATATATGAAAAGCGCTAAGACATAAAACAAGGTCATTTAGTTTTATGAATTACCCTCCCACTATTTTAATGATTTCACCACCCTTTAATGAAATCGAGAAAGCAAGTTTCCTTAGTGGGTACACAGAGTCCAATCAAGAAATCATGGTCCCGAATAATATCAGCCAACCATGACCCTCAAAAGGTAGAGTCCAATTGCAACAGGTGCAACCTCCATGTATTTACCTCACGTCCAGTAAGGGCCCAATAATAGACGCCGATTACTATCACGTTTCAAGATGACCCATCAATGTTGAGTCGTGATGGACTGTCCCCTTAACGTCCCCAACACTATGAGCCAACGTTAAAGGGAGTTCCAACCGACTCCCAGCAAGTGTCAATGGCGTGTACAGCTTTCCGCCATACATAACCCCCTCAATAATATGACCCGGGCCATGTATACGTGTAGCATCGACGTACACCCATTGTTGATGGAAGGTAGGAAATTTTAAACAAATTTAAACCCTTAGTTTATCGAATAAACATTTTAATCTTGATATAAATTTTAAATCAAATCTAAAATAAGGGATTTTAATTTTGAAATTAGGTCTCAATAATTTTAAATCACATTTAGAAACGCGGATTCAATAGATATATATATCGCATATACAATTGGGATGATCGATAAGCGAGAGCTATGCGATCCGTGGTTGCCAAGCACGGATCTAGGTCCAGTCCTAGGTGAAATGCAGTATGCAAATGCAATCCTATTACATTAGCTTCCAGTTTTACAAATCTTCGGTCTTCAATTTTGACTAATTTTCCAACTAAAATCATATTTTAAATATAAAATCATATTTTAAATATAAAATCATATTTTATAAGTAAAATCTTATTTTGTCAATTTAATTGCATCAAATTGGGCTTAAAACGATTTTAGGCCCAAAATCTCAAAAATTCCAAAAATTAATTTTGGTCCGACCAAAATGGCCCAATATCAAATATTGGCCCGAAAACCCCTCGGGCCGTCCGGGACAGGCTCGAAAACCCCTCGGGCCGTCCGGGACAGGCCCGAAACTAACCCTAGAAGTCAAAACAGCTGTCGCAACGCCGCCTCGGATTCGCAGCACGACGGCGCACCGCCGCCTGCACAGCGTGCGGCACAGCGCCACACGCCGCGCGCGCCCCTGTGCGCAACGCGTGCGCACGGGGGCGGCCACCTGCGCAGTGCGCTCGCAGGTGGGCGGCAGGCGCCGCGCAACATCGTGCGCGACATTCGCGCACGGTGGTCGGCCAGCGGGCGCAACTCCCGCCGGCCAGCGTGAGGGCGCTGCACGCAGCTACAGTGGGCACGATACGCTCGGCGGCCTGCACAGTGGCGCGCGCAACGGTGCCGGCAGCCAGAAAAAATTTTTTCTTTGAAATTTTAAATTGAGATCTGATGCAATATAGGTACAAAATTATGTATTGACAGATCCGAGCCAAAGCTCTGATACCAATGTTAGCGCAGCGGCGGATCCGGATCCCGCTCCAGGGACGCAGCGGCGGATCCGGATCCCGCTCCCGGGGCGCAGCGGAAGATTTAAAATTTTTGCATCGGAAACGGTCAATACATAATGATAAAGGCAATAAAACATCCATAGGGTGTTTTAGATCGGTACCTTGCTGGCGTCTAGGCGCCTGGCTCCGACCGATTTCACGAGGAAATCGGCACTTCAACGGTAGGCGGTTGTCGTTCTCCTAATCCGGTCCACGACTGGAATCACTACTCCTTCGTCAGTCTGCACTAGAAAACGTGACGAATTTATCACGGACGGAATCTCCTCGTCGAGGTGGTCGGAACAAGTCCAACCAGGACTGCAACGGACGGCGGCGGGCGGCGGCCGACGGGCGGCGGGGGGCCTGGGGGAGGAAGGGGGAGGGAGAATGGAGTCGCACTTCCATCCTTCCTCATCCTATGCTCAACAAATTGAGCTCAGTCTCCATGCGGGAATCATGAAACCAGTACTTGTGTGACCCTCAATGGTTCAGGGATACAGCTAGCCGTGGGCCCACAACATGTGTGACTCCGAAACTACATTTTCGGACTAGCCCATCGGATCATGGTAAAGCGCCTAGCAACATCGCCCCATGATCCCCTAGGTATCACTGATAGTGCTTGCAAAAACCAGTTGGTCATGGTTAGCGTACAGTACGGTCCTTCCAACACATATATCCCGATCAGATCAACGACCATTGGTAAATCGAGAGTCGCTAGAGATCCAGTAACCATGCATACATCTCGGAGATCAAATAGTGACATCGCGTGTGTTACTAGGTAAACGCATTCACCTAAAACATATCTAGTACTCTGTCCAGAGATTTATCACACTATTATCTCCTCAGATAGCATAGGATATCCACGCATAAAGGCGAGCGGTGAATCCTCGACAACGAAGCATCGACTCCTACATGCATCGGGACCTCATCAAATCTCGCCACCTAATGACCCCAACTGAGTCGGTAAACGGGTCAAAGTGAGGCACCTATCATGTAGAGTCTCAATGACGTTTCGAGTAGTGAGGGCTAATCTGTACAACCAAGACCTCGGACTTATCCACTCGACAAATGGTAACCACTTGGAAAGTCTGAACGAGGGTAGTTCGATAGATCACCAGGTCACTATCCATCTGCATGCTCAGAACATCACAATGTTCCCTACCAATGAAACATGGTACTTCACATCGCAGATTCTAGTCTCAAGCTCGGGCGGGCTTATCCTCATTTTGACGGCCCAATCGACTAGGAACGAGTTCAGAATACACAGTGACTATTAGATGTGTTTCATGATAGCCATCATATCCACTATCACATCTAACATACACTATGGTGCGTTCTAGGTCTTTATCCAACACAATTGTTAACATTATAAAATAATGAAGATAAAGAATGCCATAAAACAATACGAATTTCATAAATAAAGATCGTTTTACAAAGAGTCAATGAGAACCCACACGCCAAAAGTTGGCTAGTTGGGCATCTACTCTAAAAATTTCGGCACGCACCCTAGTGGACGCATACACGGGAAAAATGTCAAGTTAATTCAAGTATGGGTCCCGAAAGGGTTAATCCAATATGGACTCAAGTAAAAATTGGGTACCAAAAATTTATTTTCTGATTGCAGGTGTTCAAGGAATCAGAATGGTTTCTGGACAGTGGATGCTCTAGACACATGACCGGTAATCACAAGCTGCTTTCAGACGTCAAATACACCAAAGGACCAAGAATCATCTTCGGTGATAACTCAACAGGTGAAACTCTGGGCAAGGGGAAGATTTTATTACTATCCATGATGTGCTTCTTGTAGAAAATCTTTGCTATAGTCTGATCAGCATTAGTCAATTTTGTGATAATGATTATGTGACAAATTTTCACAAACACACATGCACAGTTCAGAACCCAGCTGGTATGACTGTTTAAACAGGACACAAGTCGGGTAACACTTACAAAGTAAACTGCTCAGATCAGCTGGTTACTAAACCTACTTGTTTTGTTGCTAATAATTCTAAAGCATGGTTGTGTCATAAAAGCATGAATCATACAATTAAAACTATATCCAATCTTTGTAAGCAAGATTTGGTCACCTGTTTTGAGAATCTTTATAACAACAGTTATATTTTAGTTTGTTTACTCTGAGTTGTTTTCACTAGAAATTTTGTTGTAATCTGTTTTATTTCCATTCAACCAGTCTGGGTTAGTCTTTTTTGATTGTATAGCCCAAAGTTGGATTCCATTTCTTGAACCAGCACGCCCACGTGCTGATTTTAGCCCGAGCTGGTTCCATCCCGCGTGTTGCTATGCTTGAGCTAATCCAGTACGTGTGAGCTTCACTCGTGCCGGTCCAGCTTCGATCCCTTCTGGGCCACTACAGTATCTGAGAGCCAAAATTTTCAGACCTTATTTTGTTTAAGCCCCTCAAATGCTCTCCTTCGTGCTTTAGACATCGTTTTTCCTGAAATCGATGGGCTAGGATGTGACAAGAGGAAACCCAAGTTATTCCAGAAGCTGAACCTCAACCTGATAACGTTGATGTTAGGAATAAAATTTGATTTTTGGTGATAACAAATACAAGAAACCGATTCATATTACTGCCGTAAGATGCAGAGCTGAACAAAACAGCTTAGGACATAACAGACAAGCTCAGAGCGTATTGCTCAGCTAAAGTGGTCAGATCATATCAGAACGATGTATATCAGCTCAGAGTATGTCTAACAGCTCACGGTGATGCATTTCATCTTAGAGAAAGCATTAGTTTACGGCATATCTATTCAGCTCAGGATGATGCAGATCAGCTTAGAACAAATCGAACAACACAGAAAGTCGGTTTTCAGCTCAGAACCAGTTAAACAGCTCAGAAAGTTGGATTTCGGCTTAGGGCGAGTAGATCAGTTCAAAGAAGTCATTTTCAGCTCAGAGCATGGAGATCAGCTTAGAGAGTCCCCATTCAATTCAGAACAAGCAGATCAGCTTAGAGCATCAATTTTCAGTTCAGGGTAATCAAAGCAGATTAGAGTGATTCTGAATAGTTCAGAGTGGAGATTCAAAATCAGAACGATGCTTTGGTTTAGGATTCAGCTTAGAGAAGATTCATATTGGAGCTTTGTTTATAGAACAGCTTATAGCTTAGACAATATAGAAAACAGCTTAGAGCGATAACAGCACAAGACCAGCTCAAGGCTCGAAAACAGCTTTCAAGTATAGAGTATATATGAATCAGATTAGAGATTGAAGAGCTAAGTCGCAGTTCAGTGTTGATGTTATCAATGTACGAAACAGCTCAGAGGAACGTTTACAGATCATCTCAGAACTGTATATCAGAACAGACCTGGAAAAGGCTCAGCATAGATCAGCTCAGATAATTTTGGATCAGATCTCAAGAGCAGTTTATAGTGTTTTACGTAAAGAGCTCAGAGCTTTCAAGCTTTCACATCACGCTTACAGCTCAGAACATGCAGATATCATTTTTGACATGATTCTATCATATCAGATTAAATCAATCGTATGCTTATTCACTAGCTAAATTACCGGATGCTATCTTTGGACCTAACGGTACCTTTCGTAAAATTTGGGTAGAATAAATGGCAAGTTCTTCGTATAAGGAAAGAAATCAACTAGCCGGTACAACATATCATTTGCCGATTGATAGAGATGGATATCTCTATATATCGTTACAATCTACTCTCAAAAGCCTTATATTTATTCATTTGAGTTGTAACCACTCTGTAGTATTGAGGTTTGATTGTAAATAAAAATAGAGAGCATAGAAAGCGTGAAAGCTTAACCAGCTTAGAAGTTGTCGTTGTATTTGGAGAACAGATTACGCATCTGTTTCTGTCGTGGTATACTTGGAGTTCTTGAAGCTTGCGGGCTGTTGGATCAGGTTATTGCAGAAACTGTAATAATCAAAGTCTTATAGTGGAATCCTTCAAGTTTGGAAGAAGATGAGACGTAGGAGATTCAGCTCCGAACTTTCATAAACAAACTCTTGTCCCTTTACTTTACTGCTCTATCTTTATAGCTTTCATTTACTGCTTTACAGATTTTGTTATTATACATTTGTTCACTGTTCAATCGGGTTCATTCATCACATTTTATGTTACTCGAGAGAATAGCAGCATACTGAGATCCTCCAAAGCTAGTAACTCGGCTTAGAGGCAGCCAAAGGTTTTAAAATTTTTTTAAAGGAGTTTTCGAAAAATTGGTGAAGGAGTTCTTTAAACCCCCCCTTTTGAACTCCCGAGCTACATTTAACTACATTTTCGATCCAACAAGTGGTATCAAAGCCCCAAATATTGATACCAACAAGTGGTGTGACGCCCGAAACCCACGGGGTCACGGATTTTGGGTGAATTAAAATTTGGAAATAAAAAGAAGGGCTAAACGACAATTTGTTATAAGCTGTATTTCTTATAACTTGGAAAATTTCTAAATACAAACACAAGATTGACATACACACGTTCGGCGCCAAGTACTGAAATTTTGCGAAAAACAGATTTCATATATATATACTGCAAATGCGATATTACAACATCTGAAATTCTATATGAATTTACTACTGTTGCAATTGATCTAATACAGATGTCTAAGATAAAAGACAACAACAGCTCGACATGAAAAACGCTGTCCATAGATAAACACTTCACCAACCAGCTGTCTCAGCTTCCACCTTCCGCTTGTCCCTTAACTGTCTCACCTGCACCATTTTAAAAGCTAATGATCCTAGGGGCTCAGCAAGTAAAATCTGAGTAATAACAAAGTCATTTAACGCAGGCAGACATCTGAACATTTACATAACTGAGTTTAAAGGAACATCATTTGAACATAAACATTCTTTCGTAAACTTCTTAAACTTTCTTTCTTGAACTTTCTTTCGTAACTTCTGTCCATAGATAAACACTTCACCAACCAGCTGTCTCAGCTTCCACCTTCCGCTTGTCCCTTAACTGTCTCACCTGCACCATTTTAAAAGCTAATGATCCTAGGGGCTCAGCAAGTAAAATCTGAGTAATAACAAAGTCATTTAACGCAGGCAGACATCTGAACATTTACATAACTGAGTTTAAAGGAACATCATTTGAACATAAACATTCTTTCGTAAACTTCTTAAACTTTCTTTCTTGAACTTTCTTTCGTAACTTCGATGCAGGTACGATAACCCAGACCCCTTCATTTAATTTCTTAAACTTTATGATTTATGGCTTAGAAGCTCTCCTTAGGTCTGTTATGCACTTGATCAAATGACTTCTGATATCAGTTCTAGCATATAGCTCATAGTGAAGGGGTATACAGATCCGTCAATCCGTAATCCTGATCCTTCCTGCTGTTGAAGGGGCACACTGGTTCCTCAGCCAGGCACTCACCCTTCTTATGATCGTCTGTTATCTATGCCATAAATCCTTAAAATAAACTTTCTCTTTAAACTCTTATCTTTGGAAATTCTTCTTTGAAATCTCACTGGGTTCGCTTCTTTTAAAACTTGCTTCCCATTTTAAAACTTACTGAGTATCAGATTTGACTACTAGAAAATGATCGCTGAAATGCGAACAGATTTCTCTATAGGAAACTGTACTGGAAAGCAAAACAGATTTTGATTATGAAACTAAATCGTTAACATTGAAACAGATGTCGTTGGCCAACTCAGATGTCAACGCAAGAATAGTGTTTAAAAAGAAACAGATGTCTTATTATAGGATAGTAAGGCTAGCATGAAACAGATATGTCCAACGGAATAGTGTTTAAGAGTAAAACAGCTGCAACTTGGTCAACTCAGATGTCAACGCAACTAAGTTGGTCAACTCAGATGTCAATAAATAAGCGTAAGCGATTTAGCAGCGAAGTATTTAATACTGTGAAATCTGACCAAAATCTGATGTGTAACGAAAACACCAGCTGAAGTGAAAACTTCTGATTTTAAATATAAAATTTAGTCGCTAACATAGGAAATGAAGTCTGAATAAGAACTTGGTGCTGCAACATCATGAATGACATCTACGATACAAGTTCTGCCTATCAAACCAGACTTAGTTTCTAATTCGACTAGCATCTCCGATTACATAGAGTCATATTCAAATGTTACCATTCACCAGAAAGAAGAACATTCATGAACATACATGACTCAAATATGAACTGCTCAATACTTTGAAAACATCTTTTACTTTCGTAAAACATTTTGGAAAACTAGGAAGCAGAAAACTTATCTTTGAACCCAATCTTTCTTTTCTTTAAACATTCGTAAATCTTCTTTGAACATAAACTTAAAAATAGCTTTAAACATACAGGCAAGCAGATCCATAAAATGAGAAAATCAATATATGCTTCAAATGGTGTAGCAAAGGATCAGCTTTTACTTGCCTTAGAACTTGAGCTTTACAACGGCAGTTGGTTCTTGCAGAGTTCCTCCTCCTCAAGCAATCACAGCGAGCTTCTTTTTAAAATATTTGAGAGAACACAAAAGAGTTTGCTTTCTGTAAATGAAATGAATCTTTCCTTCAAAAACAGGTATTTGTATGGGAGGGATTAGTGGCAAGTGAGGTGTTATCATAAAGCATGACACATCTTATCTAAAGTTATGAATTTTAGTAAAATTTCCCTCTCAATATTTTAATTTGAAAATCTACCAAACCCTTTTAAAAAGAAATCATTTCGTTCTCTAACAATCATTTTCAACAGATTTCTAAAATCTGCTCGTGAGTTGCGCTTGGAGGACATCTGCTGGAACTTGCTGCGTCGTATCTCAATTCTGAAATTAATAGAATCAGCTTTCATAAAATAGCTTATACTAACATTTAAATTGTCATTTTGACCTTTGAAATAAATAAGATTCAAATATGTGTCCCTATGGATTTTGGGGCGTTACAACTCTACCCTCCTTATTGAAATTTCGTCCTCGAAATTTACTTACCAAACAGATATGGATAAAGATTATGCATATCAGCTTCTGTCTCCCACTTAGCTTCTCGCTCAGACTGGTTAGACCATTGTATCTTAACCATAGGAATATTATGGTTTCTTAGCTTTCTAACTTCTCGAAGAAGAATCTTCTCTGGTCTCTCCTCGTAGCTTAAATCTGGTGCTAACTAGATTGGCTCATGGCTTAGCACATGTGAAGAATATTTTCTCAAAGCTAAAACATGAAAAACTCTATGCACTGCTGACAGCTGCGGGGGCAGTGCTAATCGATAAGCTAGCGTTCCTATTCTTTCTAAAACCTCATATGGTCCAATATATCTTGGACTCAGCTTTCCTTTCTTCCCAAAGCGCATTACTCCTTTCATTGGAGAAATTCTCAGAAATACATGATCGCCGATTTCAAAATTCAGCTCTCTTCTCCTATTATCTGCATAACTCTTCTGCTGACTTTGAGCAGCTTTCATTCCTTCTCTTATCTTTCTAACAGCTTCTGTAGTTTGCTCTACTACATCTGGTCCTAATCCAGCTCTCTCACCAACTTCATCCCAGTGAAGAGGTGTTCTACATTTGCGGCCATAGAGAGCTTCATATGGAGCCATCTGGATAGATGCTTGGAAACTGTTATTGTACGCAAATTCTACCAATGGTAATTTCAGATCCCAACTCTCTGAAAAATCCACAATACATGCTCTGAGCAAATCTTCCAAAATCTGAATCACCCTTTCTGATTGACCATCTGTCTGGGGGTGAAAACCTGTGCTAAAGGTTAAATTCGTACCCAAAGCTCTATCCAAACTCTTCCAGAAAGCTAAGGTAAACTTCGGATCTCTATCCGATACTATGGAAACTGGAACACCATGTAGCCTCACTATTTCCTTCACATACAAATCTGCATATTTACTCACATCGTAGGTTGTATTAACTGGTAAGAAGTGATCAGACTTATAGAGTCTATCTATTATAACCCAAATAGAGTTATATCCTTTAACAGTCTTAGGTAGACCAACTACAAAATCCATCGCTATACACTCCCATTTCCATTCTGGAATAGGCAGTGGCTTCAATAATCCTGCTGGTCTTTGGTGTTCAGCTTTCACCAACTGACAAGTTAAACACTCAGAGACAAATCTAGCAATGTATCGCTTCATTCCTGGCCACCAATACAATTTCTGGAGGTCCTTGTACATTTTAGTACTCCCTGGATGTAATGAATACGGGGCTATGGGCCTCTGTCATGAGATCTGTTCTCAGCGTATTTACCCGAGGCACCCAGATCCTGCCATGAAATCTGACTACTCCTTCTGAAAAAATAGAGGTTGCTGCCTACCTCTCTATCTTGTTTAACCCATTTCTGAAGTTGTTCATCCTTGGGTTGTCCCTCTCGAATCTGATCTATCAGATTTGACCTTATGAAGAGATCTGCCAAAACCATAGTACTACCACTGGGCACTATTTTCTATTCCAGACTTCTCAATATCATAAGCCAATAATCTCTGGACCAATAGCTGAGCTAATACAACAGATTTCCTACTCAAGGCATCTGCCACCACATTGGCTTTTCCTGGGTGATAACTGATTGTGCAATCATAATCCTTTACCAGCTCTAATCATCTTCTCTGCCTCATATTCAATTCCTTCTGGGTGAAGAAATACTTGAGGCTCTTATGGTCAGTGAATATTCCACAATTCTCCCCATAGAGATAATGTCTCCAAATCTTAAGGGCAAATACTAAAGCTGCTAGCTCTAAGTCATGCGTAGGATAATTCTTCTCATGATCTTTAAGTTGTCTGGAAGCATAAGAATCACTCTCCGGTCCTGCATCAGCACCTAAACCCATCTTTGATGCATCTGTATAGATGACAAACTTTCCTTGATCGGATGGCATGGTTAACACAGGGGCTTCTATCAGCGCTTGCTTCAACTTGTCATATCTTATTTGACATTCTGGAGTCCATTCATACTTAACCAGCTTTCTTGTCAATGAGGTCAAGGGAACAACTATATAATAAAATCCTTGGATAAATCGCCTATAATATCCGGCTAAACCCAAGAAGCTCCTTATCTCTGAAACAGATCTTGGTACCGGCCAGTCACGAACAGCTTCTACCTTAGCTGGGTCAACTTCCAATCCATCCTTAGATATAATATGACCTAAGAATGCTACTTTCTCTAACCAAAAGTCGCACTTGATTAATTTAGCAAACAACTGTTTATTCTTTAAAACTTGAATTACTGTCCTCAAATGGTCGACATGCTCAAATCTGGTCTTAGAATATAATAAAATCCTTGGATAAATCGCCTATAATATCCGGCTAAACCCAAGAAGCTCCTTATCTCTGAAACAGATCTTGGTACCGGCCAGTCACGAACAGCTTCTACCTTAGCTGGGTCAACTTCCAATCCATCCTTAGATATAATATGACCTAAGAATGCTACTTTCTCTAACCAAAAGTCGCACTTGATTAATTTAGCAAACAACTGTTTATTCTTTAAAACTTGAATTACTGTCCTCAAATGGTCGACATGCTCAAATCTGGTCTTAGAATACACTAAGATATCATCTATGAACACAACTATAAATTGGTCCAGGAATGGTTGGAAAACTCTATTCATTAAATCCATGAAAGCTGATGGAGCATTCGTAAGTCCAAAAGGCATTACTAAGAACTCATAGTGACCATAACGAGTTCTGAAGGCTGTCTTATAGATATCCGATGCTCTTAATCTTTAACTGGTGGTAACCAGACCTTAAATCAATCTTGGAAAAGACTACTGATCCTTTCAACTGGTCAAAAAGATCTTCAATTCTAGGAAGGGGATATTTATTCTTAATGGTCAATTTATTCAGTTCTCTATAATCTATACATAACCTCAGACTCCTGTCTTTCTTCTTTACAAAAAGAACAGGGGCTCCCCAGGGGGACGTACTTGGTCTAATAAATCCCTTATCTAACAAATCTTGTATATGTTCTTTCAATTCCTTCATCTCCGATGGAGCTAATCGATAAGGTGGTCTCGAAACTGGAGCTGCTCCTGGAACTAAGTCAATTGAAAATTCCAGTTCTCTGTTTGGTGGTAATCCATGAATATCCTCTGGAAAAACTTCTGGAAACTCATTCACCACCTCCACATTTTAAAGTTGGGGCTTACTAATCGTTTCTAAGGACGACAAGCTTACCAAGAATCCTACCCCTCCTTTCCTCAAACAAAATTGAGCTTTAAGAGCTGATATAATACGGGGAATCCTCCAAACATGATTGGCTTCAAATTTAAATGGATCTCCTCTGGTGGATTAACCACTACTGTTTGAAGCTTAAAGTCTATCACTACTCCATACTTAGTAAGCCAATCTACTCCCAAAATCATATCGAACTCAGGCATCGGCAATACAATTAAATTAGCAGTAATCAAATGCCCTTGAAGTCTAAGTTCTAAACCTCGAAACAAGTCACGTGATACTAACTCTTCTCCCGAAGGTACTGTTACGCAAAAGCCTATAGCTACTTGGTCAGGCTTAATGGGTAACTTCTTAGCAAACTTGGATGCTATAAAGGAATGCGTAGCTCCTGAATCTATCAAAGCCATAGAAGGCAAACCAGCAATCATAATCTTACCCATGACTACTGTCGAGTCTGGGTTGGCTTGATCAGCTATCATCACATAGGCTCTACTGGTCACCAGTTGCCTTGACTTTGGGCAATTATTCATGATATGCCCTGGAAACCCACATCTGTAGCAGATGTTCTGTCCAAGTCTGCATTGATCAGGGTGGATATTCTGACACTTAGGACACACTGGTCTGCTGTTGCTAGCTGGAACTTCACTAATTGGTTGGATTGGTAGAGGTTTATGCTCCTGAGGCCTCTGCTGATTCTATTCTGCTTCTTGAAGGCCCCTCTGATCTTTCTGCTGAAAGGTCTGCCTCTTCTGCTGCCTTTATTCATCAACATCTTTGCAGTCTCTTTCAATTCACAGGGCTCTATCCACTGCTTCTCTGTAAGTCTTGGGCACCGATAGCCTAACGTTCATCTTGAACATAGGCTTCAATCCTTCCACAAAGTGACTTAACTTTTCTTCCGGGTCGTTACCTATCAAGGGCACAAAGTAACACCCTCTTTCAAATGCCCGCACATACTCCTGTACGGTCATGCTCCCCTGTTTCAGGGTCAGAAACTCCCTCTTCAATTCAGATCTCTTTTCTGCCGTGAATTATTTCTCAAAGAATACTTGTTTGAAATCTGCCCAAGTAAGATTCAACAATTCCACAGACAGCTTAGCTCATTCCCACCAAATCATGGCGTCATCTCTTAACATGTAGATATCACACCTATGCCTATCTAAATCTGGCATCTGGAGGTACTCAAAGATAACCTCCATCGATTTGATCCAGCTTTCAGCAACTAATGGATCTGTTGTACCACTAACTCCTTCGGCTTCTGTCTTCTGAACTTTTCTTGGGGATCATCATGGCTTGGTCCTCTACTGCTAGAAGATTGGCCATTACCCCTGCCGGTTTTCTCTACCAGCAGTCTTAAGAGTTTAGCGATACTAGCATTACTATCAGGACTGGTTTCCTCTAAGGGATTACCTCTTCTACCTCTTCCTCTTCCTGACATCTTATAATCTATAGCCCGTAATCCACCACATATAATTATCAGAACATGCTAAAAATTTAAAGACAATGCTATGAAAAATAACTCACAGCTTTGGAGAAACGGTCGATGAAATCTGATCCAACTGACAGTGCATGTGTTTATCTCAGGAACATTGCTCTGATACCATTTTGTGATGCCCGAAACCCACGAGGTCACGGATTTGGGGTGAATTAAAATTTGGAAATAAAAAGAAGGGCTAAACGACAATTTGTCATAAGCTGTATTTCTTATAACTTGAAAAATTTCGAAACACAAACACAAGACTGACATACACACGTTCGGCGCCAAGTATTGAAATTTTGCGGAAAACAGATTTCATATATATATACTGCAAATGCGAATATTACAACATCTGAAATTCTATATGAAATTACTACTATTGCAATTGATCTAATACAGATGTCTATGATAAAAGACAACAACATCTAAGACACGAAAACGCTATCCATAGATAAACACTTCAGCACACAGCTGTCTCAGCTTCCACCTTCCAAATATAAAATTTAGTCGCTAACATAGGAAATGAAGTCTGAATAAGAACTTGGTGCTGCAACATCATGAATGACATCTACGATACAAGTTCTGCCTATCAAACCAGACTTAGTTTCTAATTCGACTAGCATCTCCGATTACATAGAGTCATATTCAAATGTTACCATTCACCAGAAAGAAGAACATTCATGAACATACATGACTCAAATATGAACTGCTCAGTACTTTGAAAACATCTTTTACTTTCGTAAAACATTTTGGAAAACTAGGAAGCAGAAAACTTATCTTTGAAACCAATCTTTATTTTCTTTAAACATTCTTAAATCTTCTTTGAACATAAACTTAAACATAGCTTTAAACATACAGGCAAGCAGATCCATAAAATGAGAAAATCAATATATGCTTCAAATGGTGTAGCAAAGGATCAGCTTTTACTTGCCTTAGAACTTGAGCTTTACGACGGCAGTTGGTTTTTTGCAGAGTTCCTCCTCCTCAAGCAATCACAGCGAGCTTATTTTTAAAATATTTGAGAGAACACAAAAGAGTTTTCTTTCTGTAAATGAAATGAATCTTTCCTTCAAAAACAGGTATTTGTATGGGAGGGATTAGTGGCAAGTGAGGTGTTATCATAAAGCATGACACATCTTATCTAAAGTTATGAATTTTAGTAAAATTTCCCTCTCAATATTTTAATTTGCAAATCTACCAAACCCTTTTAAAAAGAAATCATTTCGTTCTCTAACAATCACTTTCAACAGATTTCTAAAATCTGCTCGTGAGTTGCGCTTGGAGGACATCTGCTGGAACTTGCTGCGTCGTATCTCAATTCTGAAAAATAGAATCATCTTTCATAAAATAGCTTATGCGAACATTTAAATTGTCATTTTGACCTTTGAAATAAATAAGATTCAAATATGTGACCCTATGGATTTTGGGACGTTACAAGTGGTATCAGAGCCATAAATATTGATACCAACAAGTGGTATCAGAGCACGGTCATCTCAGTGTCTGAAAAAATTTTGTCTACCTGCAATTATTAATCACGTCAATCTCTCACAATAAAATTCCTTTGTTTTCTAAGGAGGAATACGATGTCTGGAAGATCAGGATGCAAGCTCACATGGCGGCTCAAGATGACAATAAATGTTTCGTTATCACAGATGGCCCTATAAATATTATGAAGCCAAACACTGCTATGGCCATCTCCTCCGATTGCAGCGCAATGGGTTGAAAAGCTTATAATGGAATGGACGTCGGAATAATAAATCTAACTTGGACAATGTGGAAAAAGATATCCTTTGCAAGACACTGGACAATAATATGTTCAGCAAGATCCAGACTTGTGTCACGGCCAAAGAAATTTGGGAGAAGCTAATCCAGATCCGTGAGGGCAATGAGGATACCAAAGAAAACAAGCTCACTGTGACCCTGCAGAAATTTGAGTCCATGAATATGAAATCTTGTAAAACAATGACTGAGTTTGATGAAAGATTCAGCTCTGTGGTGATAGAGCTGACTAGATTAGGAAAATAATACAGTAGCAGAGAACTAGCGCTGAAAGTAACGAGAGCCCTTCCCAAGGAGTGGGATGTAATGTCAGGCCTCGTGCACAACTCAGAGTTAAACCACGCAAAAACATAGCGGAAGCAATAAAAAGTGGCTTAAAATTTTTCGCTTGGCCTGACGGTTAAAACAGATATTTTAAAATAACACAATACTTAAAATAATCTCAGTTTACATTTCGAAATACAACAGTACATCAATACAAATACTAGCAACAATACAACAGCTGACAACGCTACAGCTGAATTAAAACTAAAGCACAGGGCATTCCCCGGCTGACAGCACTAGTACATAATATGCTATACGCTAACTGGGACACTCTATCCACCACCTGGGGCACCACCAGCTGGATCAAAGCCACTCCCAGCTGTGAATCCTAGAAAACCTGTACAATCAGCAGGCAACAACACACAACCCCAGAGGGACCTCGGGGTAAAACCCCAGTACGGAGAGCGACAATACAGCAAACAGAAAGCAGTAGATAAACATGCAAATGCTATGCAGGAGATCGAAGTATAACCAAAATTTGAAAGCTGAGAGATCTCAAACAACAACACGACAGTTGGATAACACAACTCAACAGCTGGAGCGGGACAACTGAAGGACAGTAGTCACAGAATGTATACTGAGTATATGGGAGCTACCCACTCGTCTCACGTATACTGCACCAGATGCAATAATAGCTCAACCTGCTGTTGCCCACTCATGAGGTGTGGGAGCTACCCACTCCACCCATAGCGGCTAACAGTCCCAGCAGGGAGATTGAGGGACAGGAGTTACCCGCGCGCCTCCAGCTTTAAGGTATACGGGAGTTACCCGCTCGTCCTTAAGCCCAACATCCTGGTACACTAAGATCAAATACAAGGCATAGCTAGAAAAACAGATCTCAACAGGAGAATATGCGTGTATGTGAATGCAACAGCTGATATTACATAAATGCACAATAATAACAGCAAGGAGCATACACAGCAAAGCATATAATCTACGCTCACCCAATAGCTTTAACAAATATCAACATCCGTACCTTAACTTCTGAATTATACCTAGCGCATGCATATTGCCACAATGGCAGTCCTAGCCACGCAGGTCCACCACCCCAACAAGCTAGGATAGGATGTGAAATCCGACGCTTATGCTAACAGACTACACAAGGGAGATGTCTCTGCGATCCTCTTCCAGCTCCTCCGCTGCCTATGAAAAGGGTATGAGACGAAACGCCTTAGCAAGAGGAGTCCAACGCTACCATTCTCGCTCTCGTCGGAGCTATCTACCGACGGCAATTCGAACGAAGAAGGTTACTGTGAATAGTAACTAGGGTCTCGCGATAAGATAAGGTTCACGGGAAATATTTCTAAGTGTCGGGGAAACAATAATTGAACGCAAGGACCAGGTCCTCTATTTATAGTCACAACTGACTAACTAGCAAACAGATCCACCGACAACTTCAGCTATCATTGTTGATATCCCAACCAACAGCTGAATATCTCCTCAGCTGTGTCCTATCGCTAGACAGCGATCAACTAAATCAAACGACGTCGCAGAGGGACACGTCACCTGCTGCCTACTGCTGATCGACTAACCAACAGCTGATCGCTCACTCAACAGCTGATCCCTCAATCAGCAGTTGGATACACGCTCAACCCAACAGTCGAGTTCTAGCGCTACACCAAAACGATGTCGTTCCAACTAATCCAAAAGACGACGTAGAACCACTCACTGCTGAAACACGCTAGCGCACTCTCTACTGCTCAGCGACCGCTGACCTCGCTACAGCTGTTGAATACAACTACTCAGCGACAGCTGCTGACGTCACCACTGCTGAACTCAAACGTTGAAACCAAAACCCGATTAATTAATGCAATTAATCTCATCAGCTTTCGGGTCTCACATCTCTCCCCCACTAAAACAGGATTTTGTCCTCGAAATCGATCAACTCCAAAACAAGATTTCAAGATAACTGGGGAAAGAAACACAAGCAACCAACTACTGGAACAAAAGCAACATCTACTCAAACAGATGTGTCCACTCACGCTGCATCTTCTCTTCCAGTTCCCAAGTAGCTTCTTCTCTACCATGCTTGCTCCACTGAACCATTACCAACGGAATGGTTTTATTTCTCAACTGTTTCTCCTTCATATCCAAGATCTGCAAGGGATACTCAATGTAACTCAAAGTCTGATCAAGCTCAACCTCGTCTGTTCCCAACACATGAGAGGGATCTGGCTCATACTTCCTCAACATGGAAACATGAAAGACATCATGTAGAGAAGACAATTCTGCTGGCAACAACAGCTGATAAGCTAAAGGGCCAATCCTCTCTAAGATCTCATAAGGACCAACATAACGAGGAGCTAACTTACCCTTCAGACCAAATCGCATAACACTACGGAAAGGGGAAAACTTAAGGAAAACACGATCACCAACCTGAAACTCTAAAGGCCTACGCCTCTTATTCGCATAGCTGGATTGGCGATCTTGTGCAGCTTTCATACGTTGACGGATTAGATCCACATGATCTCTCATCTACTGCACAAACTCTGGAGAAGACAGCTGCTTCTCCCCCACTTCTTCCCAACACACAGGCGGTCTGCACTTCCTGCCATACAACGCCTCAAACGGTGCCATGCCAATCTATACTTGATAGCTGTTATTATACGAAAATTAAACCAAGGATAACGAATCATGCCAGCTACCACTGAAGTCCATCACAACAGATCTTAACATATCCTCCAAAATCTGGATAGTTCGCTCATATTGGCCATCTGTCTGGGGGTGATACGCTGTACTCATAGCCAATCTAGTACCTAAATCTGCTTGCAAACTCTTCCAAAACCTGGAAGTAAACCTCGGATTTCTGTCTGAAACAATCGAAACAGGCACACCATGCAGACGAAACAGAATAGTCCTCAAGCTGTCCAGCTCTTACCTTCAGCTTTAGCTCATGGATGGAGGGATCTGTCCTTTGAGCAGCTCTAATGCTCGAAACAACTTGTGGCTCAACTTGAAAAGAAGAAACCACAACATAATCCTCAGCTGGGTAAAACCGCCAACCAGTAGTGCTAAGATGCTCACGGTCCTTAGAAGAATACAACAATGCAAGGATCGCTCCTTGAGCCTTTCTGCTCAATGCATCAGCAACTACATTCACTTTCCCAGGCTGGTATTGCATCTCACACTCAAAATCCTTAAGCAGCTCCATCCATCTACGCTGTCTCATATTCAAATCTGGCTGCGAAAACAAATACTGAAGGCTCTTGTGGTCTGCATACACCACAAACTGCTCACCATACAAATAATGACGTCAAATATTCAAAGCAAAGACTACAGCTGCTAGTTCCAAATCGTGAACTGGGTATCGAGTCTCATGCGGTTTCAGCTGCCGTGAAGCATAAGCTATGACTCGACCATGCTGCATCAACACGTAGCCCAATCCATTGAGCGAAGCATCTGAACACACCACGTAACCACCTGAACCAGACGATAGGGCTAACACAGGCGCAGATGTTAACTTCTCTTTGAGCAACTGAAAACTGTTCTCACATTGCTCAGTCCAAACAAAACGCTTGTCCTTCTGGGTCAACTATGTCATTGGCTTAGCTATACTGGAGAATCCTTCGATAAAATGACGATAATAGCCAGCCAAACCCAAGAAACTACGAATCTCCGACACACTCTTGGGGCGTTCCCAACTGACAACAGCTTCTAATTTACTGGGATCAACCGAAATCCACTCTGCTGAAATAACATGACCCAAAAACACCACACGATCCAGCCAAAACTCGCACTTAGAAAACTTAGTGTACAGCTGCGAGTCTCTAAGCATCTAAAGAACAACTCTCAAATGCTCCTTGTGCTCCAAAGGATTCTTCGAATACACCAAGATGTCGTCGATGAACACTATCACAAACTGATCTATGAACTCTCTAAAAACCCTATTCATCAAGTCCATGAAAACTGTTGGGGCATTCGTCAATCCAAAAGGCATAACCAGAAACTCGAAATGCCCGTACCTAGTACGAAAAGCAGTCTTCGCAACATCTTGATCTCTTATCCTCAACTGATGGTACCCCGAACGTAGATCGATCTTCGAATACACAGCCGAGCCTTGCAGCTGATCGAACAAGTCATCGATCCTAGGCAACGGGTACTTATTCTTAACAGTAGCCTTATTCAGCTGGCGGAAATCGATGCACATCCTCATTGTGCCATCCTTCTTCTTGACAAACAAAATAGGCGCTCCCCATGGCGACATGCTAGGCCTAATAAAACCTTTCTCCAGCAATTCATCCAGCTGCACCTTGAGCTCTCTCAACTCAGCAGGCGCTAAGCGATATGGTGCACGAGAAATTGGAGCTGTGCCAGGCACCAACTCAATGCTGAAGTCAATTTCCCTCCTCAGAGGAAAACCAGGAATCTCCTCTGGAAATACATCGGGAAAATGACGCGCCACTGGAACGTCACTAAGCTGCACATGCAAAGAAGAAGATGCATCCATCGCATAAATCATAAAACCAGCGTTCTCTGTTGACAGCAGGCTAAACATCTCTATCGCTGAGATCAACGGAATCTTCGACTGAGAATCGTGGCCGTAGAAGTTCCACTTCTCGCCAAACTGAGGCCTAAAACGCACGATCCCATGGAATCAATCCACAGAGGCCCTATAACTAGACAGAACATCCATTCCTAGGATACAATCGAAATCCCACAAAACTAACCTGATCAGTTTCGCCACTAAAACGTTCTCGTCGAACCTAAGAATTCCGTCCAAAACAACTTCTTGGGAGAGTAGGCTCGCGCCAGCGGGAGTTGTAACAGAAACAACATGGCGCAACATTGTGGTACACAGACCACGCTCAATCACAAAAGCATCAGCAATAAACGAATGTGATGCTCCAGTATCAAACAACACACGCGCAGGATAATCGAAAACAAAGCAAGTACCTGAAATCACCCCGCTCGGCATGCCCTCCGCCTGCTCCCTAGTAATGGCATTCACTTGGGCTTGCTGGGGGAAAGCGATATGCTGCTGGGAAGACTGTCCAAAACGCGACGGACCAGGCTGCTGAAACGGCCTATACTGAGTCCCTCCCAATCGTTGTTGCTGCTGCTGCTGCTGAAAACCACAACCCCTAGACGGTCCACCACGTCCCTGCGGTGGTGTTGCAGCTTGCTGAGATCCAGCTAATGGACACACTCTCGCAAAGTGCCCATACTGCCCACAAACGTTACACGATCCTTGCACCCCAATCCAATA
>KV008270.1:73764-100005 GCA_001598015.1 Dorcoceras hygrometricum
CCAATACACTGCGTCGAAGGGTGCCTGCCACCACAAAAACCACAATACTCCACCTTGGAGCCACTACTGCTAGAACTAACAGTACCAAAAGAATTAGAACCTCCTTTCTTCTTGAACTGGTGACCACGAGGTCTAAACCAGAACTAACAGTACCAAAGAATTAGAACCTCTTTCTTCTTGAACTGGTGACCACGAGGTCTAAACCTCTGGCGTCCCGACTGCTGAGCTAACTGCTGCTGCGGGGAAGGCTGAGACGATTGGGATGACTGGGAAGGCTGCGCTCCCTGAACCACTGGGCGAATACTCTGTGCCACCTGCGGCCTACGAGACCGACGGTTCTTCAAACCCTCCTTGATATCAATCGCGCTATCCACAGCCTCTTCATAGCTCTTCGGTTTACTCGACAAAACCAAGGTATACAGCTCCTCATTCAGCCCTTCAAGAAACTTAGTCCTCTTCGCTCTCTCTCGGCCAGCAACATGCGGCACATACGCAAGAAGGGAAGAAAACCTATGGGCATACTCTCTAGCAGACATGGAACCCTGCTCCAAGTTATCGAACTCACGCTCACGAGCGTTCACGTAGGACTCCGGGACATACTCCTGACGGAAAGCAACACAGAAACTATCCCACGAAATCCCCACACCAGTCTCTTCCAAAGTCCTTGAAGCGCCTGTCCACCAACGCTCCGCACCTTTCCTCAGCTGGAAGGTAGCTAAGCTCAACTTGAGCTCATCATCATACTGCACACGATTGAATAGACCCATGATATGCTGCAACCAAGAGTCAGCATCCTCACTAGACTCATCCCCATTGAAAACCTGAGGACTCATACGCTGGAACCTCACCATCAAAAGTTCCATGCTATCCATGCGGGCTGCCAACTCGTCAACCTCTTCTTCACCCTGTCTATCACGCTCACGAGAGGGAAAACTACGCTGATACTCGTTCTGACCTCCAGACTCTTCCTGAAACTATCCTCTACCTCTGCCCCTACGTCTAGGAGGCATCTAATAAGGCACTAAACAGGATAAGATCAGACAGAACAGATACAGCACAAATAATATGCAGCACATAGATCACATAGTCATGCACAAGAAACACACAACACTGTGCCTAGACTCAAGTGTCATCAAACAAAATCGAGCTTATCCCAGCTTAAGCTCTGATACCAAAAATGTCAGGCCTCGTGCACAACTCAGAGTTAAACCACGCAAAAACATAGCGGAAGCAATAAAAAGTGGCTTAAAATTTTTCGCTTGGCCTGACGGTTAAAACAGATAATTTAAAATAACACAATACTTAAAATAATCCCAGTTTACATTTTGAAATACAACAGTACAGCAATACAAATACTAGCAACAATACAACAGCTGACAATGCTACAGCTGAATTAAAACTAAAGCACAGGGCATTCCCCAGCTGACAGCACTAGTACATATATGCTATACGCTAACTGGGACACTCTATCCACCACCTGGGGCACCACCAGCTGGATCAAAGCCACGCCCAGCTGTGAATCTTGGAAAACCTGTACAACCAGCAGGCAACAACACACAGTCCCAGAGGGACCTCGGGGTCAAACCCCGGTACGGAGAGCGACAATACAGCAAACAGAAAGCAGTAGATAAACATGCAAATGCTATGCAGGAGATCAAAGTATAACCAAAAGTTGAAAGATGAGAGATCTCAAACAACAACTCGACAGCTGGATAACACAACTCAATAGCTGGAGCGGGACAACTAAAGGACAGTAGTCACAGAATGTATACTGAGTATATGGGAGCTACCCACTCGTCTCACGTATACTGCACCAGATGCAACAATAGCTCAACCTGCTGTTGCCCACTCATGAGGTGTGGGAGCTACCCACTCCGCCCATAGCGGCTAACAGTCTCAGCAGGGAGATTGAGGGACGGGAGTTACCCGCGCGCCTCCAGCTTTAAGGTATACGGGAGTTACCCGCTCGTCCTTAAGCCCATCATCTTGGTACACTCAGATCAAATACAAGGCATAGCTAGCAAAACAGATCTCAACAGGAGAATATGCGTGTATGCGAATGCAACAGCTGATATTACAAACATGCACAATAATAACAGCAAGGAGCATACACAGCAAAGCATATAATCTACGCTCACCCAATAGCTGTAACAAAGCTCAACATCCGTACCTTAACTTCTGAATTATACCTAGCACATGCAGATTGCCACAATGGAAGTCCTAGCCACGCAGATCCACCACCCCAACAAGCTAGGATAGGATGTGAAATCCGACGCTTATGCTAACAGACTACACAAGGGAGATGTCTCTGAGATCCTCTTCCAGCTCCTCCGCTGCCTACGAAAAGGGTATGAGACGAAACGCCTTAGCAAGAGGAGTCCAACGCTACCACTCTCGCTCTCGTCGGAGCTATCTACCGACGGTAATTCAAAAGAATAAGGTTACTGTGAACAGTAGGTTCACGGGAAATATTTCTAAGTGTCGGGAAAATAATAATTGACGCTAGGACCAGGTCCTCTATTTATAGTCACAACTGACTAACTAGCAAACAGATCCACCGACAACTTCAGCTAGAGCTACTGATATCCCAACCAACAGCTGAATCTCTCCTCAGCTGTGTCCTATCTCTAGACAGCAATCTACTAAATCAAACGACATCGCAGAGGGACACGTCACCTGCTGCCTACTGCTGATAGACTAACCAACAGCTGATCGCTCACTCAACAGCTGATCCCTCAATCTGCAGTTGGATACACGCTCAACCCAATAGTTGAGTTCTAGCGCTACACCAAAACGCTGTCGTTTCAACTAATCCAAACGACGACGTAGAACCACTCACTGCTGAAACACGCTAGCGCACTCTCTACTGCTCAGCGACTACTGATCTCGCTACAGCTGCTGAATACAACTACTCAGCGACAGCTGCTGACTTCACCACTGCTGAACTCAAACGCTGAAACAAAAACCCGATTAATTAACACAATTAATCTCATCAGCTTTCAGGTCTCACATGTAAAGACGATGGCAATGAGGGAATCGAAGGACATTAACAAACTAGAACTCCATGATCTGTTTGCAAACCTGAAAGCCTATGAGTTTGAATTGGAGACCAGATCAGAATAAGGACCTTTCACGTCCCAACCTACTCAAGCAATAGCCATAACAGAAGAGAAACCACTGAAGACAGCTGAGCAGATCAGCAATGATGCCATGTCCCTCTTCATTAAGAAGTTTGGGAAATTCATGAGAAGAACTCAGTCACCCTCTTTTTCAATTAAATCACATAAATCTGAACAGAATACTACTAATTATATGAAATGCTTTGAATGTGGCAGACCATGATACTTTGCTGCGGACTGCACAAAACCAAAGCAAGATGATAAGAGATCTTCAGATCGCTGACGGCACCACACTGATAAGAAGCCATACATCAAAAGACAGGATCGAAAAGTTCTTGTAGCAGAAGAAAGCAAAAGCAAGTGGGTTGATTCTGATTCAGATGAGAGCACCACAAGCAGCTCATCAAGTGACAGTTAAGAGGAGGTACAGTGTCTGATGGCTGATGACACTGACGAGGTATTTGATTTTTCTGACAGTATGTTTACACGAGAAGACCTTGTTAATTCACTTAACGAAATGGTCTACGAGTACAAGAAGCTGTTTCAAACATTTGAGGATGTTAAAGCTGAAAACAAGTGTCTGAAAGATAAGTCAGATGACGCAAAATATTTACAGCTTGATGATTCAGACAGTCTAAATACTGAGTTGAGTAAGCTGAAAACAGAGAATGAATCTTTGAGATCCAAGTCTAATGAGCTCACGTCTGAAAATGATAGACTAAATCTAGTGTTTAGCTCTTGGACAAAGTCTTCCGTTTCATTAGGTAAGCTGCATGAAATTCAGAAACCATTTAATTATAGAACTCGACTGGGCTTCAGCTCTGGCGAAAGCAGCTATAGTCATATTAGTACTCAATCATATCTGACAGATGACAAGCTCAAAAGAATGAATTTTGTCAAAGCCAGTATGATACATGATACACTTGAATCGGTTAAGTATGATGATCAGAGTATGTCTAAGCTGAACGAGAAGGGAAATTTTGGTATAGGCTATGCTGAGCCTGAGAACTCCAAGCCTAGCTGGATAAAGAACAGACTAGACAAAGACCAAGCTAGAGCTGGTTCATAGCCATCTGATCTGCACCAGAAAAGGCATAGTTCAGTGAAGGTAATGAAGCAGAACAGAGCATAACAGCTCAGACGCAATCTGGATGGTCAAAATACAAAACCAAGGTTCAACAGATCACACAGTATTTCAGCACGCACCCTAGTGGATACGAAATTTGGGCCTAATGGTAAGTACTGACCTTCAAGGCGCAATTGGTGGCAAAATGTTACAATCAAATGCAAGGTTTTGACTTTGATGAAACTTTTTCACCAGTTGTTATATTCAAGTCATAAGGATACTGCTAGCCATAGCTGCATGGTATGACTATGAGATATGATAAATGGATGTGAAGACTGTATTAAGGAAGAGACCTATATGATGTAGTTTGAGAGATTCACATCTATTGGAAGCAAACATAAAGTATGTAATTGAAACACCCTCGCTCACATTTTCAAATAAAATATATGGGGAAGAGATTTTTTTTTGTTTATAATGAAATAATAACCTAAGAAAAATCTCACAATATAATACATGTAAAACTTAGAAGTTTAAAATATTTATAGAGTTAAAGAGTCAAATAATATTCCAACATCTTTAAAAATCTCAAAATAAAACAAAGCTCATAAACTTTTACGCGTCTCACCTCAAAATAGTTCCCATCACCACTAGTTTAAATCGACTCAAACAGACTTAAACTGTTTAATCAACTCATCTGGAAAAACAGAATACTCATTTATAACTTCTATGAAAAATGCGAGGTTGCTGGGTCATGTGCCATGCCGGACTGCTATCCACTCAAGAGTCCTGCCCGTCGATCTCAGCCTCCTTATCATCTGCACCAATCAAACATAGTGACTCTAAAGACTCAACAGGTACAAAATTTAAGATAACAAGTATTAAATGATACGCTCACATGAATTAACATATTTATAATCAAATAAATTTTCTTAAACATTAAATGCATAAAAATATGAATTTTCTTGAAATACATGCATATGAAATAAACTCGCTAAAATAAAGTATTTTTTGGTGAAATCGGTTTCCAGACTGCGGTACCTCAACATCGAGTTGCTTGATCAAGAT
Source organism: Dorcoceras hygrometricum (assembly GCA_001598015.1). Lineage (NCBI taxonomy): Eukaryota > Viridiplantae > Streptophyta > Magnoliopsida > Lamiales > Gesneriaceae > Dorcoceras > Dorcoceras hygrometricum. The sequence continues at coordinate 79,015 of KV008270.1, forward strand.
AATAAAATATTATGGTACTAGGTTGGAAAGGCGTCCCAGTACTTTTCTGGAACCCAGTCCTGACAAGTTTAAAGGTCTTCTAGTACTTTTATGAAGCCCATTACGTGTCAATTTGATATGGCCAAACGAAACATCTCCCAGCCACCATATCCATCATAAATATCCACATCCAAGTCCCATCATTCAAAATTTTTTTTCTCACACATCAAATCTTGTCTCAAACATCAACTTTTTCACTTGCTCCAAATATTTTCGTAAAATTTCATAAATCATAAAAATTCATAAAAATTGATAAAAACATCTCATTAGCCTTAAAATCATCAAAATAATCAATTCATGACAGTAGGTTGCGCCTAGGACTCAAAAACATGACTTGACAATTTATGCCCTGACGAGACGTCGTTTGAGCGACTAAATCGTAAAATTCATAAAAAATTCATTTTTCAACCAAATCTCTCCTGTATGAACCCACGTGACTCTAAATCGACAGAATAACTTTTGGGATGAACCAGAACCGACCATAATGCCCCACTCAACCAACCCGACATCTGCAAGCCTACTGCTCGTGCGCAGACTGCAGCCCAGCATAGGTTAAGACAACATCTCATAAATAGACCCTTCCATTGCCTCGCAGGTCACCCGTTACCAACACAGATCCTGGACGACCCCTATACTCTACCCTAGCCAACCGAGATCAAACCAAGGACCACAAGACCTAACCCTAGCCAAAAACTTACCCATATCTCCTATACCATGCAAGGGTCGAAACATGGATAGGAAAGCGTAAGCCGACTAGATCTCTAGCTCTTAATGATAGAAACAGCCCCTGATCTTTGTTTTAAATTGAACCATGGACTCGTCCAGCCCTATCTTGCTCGAACCATACAAACCTTGTCCTTAACCTTCTCGACTTTGCATATATCTTCGGCCCTTGTCCCACTCGAGCCCTAGACAGCCTTGTCATGATAATACAGAACAAACACATAAATTTAAACATCAAATATGATTTCAAAACATTTAAATATAAAGATCTAAACATCTACGGAATTATATGAATGAAGGGTGCATTCAAAGAATATTTTGTACTAGCCTCTTCTTTAACAACTTACAACCAATGTTTCAAGGCTTCAAGAGTATGGAGGAACACAAGGAAACACCTCCAAATTTTCAGTGAAGGGTCTTGAAATTTTGTTAGAGGACAAGGAAGGGCCGGTGGCTTTGTGGGGGATGAAGAACCCTAGCTTCCTTTTTTTTTTGAAAGAAAAGGTGTTTTGTTTGTATTGTGGTGGTGGGGGGTGGATGGCTAGGTCTAGGGTTACGAGTAAGGGTTTTGTTTTAATTTTATAGATTAGTGTATGAAAGTTGTTAATTAACTAAATAAAATGCTAGTTAATTAGTAAGAGTTGTTAATTTACTAAATAAAGTGCTAGTCAACAAAGTTTAAATTTGAAGTTTCTAATTAACTAATAAAAGTGCTACTCTTATTTTAAAATAATATAATAAATTCTATAATCCTAAATACCTTTGAAAATAGTATTAGAAAAAGATTTTTAAATTTTACTACTATAAAATCTTCCAAGGCATAGGGAGTGATCTCAATAAATAAATTTTATAAAAATAGTCTTTACGTCGGTGTTCCGTCTCCTCCTTTCCGGCCACGTAACATCTAACTAAAGATCTAAAAGAAACTCGTCATTTAATTATAAATTATTCAAATGAATCTTACAATAAAAATCATGAAATGAATTTAATACTACGAATAGAAATAAAAACACTAAAGAATGCGATTTAGGTAGGAAAATTTTCGAGTGTTATAGTAGTTTCGGAGATCAATTTATGGTCTCAAGCAGGCATCAAACCTCAAGAACCCGAAGGAACCATGCATGTACAAGAAGTTTATAAAGGACGTTGTGACGTTCCTTATACTTTACGTCGATGGCATTCTACTCATTGGGAATGACGTAAGAATGTTGCAGTCAACATACTCTCTGGAAATTGTGATGAAAGGACTTAGGTGAAGCATCCGATTTCTATGAATTCAGATCTATAGAGATAGATCGAAGAGGATGCTCGGACTCACCCAAGCAATCTACATCGACACCATACTTAAGAGGTTCTCTTTGGACGAGTCTAAGAAAGTAAAACTACATATGTGTCACGAGTTACTCTATCCAAGTAGATTCCTCAAATACTGACGAGGAGATAGAAATGATGACACTTGTGCCGTATGCATCAGCAATAGGTAGCATAATATATGGTATGATATCTACTAGGGCCGATGTCACCTATGCTTTGAGTGTCATGAGAAGATATCAAGACAACACCGGCCAAATGCATTGAAAGGCCATGAAGGATATTCTTAAGCATTTGAGAAGTACTAAAAATATTTTCATGGTCTATGGGTGGAGAATTAAAACTGGAAGGCTATATAGACTCTAGCTTCCAGAGTGAAGTGAGACTCGAAGTCAACCTCTGGATTTGTATTTATGCTCAAAAGAGATGCTGTCTCTTGGAAGAGTTCAAGGAAGGATACCACTATATATTCAACCACTGAGGTTGAATACATTGTAGCATCAGATGCTGCTGAGGAGGCCGTTTGGATGAGAAATACGTCCAAGAGTTGGGCTTAATTCTTGAATTAGTTGGTCCATTCCCGATGTACAGTGACAACACAGGTGCCGTTGCTCAAGCAATGGAGCCGAGGTCTCATCAGTGATCAAAACATGTACTGAGAAAGTTCCACATTATCCGAGAAATTGTGGAAAGAGGAGACATCGCTGTCGCATGAGTCGCATCTGCAGACAACATTGTTGATCCACTTATGAATCCTTTGACAGGACCATTGTTTTAAAAACATCACGAAGTAATGCGACTATGTCTGATGACTAGTTGGCTATAGGGAAAGTGAGAGATTATTAGAGTAGGTTTCCACCTAGCCAAATGTTGGTAGTGGGCTTTGTTGACTCTATTATAACAACGCTCTTTATTTATTTTATATAATTTATGTTTACATGGATTTCTTTATCTTTTTTTTTATTTCAGAAAATTGTTGGATAAAGACCATGAATGCACCATAGTTTATGTTAGATATGATAGTGGATTTGATGGTTATCATGAAACACATCTGATAGTCATTGTATGTTCTAAACGAGTTCCTAGTCTATTGGGCTGTCCAAAAGAGGATATGGGCCGCCTGAGCTTGACAATTGCATCTGCAATGCAAAGTACCATGTTTATTTGGTAGGGAACATGGAGATATTCTTAGCATGCATGATGGATAGTGACAAAGTGATCTATTGAACTACCCTCGTTAAGGAATTTTCAAGTGGTTATCATTTGTCGAGTGGATTAAGTCTGAAGTCTTGGTTGTACAGATTAATCCTCATTACATGAAACATCATTGAGACTCTACATTCTAGTCTAAAAACATTTTTTTTCCGCTGGATGATACAAATAGTATCCAATTGAATTCTTTGGATACCCCACGAAGTAATATAAGATGGATCGATTATCCAGCTTATCTTCCACAGTCTGATTCACGTAAGCACGACATCCACATATTCTCAAGCACGAGTACTTGGGTGGTTTGCCCATTCATATCTCATAAGGATTCTTATCCATTGCTTTAGTGTGGACATTGTTCAACAACAATACCCCATTTTGAGTGCATAACCCCAAACGAGGATGGAAGCTCAGTAAAGCTCATCATAGATCGAACCATGTCCATGAGGGCTCGATTATGAAGCTACGCTACACCATTCAGCTGTGGTGTCCCTGGAGGTGTAAACCAAGAGAGAATCTCATTCTCCATGAGATAATTTAAAACTCTGTGTTTCAGTATTACCCACCTCGATTAGATCGAAGAGCTTAATACGTCTCCCTTGTTGGTTTTCTACATAATTCTTGAATTCATTGAACCTTTAAAAGGATTCAGATTTATATTTCAATAAAATAAATACCCAAATACCTCGAGTAGTCACTGGTAAAGGTAATGAAGTAGATGTGCCCACACTTTGTACCGATACTAAGTGGGCTGCACACTTCTGTATGGATCAAATCTAATAGTCCATGAGCACGCAAAGGCTTGCCTATAAAAGGTTTTTTAGTTTTCCCTTTCAGACAGGACTCACAAGGGAGTTGATGTCTGACATTTCAAACATCTCCTCACCCACTAACTTGTTCATCCTTCTTAGGTATATATGTCCTAGCCTAGCCTGCCATGGTTGTTCAGGGTTGATTATCGTGCTTTCTTTTAATTTTTTTTGTATGTGTTCCGACATTGTCCAGGCTTCTGGCAGTGGTGCGAAATGCCCTCAGACTTGTCTTCCTTGGAAGACTTCGCCTTGGGCTTCTTGTCGGCTGTGTTCCCTTTCGCTAAGGAAGAACTCTTCTTCCCTTTGCCTTTGGGTCCTTTTTTATAGAGGAAGATGAGCCCATCAGGAGATTTTATTTTGTGGGATATTGTTAGAGTAGGTGCCCATCTAACCAACTTATGGCATGTGGGTTTTCTTTGTTGACTCTATGTAAAACGATCTTTATTTATGAAATTTGCGTTCTTTTTATGGCATTATTTCTCTTCATTATTATAATTACAAACTTGTTGGATAAATACCTTGAATGGACTGTAGTGTATGTTAGATATCATAGTGGTTGATGGCTATCATGAAACACATCTAATAGTCACTGTGTGTTCTAAACGAGTTCCTAGTCGATTGGGCTGTCCAAAATAGGATAAGGGCCGCCCGAGCTTGAGACTAGTATCTACGATGCAAAGTCCCACGTTCATTGGTATGGAACATAGAAATGTTCTGAGCATACAGATGGATAGTGACCAGGTGATCTATCGAACTACCCTCGTTCGGACTTTCCAAGTGGTTATAATTTTTCAAGTAGATTAAGACCGAGGTCTTGATTGTACAAATTAGTCCTTACTACTCGAAACTTCATTGAGACTCTACATGATAGGTGCCTCACTTTGACCCATTTACCGACTCCGTTGGGGTCATCCGGTGGCAGGATTGGGTGAGGTCCCGATGCATGTAGAAGTCGATGCTTAATTGTCGAGGATCCATCGCTCGCCCTTGTGCATGGATATCCCATGCTATCTGAGGAGATAATAGTGTGATAAATCTATGATCAGAGTACTAGATGTGCTTTGATTAAATGGGTTTACCTAGTAGCACATACGATGTCACTATTTGATCTCCAAGATCTGTGCATGGCTATCGAATCTCTAGCGACTCTTGATTTACCAACGGTCGTTGATTCTGTCGTGATATTTGAGATGAAAGTACCGTACTGTAGCTAACCATTACCAATGGTTCTTGCAGGCACTATCAGTGATAGCTAGGGGATCATGGGGTGATGTTGCTAGACTCTTTACCATGATCCGATGGGTAAGTCCGAAAATGTGTTTTCGGAGTCACAAAGAGTTGTGAGCCCACGGCTAGCTGTATCCCTGAATCATTCAGGGTCACACAATTACTGGTTTCCTAATTCTCGTACGGATATGGAACTCAAAGTGTTGAGTATAGTAGGAGGAAGGTTTGTAGTATGACTTCCAAAATAAGCCAAGGGAGTAGAACTTCCATATTTAACTGATGGGATTAAACCTTCCATAAATAGATTTAGTGGTCTGAAAATTTTATTTTGCATCCTAATGATCAGTTTTGTAAAATGATCATATCGGTGATATCTGATCATCGATCGGGATTATGATGAGACCACAATCGAGGGAGCCGAAACGAATGTTCCCTATTTGACTTGAACCGAATGTTCACAGTTTGACTTGAATTTAATGTTCACAGTTTGAGTTGAATTTAATATTCACAGTTTGAGTTGAACCGAATGTTCACAGTTTGAGTTGAACAGAATGCCCTCTGTTTTGTTCAACTCAAACTCTATCCCTCCACCTATAAATATGGTAATAAGGAGACACATTCAAAGATATAAAAAAACCCACTTGATTATTGAATCATAACACTCCTCTCCCCTCCCATCCACTCTCATCCTCCTCCCACCCCGTCGCCATCGCTAGTCGCTGTTGTCGCGTGCTGCCGGACCCTGTTCCAGCCATCTTGGCGAGGACAATCCATTCGTGAAAATTCGTTGTGCTTTATAGTGCAAGGCAGCGAAGGAATTTGGAAACCGGTCATGGACCGGATTAGGCGAACAATCGAAAATTCAACCGTTGAAGTTCTATTTCCGAGTGAAATCGGATAGTCGAAGCCGGACGTGAAGTCGCCAAAGGTAAATATTTATAAACATCCTATGCATGTTTAGCTTTTGTTTTAATTCACGTATGTGCATTACCGGGAATATAATTTTTAAACTTCTACTGCTCAACGTGAGCATGATTCGGATCCATCGCATGCTCCAACATGAGGTCCCTGAAACTGAGGTCTAGAAGGTCCTCCAAACCTAGACGCCTCACTAGGTTGGAATCTTGATCACTTGTACGGGGCAGGAGGTTGCGGCTTCTGAGAAGAACCACCAGCCGTACCTTGCTGCGAAAGATTAGAGGGTTGTCCCCTCATCGAAGGACACACTCTAACAAAGTGTTCAGGCTGCCCGCACCTATGGCAAAGACCCTGAACTCCACGGCACTGAGAATTCAAATGCCTATGTAACGCCCCAAAATCCATAGGACCACAATTTTAACCCTTTTTATTTTAAGGGCCGTGTTGATATTTCCAGATTTCGGATTTTAGATTTAAGTTCATTTTAATTGTTTAAAAGGATGATTTCAGATTTCAGATTTGAGATACGGCGCGGAAGGTTTCTAGGAATATTTTGCCTCAAACACATGACACGAGCAGATTTCAGATTTTTGTTCGAAAATGCTTTCAAATCGAGCAAATTGTTCTTCTCAAAATCTTTTGGCAAATTTCCAAATTTAAAACAGTAGATTGGAGCTTTTTGCAAAACTTTCAAAAAGGACAAATAGTTTGTAGTAATCCCATGCCTACTCGAGTGTTTTCACCTAATGACAATCATGCTCTTTTATATGATTGATTACGTGAAGCTGAGTTCACTTTCATTTGTAAAGAAAATCTTTCATCCTTTTAAAACTCTCTGGAGCTCTTCGTGGTGCTTGAGGAGGAATTCTGCAGGAACCAGCTGTCTCCGTGTTTCCAGTGTTAAGGCAAGTAAAAGCTGATTCTTGCTACGCCATTTAAAGCATATATTGCTTTCATCAGTTCTGTTTTCTTGCCTGTTTAAGCTAAAGATATAGCAATGTTTGAGCATGTTTACGAAAATGAAAGATAGGGTTCATTGTTGTTTTCTGTTTTAAAAGAATGACAGTATGTTTTAAATGCATATTTTGATGTAAATGTTTTTTTAAAAACATTGAGCACTCAGATTCTAATTTATCGAAAGGTTATGAAGTCCTCCCTCCTGGTGAATGGCGATGTCTGGACTCGAATCCGAGTAATCGATTATGCTGGTCGAATCGGGATTTTGTTCCGGTTAGATAGGCGGAGCTGGTATCATGGAAGTCGTCGAGACGTTGCAGCACTAGTTCTGTAGCCAATTCTGTTTTCTTTACGCTAGCGATAAGATTCTATGATCAAATCTGAAATTTCCATGTCGGATCTGAATTTCCTGTCATATCTGCTTCGAGAGTCAAATCTGTTTTACCCCTAAGACACTATTTCTACAGTCACATCTGTTTTCCCGCTAGCGATACCAATCCAGAACTCAAATTTGTTTTACGCTAGCACTAATATTCCATAGTCGAATCTGTTTCGATGCTAGCGATACATTTCTAAAGTCAAATCTGATCATGCTAACGGTATTGTTCCTTTATCACATCTATTTTTAACGTTAGCAGATACTATGGTCGATTCTGTTTCTACGGCTAAGATCTGTTTTGCATCCGAATAGTATTTTCGTTAGTCAAATCTGTTTTCACCCCAGCGATAAGTCCCTAGTAGTCGAATCTGATGTTCAGTGAGATTTTAAAAAGAATCTAGTTTCGAAATGAAGTGAACCCCAAATATTTTCAGATCTGTTTTAAATCAGCTATGAGTTTAAAGGAGGAAAAGTTTAGTTTTAAAGGATTTATGGCATATATAACAGACGGTCATAAAGGAAGGGTGAGCAGCTGTCAAGACAGTTGCCCCTTCATAAAGGAAGGGTGAGCAGTCGTCGAGCGTGTCGGTTGCCCCTTCATATAGGGCTTCATGCCATAAAGACTGAATTCAGAAGTAACTTGATCAAGTGCCAAAGGACCTAAGGAGAGCTTCTAAGCCATAAATCACAAGAAAATAATGATGAGATCAGGGTTATTTTCCCGAATCAGTTTTTACGAAAGATGTTTAATTTTAAATTCCTTCCTTTAAACTAAGTTATGTTAAGATTTGAGTTGACCCTCAATGGTTCAGGATACAGCTAGCCTTGGGCCCACAACCATTGTGGCTCCGAAATCACAATTTCGGACTGACCCATCGGATCATGGTAAAGCGCCTAGCAACATCGCCCCATGATCTCCTAGGTATCACTGATAGTTCCTGCAAGAACCAGTTGGTCATGGTTATCATACAGTACGCTCCTTTAAACACATATATCCTGATCAGATCAACGACCATTGGTAAATCGAGAATCGCTAGAGATCCAATAGCCATGCATACATCTCGAAGATCAAATAGTGACATCACGTGCGTTACTCGATAAACCCATTTACCCAAAAAACATCTAGTACTCTGGCCAGAAAATTTTCACACTATTATCTCCTCAGATAACATAGGATATCCACGCATAAAAGCGAGCGGTGAATCCTCGACAATGAAGCATCGACTCCTACATGCATCGGGACCTCACCCAATCCCGCCACCTAATGACTCCAAATGAGTCGGTAAACGGGTCAAAGTGAGGCACCTATCATGTAGAGTCTCAATGACGTTTCGAGTAGTGAGGACTAATCAGTACAACCAAGACCTCGGACTTATCCACTCGACAAATGGTAAACACTTGGAAAGTCCGAACGAGGGTAGTTCGATAGATCACCAGGTCACTATCCATCTGCATGCTCAGAACATCACAATGTTCCCTACCAATGAAACATGGTACTTCACATCGCAGATGTTAGTCTCAAGCTCGGGCGGCCTTATCCTCATTTTGACGGCCCAATCGACTAGGAACGAGTTTAGAATACACAGTGACTATTAGATGTGTTTCATGATAGCCATCATATCCACTATCACATCTAACATACACTATGGTGCATTCTAGGTCTTTATCCAACGCAATTGTTAACATTATAAATTAATGAAAATAAAGAATTCAATAAAAGAAATGCGTATTTCATAAATAAAGATCTTTATACAAAGAGTCAATAAAACCCACCCGCCACAAGTTAGATAGTTGGACATCTACTCTAACAATCTCCCACTTGCCCTATAGCCAACTTCTCATCAGACGCAGTCCCATTGTTTCGCGATGTTTTTCAAACAACGGTCCTGGCAAGGGCTTCGTAAGTGGATCAGCAATGTTGTCTACAGAGGTGACTCTCTCGACTGCTATGTCACCTCTAGCCACAATATCCCGGATTATGTGGTATTTCCTCAGTCTATGTTTGGATCTTTGGTGAGACCTAGGCTCCTTTGCTTGCGCAACGGCACCCGTGTTGTCTAAGTACACCGGGACTGGACCAACTCCATCAGGGATTACGCCCAACTCTTGGACGAAATTCCTTATCCAAACCGCATCTTTAGCAGCAGCTGATGCTGCGATGTATTCAGACTCAGTGGTTGAATCCGCGATGGTGTCTTGCTTGGAACTCTTCCAAGAGACAGCACCACCATTGAGCATGAATACAAATCCAGAGGTTGACTTCAAATCATCCACGTCACATTGGAAGCTAGAATCAGTGTAGCCTTCCAATTTCAATTCACCACCCCCATAGACCATGAACATATTCTTAGTCCTTTGTAAGTACTTCAGAATATCTTTCACGGACTTCCAATGCATTTGGCCGGGGTTGGCCTGGTAGCGGCTCGTGACACTCAGAGCATATGCGACATCCGGTCTAGTTGAGATCATGCCATCGATGTAGGTATCTATGTAGGTAGCTTGGGTGAGTCCGAGCATCCTTTTCGATCTATTCCGATAGATCTGTATTCCAAGAATATAGGATGCTTCACCCATGTCCTTCATCGAGAATCTACTGGACAACCACACTTTAGTTGACTGCAACATTCCTACATCATTTCCAATGAGTAGAATGTCATCAACATAAAGCAAAAGGAATGTCACAACATTCTTAACTACCTTCTTATATACACATGGCTCCTCGGGATTCTTGATGAAACCAAATTCCTTAATTGTTTCATCGAATCTAAGGTTCCAACTCCTCGATGCTTGTTTGAGACCGTAGATCGATCTCTGAAGTTTGCATACCTTATGCTCACTTCCTACAGATGTGAAACCTTTAGGCTGCATCATATAGATCTCTTCCTTAATGTTTCCATTAAGGAACGTCAGTTTTCACATCCATTTGCCATATCTCATAGTCGTACCATGCGGCTATGGCTAACAAGATTCTAATTGACTTGTACATTGCGACTGGCGAGAAGGTTTCATCATAGTTAACACCTTGTTAACTACCTTCTTATATACACATGGCTCCTCGGGATTCTTGATGAAACCAAATTCCTTAATTGTTTCATCGAATCTAAGGTTCCAACTCCTCGATGCTTGTTTGAGACCGTAGATCGATCTCTGAAGTTTGCATACCTTATGCTCACTTCCTACAGATGTGAAACCTTTAGGCTGCATCATATAGATCTCTTCCTTAATGTTTCCATTAAGGAACGCAGTTTTCACATCCATTTGCCATATCTCATAGTCGTACCATGCGGCTATGGCTAACAAGATTCTAATTGACTTGTACATTGCGACTGGCGAGAAGGTTTCATCATAGTTAACACCTTGCCTTTGAGTGTAACCTTTCGCGACCAGTCGTGCCTTGTAGGTCATTACCTTATCATCAGGCCCAAGTTTCCTCTTGTATACCCATTTGCAACCAATAGGAACAATTCCTTTGGGAGGGCTAACAAGAGTCCAAACTTGTTTCGCATGCATTGAGTCAAACTCAGACTGCATTGCTTCAAGCCACAAATTTGAATCAGCATCGGAAATTGCCTCCTTGAAAGTTCTTGGATCAGATCCAACAACTTGATCACCTTGATCATCTTCAAGGAGAAAACCATATATCTCAGGAGCCCTAGGAACCCTTTCTGATCTCCTAGGTGCGACCATTTCTGGTACTGGCTCTGGAGGCGCAGGAGATTCTCTTGGTACTTCAGTTGGTTCTCGAACCTCTTCGAGTTCTACTATCTTGCCTTTTCTATCAAGTAAAAATTCCCATTCCATAAAGGTGGCATTCCTAGAAACAAACACTTTCGTTTCGCTGGGATAGTAGAAGTAGTATCCAATGGAATTCTTTGGATACCCAACGAAGTAACATAATATGGATCTCGTATCCAGCTTATCTCCCACTGTCTGCTTCACGTAAGCAGGACATCCCCAAATCCTCATGTATGAGTACTCGGGTGGTTTGCCCATCCATATCTCATATGGAGTTTTATCCACTTCCTTTGTGTGGACATTGTTCAACAACATTACCGCCGTTTCGAGCGCATAGCCCCAAAACGAGGTGGGAAGCTCAGTGAAGCTCATCATAGATCGAACCATGTCCATCAAAGTTCGATTACGACGCTCCGCTACACCATTGAGTTGTGGTGTGGCCGGAGGGGTCCACTGTGAGAGAATCCCATTCTCTTTCAGATAGTCTTGAAACTCAGCACTTAAGTATTCACCACCTCGATCGGATCGAAGTGCTTTAATACTCTTGCCTAGCTGATTTTCTACTTCAGCCTTGAATTCTTTGAACCTTTCAAAGGATTCAGACTTGTGCTTCATTAAGTACAAGTACCCATACCTAGAGTAATCGTCGGTAAAGGTGATGAAGTATGTGTGACCGTAATTAGTACCAATACTAAATGGGCCGCACACATCAGTATGGATCAAATCCAATAGGCCTTGAGCACGCTCACCCTTGCCCTTGAAGGGTTGCTTAGTCAACTTTCCCTTAAGACAAGATTCACAAGTCGGTAGAGAGTTAATGTCTGACAGATCAAACATGTCACTCCTAACTAACTTGTTCATCCTACTTAGAGAAACATGACCTAGCATAGAGTGCCAAAGTTGTGCTGGGTTTAAGCTATCGTGTTTCCTTTTAATCGTTGTTGTATGTGTTTCGACATCGCGAGTTGGAACGTCTTTCAATTTTAAGGTGTACAAATCGTTTTCGCGTTCCCCAATACCAATCAAACATTCATTCTTGTAAATATTGCAAATCGAATTAGCAAACATACAAGAATATCCATCACTATCAAGCATAGAAACAGAAATAATGTTCTTTATTAATTCGGGAACAAACAAAACGTTTCTTAATAACAACTTAAACTCAGAAGACAGAAATAAATAAACATCTCCTATAGCTACAGCAGCAACTCTTGCTCCATTGCCTAGCCTCAAGTGGGTCTCACCCTCTCTAAGACGTCGGCTTCTTGTCATCAACTGCAAATCATTGCAGATATGAGATCCACATCCGGTATCAAGTACCCAAGAAGTCGAATTAAGAGACATATTTATTTCGATATAGAACATACCTTTCGCAGTTCGCAACTGCTCGAGGTACTCCTTGCAGTTCCTCCTCCAATGCCCAGGCTTGTGGCAGTGGTGGCACACATCCTCAGTCTTGTTTGGCTTGGAAGCCTTTGCCTTGGGCTTCTTGGTGGGCTTTTCCTCCTTCGTAGGGGCAGAACGCTTCTTACCCTTGCGTCTGGGCCCCTTCTTCGTAGTGGAAGAAGAGCCCATGAGGAGGACGGGCTTGTCCTTCTTTATGGTTCCTTCGAACACTACAAGAATGTTAACCACCTCTTCAAGGGTGGCTGCCAGCTTGTTCATGTTGAAGTTGACCACAAAGGGGTCGAATGCAGCAGGAAGTGAGAGGAGAAGCACATCCACAGACAGCTCGTGTGGAAGTGTGATATCAAGGCCCGACAGCTTTTTAACGAGCCCAATCATACGAACCCCATGCTCACGGACCGAAGTCCCATCGCGCATGCGGCTTGTCATAAGCTCCTTGACAGCCGTGAACCTCTCATGTCGAGAGTTCTCCCCATACAGTTCCTTGAGATGAAAGAGTATGTCAGCAGCATACTTTGTCTTCTCAAAGCGCCGTTGCATTTTGTTTGACATCGATGCCATCACATAGCATCGAGTCTTGAGCTCGTCGTCCCACCATTGCTGAAGCGTCACCAGCTCCTCAGGGCTGATATCAGCAGGGGCTTCCTTCGGAGGGCTCTTCTCTATCGTATAAAGAAGTTTCTCCGAAGCCAACACAATGTTGAGGTTTTGAAGCCAGTCTTGGTAGTTCAGACCGGTGAAGTTGTTGCTATCCAGTATAGCAGCGAGTGGGTTTTTGATCGAAGACATTATAAATGCAGTTATACTGAAAAGAAAACAGACATGCATTACTAACTATATATGAAAAACGTTGAGACATAAAACAAGGTCGTTAAGTTTTATGAATTACCCTCCCACTATTTTAACGATTTCACCACCCTCTAATGAAATCAAGAAAGCAAGTTTCTTTTGTGGGTACACGGAGCCCAATCAAGCGATCATGGTCTCGAATAATATCAGCCAACCACGACCCCCAAAAGGTAGTTTCCGATTGCAACCAGTGCAACCTCCATGTATTCACCTCACGTCCAGTAAGGGCCCAATAATATGACGCCGTTTACTATCACGTGTCAAGATGACCCATCAATATTGAGTCGTGAAGGACGGTCCCCTTAACGTCTTTAATAATATGAGCCAACGTTAAAGGGAGTTCCAACCGACTCACAACAATTGTCAATGGCATGGACAGCTTTCCGGCATACATAACCCCCTCAATAATATGAGTCGGGCCATGTATATGGGTTGCATCGGCGTACACCCATTGTTGATGGAAGGTAGGGATAATTTAAACAAATTTAAATTCCCTTTAGCTTATCGAATAAACTTTTAATCTTGATATTTGTTTTAAATCGTATTTAAAACGAGGGATTTTATTTTAGAAAAATTTGGTCTCATGCAATTTTAAATCAAATTTAAAACATGCGGATTCAACATATATATCAAATATATAAATAACTTTGGGATGATCGATCGCGAGAGCTATGCGGTCCGTGGTTGCCAATCACGGACCTGGGTCCAATCCAAGGTGAAATGCAATATGCAATGCAATCCTATTACATTTGCTTCCGGTTTTACAGATCTTCGGTCTTCAATATCTTAGATCGTCATGGGCCCACCATCTTCAAAAGTCCTCCCACTAAGTCTAGTAATTTACAATTAAATTCCATGACACATAAGGGATACATTTTACAAGGGGTGGGAACGGGCCACAAACAGACCCACTTTAAAAAATGATAATCAATGATATTAAATACAACCGAAATCGCAAAACCTAAAGCATATACCTAACACATTGGGCACGGCTCTCGATCATTCCAAACATGCAATCAATCTAATTAATATGCATAAATTTAAATAATCAAATTATTTACCACAAAATCATATTTTAATCATAAAATCGCATTTTATAATAAAATCGCATTTTGTCGATAAAATCATATTTTAATCAACAAAATCATATTTTAATTATAAAATCATATTTCACAATTAAAATCATATTTTGCAATTTTAATTGCATCAAATTGGGCTTAAAACAATTTTAGGCCCAAAAATCTCAAAATTTCAAAATCGACCAAAATCGGCCCGATATCGAATATCGGCCCGAACACTTCATGGGCTGCCCCGGACAGGCCCAAACATAACCTAGAAGAAATCAGGCGTCACAACGCTGCCGGAGACTCGTCGGACGGCGGCCGCCGCCACCAAATAGCGCGCGGCACAAGGCCGCGCGTTGCCGCAACGCGTGCGGCAAGGTGGCCAGCGCTGTTGCTGGCTGTGGCGCAACAGGTTGCGCCAATCGTGGCGCATAGCAGCGCCCCTGCTGCCCCTCTGATCGTGCGTCCATGCACGAAGGCAGCAGGAGGTTCTCGGCCGCCATGCGCGGCCAGCGCGCATGGTTGCGCGCGCGCGCGGCGGCGCCTTTGGCCAACCTCAAAAAACATTTTTTGTTTTTCAATTCTGAAATTCGAGATCTGATACAATTATGGAAATAATGTATTGAAGGATCCGAGCCTTGGCTCTGATACCACTGTTGGGATAGCGTTGGCGGATCCGGATCCCACTTCCCGGGGCGCAGCGGAAGAACAAAATTTGCCCGGAAAGTGTTCAATACATTCGATATAATCTACAAACATTCATAGGGTGTTCGTAGATAGTTACCTTGCTGGCGTCTAGGCACCTGACTCCGACCAGTTTCTCGAGGAAACCGGCATTTCAAACTGTAGGCGGCGGTAGATCGTCAATCTGGTCCACGACCGGATTCAATCTTCCTCTAATCAGCCTGCACTAGAAAGCTGATGGATTTGCCACGGACGGAATCACCTCGTCGTGGTGATCGAAACAAGTCCGATCACGAAGCAGGCGGCGGACGGCGGCGGCACACGACGGCGCAAGGCGGCGACGGCGTGAGGCTTTAGAGGAGGGGGCGGCGGCCAACTAGGGAGTCTAGGGTTTTTGTGAGTTGTGTTATGTTATGCAACCCTAGGCTCAAGACTAAGTATAGGTGTGATGGGCTTGAACCGGCCCATTGGACCTGGGGCGGGCCCAGTCCAACGTATGAACATTCGGTTCATCCCTATCAGCGTGACTTCATCATAACTCCGATCGACGATCTGATCGGACCGATCTACACAGTTTCCAAAACTGAGTATTATGATGCGAAAAAATTTTTTCAGATTACTTAGTCCAAAATGACAGTTTTGCCCCTCAACAGCGGGAAATCGCAATTTGACCCCTGTTTACTTTTAGGAAGTCGCATTCCCTAAAATTCTCCTCATAAGCTCAACACATTGAGCTCAGTTTCCATGCGGGAATCATGAATCCAGTACTTGTGTGACCCTCAATGGTTCAGGGATACAGCTAGCCGTGGGCCCGCAACCATTGCGGCTCTGAAATCACAATTTCGGACTTGCCCAACGGATCATGGTAAAGAACCTAGCAAGATCGCGCTATGATCCCCTAGGTATCACTGATAGTGCCTGCAAGAACCAGTTGGTCGTGCGGATCATGGTAAAGAACCTAGCAAGATCGCGCTATGATCCCCTAGGTATCACTGATAGTGCCTGCAAGAACCAGTTGGTCGTGGTTAGCGTACAGTACGGTCCTTTCAACACATATATCCCGATCAGATCAACGACCATTGGTAAATCGAGAGTCGCTAGAGATCCGATAGCTATGCATACATCTTGGAGATCGAATAGTGACATCGCGAGTGTAACTAGGTAAACCCATTTACCTAAAACACTTCTAGTACTCTGGCCAGAGATTTATACACTATTATCCCCTCAGATAGCATAGGATATCTACGCATGTAAGCGAGCGGTGAATCCTCGACAACGAAGCATCGACTCCTACATGCATCGGGGTCTCACCCAATCCCGCCGCCTAATGACCCCAAGTGAGTCGGCAAAAGAGTCAAAGTGAGACGCCTATCATGTAGAGTCTCAATGACCTTTCGAGTTGTGAGGACTAATCAGTACAACCAAGACCTCGTACTTATCCACTCGACAAATGGTAACCATTTGGAAAGTCTGAACGAGGGTAGTTTGATAGATCATCAGGTCACTATCTATCTGCATGCTCAGAACATCACAATGTTCCCTACCAATGAAACACGGTACTTCGCATCGCAGATACTAGTCTCAATCTCGGGCGGCCTTATCCTCATTTTGACGGCCCAATCGACTAGGAACGAGTTCAGAATACACAGTGACTATTAGATGTGTGTCATGATAGCCGTCATACCCACTATCACATCTAACATACACTATGGTGCATTCTAGGTCTTTATCCAACACTATTGTTAACATTATAGTCATAATGAAAATAAACAAAGCCATGAATAAATGCGAATATCATATATAAAGATCGTTTCATACAAGAGTCTATAAACCCACACGCCACAAGTTGGCTAGTTGGGCATCTACTCTAACAAGAAGTTGTTTGCCAAGTTTAGTAAATGTGATTTTTGGTTGGATAAAGTGGATTTCCTAGGTCATACTATATCTAAGGATGGATTTGAAGTAGACCCAGCTAAGGTGGAAGCTGTTCGTGAGTGGCCAATTCCCAAATCTGTTTCAGAAGTAAGGAGTTTCTTGGGTTTAGCTGGATACTATGGGCGATTCATTCAAGGATTTTCGAAGATAGTTGTCCCCTTAACCTCGCTAACAAGAAAGCAGGTTAAATATGATTGGACACCAGATTGCCAGCTTAGCTTCGATAGGTTGAAACAAGCGTTGATAGAATCCCCCGTGCTAACCATGCCATCTGATCAAGGAAAGTTTGTGATTTACACAGATGCATCCAAGTTGGGCTTAGGTGTTGTATTGATGCAGGACCGTAGAGTAATTTCTTATGCCTCCAGAAAACTTAAGGACCATGAGAAGAATTATCCCGCCCATGACTTAGAGCTGGCAGCAGTTTTGCCTTGAAGATCTGGAGACATTACCTCTATGGGGAGAAGTGTGAGATATTCACAGAACATAAGAGCCTCAAATACTTTTTCACCCAGAAGGAACTTAATATGAGGCAGAGGAGATGGCTAGAGCTTGTGAAGGATTACGATTGTACAATCAGCTACCACCCAGGAAAGGCCAATGTAGTAGCGGATGCTCTAAGTAGGAAATCTGTTGGATTAGCCCAACTCAGCCTCCAGAGACCATTGGCATATGACATTGAGAAGTTTGGAATAGAATTGGTGCCCAATGGTAGTACTATGATCTTGGCAGATCTCATCATACAATCGACTCTGATAGACCAGATCCGAGAGGGACAACTGAATGATGAGCAGCTTCAGAAGTGGGTTAAGCAAGATAGAGAGAGAGGTAGAAATCTCTATTTTTTAGAAGAAGGAGTAGTCAGATTTCAGGGCCGGATGTGGGTGCCCCAAGTAGACACCCTGAGATCAGATATGATGGCAGAAGCCCATACCGCCCCATATTCTGTGCATCCGGGGCGTACTAAGATGTATAAGGACCTTCAGAAGTTGTATTGGTGGCCAGGAATGAAAAGAGACATTTCCAGATTTGTCTCTGAATATTTGACGTGCCAATTGGTGAAAGCTGAACACCAAAGACCCGCAGGAATGTTGAAGCCCATGCCTATTCCAGAATGGAAATGAGAGTGTTTAGCTATGGATTTTGTAATTGGTTTACCCAGGACTTTCAAAGATATAATTCTATTTGGGTTATAGTAGACAGACTCACTAAGTCAGCTCACTTCTTACCAGTAAAGACGACATATGATGTGAGCAGGTATGCAGATCTTTATGTGAAGGAAATAGTGAGGCTGAATGGTATCCCGGTTTCGATAGTATCTGATAGATATCCGAAGTTTACATCAGCTTTCTGGAAGAGTTTGCATAAATCTTTGGGTACGAAGTTGACTTTTAGCACAGTCTTTCACCCCCAGACTGATGGTCAATCAGAAAGGGTGACTTAGATTTTAGAAGATTTGCTCAGGGCTTGTATTGTGGATTTTTCAGAGAGCTGGGATTCAAAGCTACCGTTGGTAGAATTTGCGTATAACAACAGTTTTAAATATTCTATCCAGATGGCCCCATACGAAGCTCTCTATGGTCGCAAATGTAGAACCTCTTCACTGGGATGAGGTAGGAGAATGAGCTGGTTTAGGACCAGATATGGTAGAACAAACAGCTGCGGCTGTTAGGAAGATTAGATAGAGGATGAGAGCTGCTCAGAGCAGACAGAAGAGTTATGCAGACAATAGACGTAGAGAGCTGAGCTTTGAAGTTGGTGATCATGTGTTTTTGAGAGTAGCTCCGATGAAGGGAGTAATGCGTTTCGGGAAGAAGGGAAAGCTGAGTCCCAGATATATTGGGCCTTATGAGATTTTGGAACGGGTAGGAACGTTGGCTTATCGGTTAGCATTGCCCCCACATATGTCCGCAGTGCATAGTGTTTTCCATGTATCAGCTTTGAGGAAGTATATTCCCAACCCGTCGCACGTATTGAACCATGAGCCAATTCAGTTAGCACCAGATCTGAGCTACGAAGAGAGACCCGAGAGGATTCTTCTTCAAGAGATTAGGAAGTTAAGAAACCGTAGTATCCATATGGTTAAGGTGCAATGGTCTAACCAAACAGAACCAGAAGCTACGTGGGATACCAAAGCTTGCATAGTCTTTACCCAGACCTGTTTGGTAAGTAAATTTCAAGGACGAAATTTCAATAAGGAGGGTAGAGTTGCAACGCCCCAAAATCCATAGGACCACAATTGTGAGGATTCAGATTTCTAATTAGTGATTAATCGGATTTTGAGTTAGATTAATCACGAGAATTAAGAATTTAGATTTCTGGAGTTTCGAATTTTTAGTGAAATCTGATTTGGAAATATTTAGATCTCTAGTTGGGATTGTCCAGATTTTTTGATTGGTGTTTTTCGTGTGAAATCTGGTCGAGAAGTGTTGAGAATTAGAATGTATTCGATAGAGATCTGTTTTTCCTTTAGCGCTGCGTGTTTTGTCGTGAGAAGAAGAGTGAGCGCTGCGTTTGGTGAAAGCTGTTCGAATTTGAGAAGCTGGATCGTGAGAGATCTGGTGGTCGAGAAGAACGTGAGATTATATCTTCTGTGAGATCTTACCTCTAGGCTTGATTAGATGCCGCCGAGACGTGGAGGAGGTAGGAGGACTAGACGTTCTGAGGAGGAGTCTAGAGCAGGTAGTGATGACGATCAGGTTGAGGACGTCACTAGGCAGATAGGTGGAATGGAGTTAGTCTTAGCCCGATTTCAGCGGACGAACCCACCGACGTTGGCCGGTACTGAGGGTGGCTCTAGGGCTGAGGCGTGGCTTGTTCAGATGGATGAGCTATTTGACACCTTGGAGTACGCCCCAGAAAAGAGACTGAAGTTGGCAGTGCTGCAGCTGCGAGATGATGCTCAGCGCTGGTGGAGGAGTACTTCTAGGATGCTTCGAGATAGTGGGACGGTGCTCTCTTGGGATGTTTTCTGCGAGGCTTTTCGACGCGAATACACCCCAGAGTCCTACTTCGCTAGCAGGGAGCGTGAGTTTGATAATTTGAAGCAAGGTGATATGCGTGTGGCCGAGTATGCGAGGCGGTTTTCTGCGCTTCTAGTGTACATGCCAGCTATGGCGAACCAGGAGCGAACGAAGAGGAACAAGTTTTTGAAGGGTTTGAGACCTGACCTTTATCGGATGGTTTTGTCTGGGTCCCCGGCGACTTTTATGGAAGCTGTGAACAATGCAGTGGATATCGAGGAGAGTTTGATGGATCCCGAGGCTCCAGTGCATCAGACGACCGCACGTGCTTCTCAGCCAGCTCAGGCGGTGTCGCAGTCTTACCAATCTCCTCAAGGGTCACAGCAGTCGAGTCGTCAGGAGTTCAGACCTAGAGGGAAGCAATTCAAGAAGAAGGGCCATTCGAGTTCTTCTGGTTCTGTGAGCTCTGGTTCTGGCAGTGGTTCTGGTAGCGGTTCGGGAGGCGGATTCTGTAGTCAGTGCGGAGGGAGGCATGAGACTTCGCAGTGTCGAGGAGTCCGAGGACTCTGCCATCTTTGTGGTCAGCCGGGACATTTCGCTAGAGCGTGTCCTTCGATTGGAGGGCGGTCTACTGGTCAGTCGCAGCAGGGTTCCGTTGGTGGTTCTTCTCAGCGACAGCAACCTTTTGCTCAGTCCCAGCGATCTGGTTTTCAGCCTCGTGAGCAGTCACGTTTTGGAGGACCTTCCCGACCCCCGTTTCAGATTCCCCAGCAGGCGCA
>KV008271.1:6221-17392 GCA_001598015.1 Dorcoceras hygrometricum
TGTTTTTAAAGAAAGATCTTTATCATTTTCAAAGAAATCCTCCTGTGTTCTTCAAAGTTATTTGCAGAGAAGTTCGTGTATTGCTCAAGGGGAAGAATTCTGCAGGGATCAGCTGCTGTTGCAAAGCTACGGTTAAGGCAAGTAAAAGCTGTTCTTGACTCACCATTTAAAGCATATATTCATGTTTCTGAGTCTTCTTGCCTATATGTTATTGTAAGTTTCGAAGTTCATGTTTTAAAATGTTTTAAACATGAAAAAGGAAAGGAAATATGGGTTCAAAATGATGTTTTGAAATGATATTGATTCTTCCAAAATGTTTTCCAGAAAGTTTATGAATGTTCTTCAGTTTAAAAGTCGTAATATCAATATTTGATAACGGTGTAATCGGTAGTTGCTAGTTGAATCATTATAAAGTATGGTTTGATAGGCAACGACTGATGGCATAGTTGTTGTTTTGATGTTACAAATGTTGAGTTATGTTTCAGCAGCTGCATCTCCTTGTTAAGATTCAGCAACTGCATTGTTATAATGTTTACGAATGTTCTTCCTTTTGCTGTAATATCGGGATTTGATGATTGTGTAATTGGTAGTTTCTAGTTGAATCAGTATAAAGTCTGGTTTAATAGGCGACGGCTGGTAGCATGATCATTGTTTCGATATTACAAGTGTTATCGTAAATCAGCAGATGCACTGTTCATCAGCAGGTGCATCTTTCCTTGTTAAAATCAGCAGTTGCACTTCTTTTTTGAAAATCAGCAGCTGCATTGTTATCGTAAAACTAGCAGCTGCATTTCCTTTGCCAAAATTCAGCTGTTGCGTTGTTTTCATAAAATCAACAGATGCACTGTACATCAGCATGTGCATTCCTATTGAAATATTTCAGTCGTTGTATTTCTTTTGTAAATTCCATTTGGTGCACTGTTCACCAGCAGGTGCATTTCTTTTGCTAAAACCAGCATGTGTATTTCTTTGTTAACACCAGCAGGTGCATTCCTATTGAACTAATTCAGCAATTGCAATATTTATTTTGTTATGCCTGCGACTGGTTAGACACGCTAACGCAAGAAATCTAGCAGTTGCACTCTTTTTTCGAAATCAGCAGCTGCATTGTTATCGTAAACTAGCAGCTGCATTTCCTTGTCCAAATTCAGCTGTTGCGTGTTTTCATAAAATCAACAGATGCACTGTACATCAGCATGTGCATTCCTATTGAAATATTTCAGTCGTTGTATTTCTTTTGTAAATTCCATTTGGTGCACTGTTCACCAGCAGGTGCATTTCTTTTGCTAAAACCAGCATGTGTATTTCTTTGTTAACACCAGCAGGTGCATTCCTATTGAACTAATTCAGCAATTGCAATATTTATTTTGTTATGCCTGCGACTGGTTGACACGCTACGACATCGTTTCACTTAATTCATATATTTCAAGTTGCGACTGGTTCTGTATGTTAGCGTTTTCTTATCCTGCGACTGGTTGCACTGTTCATTGCGACTGGTTTATGCGCTAACGACGTCGCTTCAATTTACATTTGTTTAAAAGACCTTGTTACTGGATTCCTTTCTTGCGACTGGTTTCCTATTCCTTGCGACTGGTTTTCTTTCGACCAGTTCCATTTTAACGATAAGTTCCCAGAGGTTGAATTCGATTCTCAGAAAATTTTTAAAATGGGAAGCAAATGTTTAAAATGATGGAACCCGATGATTTACAGAAATTTCAAGGAATGTTTAAAGAAAGAATTGTTAAGAAACAAAAGCTATTTTAGATTATGGCATAGATAGTTGACGGTCACCCATTGAAGAAGGGTGAGCAGTTGTCTAAATAACGATTGCCCTTTCATATGAGCTATATGCTAAAACTGATATCGGAAGTCATTTTGATCAAAGTGCAAATTGGACCATGTGGAACTTATATGCCATAACCAACTGAAATGATATTGAAATTGTTAACAATGAGAAGCTGGGCTATCATCCCCTGTTTCTGCCATTGAAATGTATATTGAACTGTTTACGAAAATGATATTGTTCATTGGAGTTCCATAGCATATGTATTGAACAGATGGCCACCTGTATATTTGAATTGTTATTACCCAGGTTTTACCTGCTGAGCCCTTAGGCTCACTAGCTTTTAAAATGGTGCAGGTGCGACAACTGATGGAAGAACAGCAGGTGAAAATTGAACCAGCAGCTGGGTGGTTTTGTTTATCAAGGGGCCAACGTAATCCGTGTCTATGATAATGTTGTTTTATCTTTTGTAGGATCTGTATTAGATCAGTTACGACTTTTGTATATTCCTATAGAATGACAATTGTTGTAAACGCAATTGCAATATATATATAAGACTTGTTTTCCACAATCATTGTTTCCAGCAGTTGGCGTCACGGTAGTGTAAATTGTCTGTGTCTGGTTGTGTTTCGAGTTTTCTTCAAGTTATAGGAGATACAGCCTATAACGAATTATCTTTTAGCCCTTCTTTTACTCGAAAAATTTTTATTCACCCCAAATCGTGATTCCCGTGGGTTCGGGCGTCACACTTCTCCTACGCAGGCACATAGGTCAAGGGTGCCGCAGTCTAGAGGGTCCTTTCAGCAGCCTGGATTGTCACGATTCATAGAGTCTTCTCAACCTCAATATTCAGGACTCCAACAGGCTCAGGTGAACGCGATGACGAGGGAGTCGGTTGAGGATGCGCCTGAGGGAGTGAGTGTAAGTACTTGCTCTATTTCTTATTCCCGCAATGGTTTTAATTGATGCAGGAGCATCACATTAATTCTTCTCTGATGGATTCATATGTGAGTATGGTTTGGGTACTAGTTCTTTGTCAAATGTTGTGTCTGTCATAGCTCCTGCCGGTGCGAGCTTGTTTTCTCGAGAGATTTTCCTGGACTATGTGGTAAATTTTGGTGAGAATATGCTGATAACCAGTGGGTTTTGACTTTATTTTGGGGATGTATGTGTTATCTAGCTTTAGAGCTACAGTAGATTGTTTTGTTGTCCGTTTTAGACCTCAATCTGGTTAGAAGTGGGATTTGTACGGGCATGAATCTTGATCTAAGATTCCACTAGTCTCAGCCATGGAGATGTCTGTGTTGTTGTCTTTGGAGAATTCTTGTTTCATGATCTATGCGTTCGATGTATTCCCATAACCTAATTTGGAGCTTGGTTATATTTTCGTCGCTCGAGAATTTCCAGATCCTCGAGGAGATTCCTAGTTTCCCTCTGAGAATGGAGATCAATTTCAGTATTGAGTTGGTACTTGGAATAGCCCCAATTTCGAGAGCCCCGTATCAGTTGGCACCAGCACAGTTGAGAGAACTGAAGGTTTTCAACTGAGCAATATTTTGGAGAAAGGTTTCATTAGGCTGAGCATGTCACCTTGGAGAGCCCCGATTCTTTTTGTGAAGAAGAAGGATGGATCGATTAGGATGTGCATCGATTTCCGGCAATTAAACCAAGTGGCTGTGAAGAATAATTATCCATTGTGGAGGATCGATTATTTGTTCGACCAACTTCAACGGTGTACTCTATGATCGATATTGATTCGGGTAATCATTAGTTGAGGATTAGTGAGGAGGACACTTCAGAGATAGCCTTTCGAACGAGGTATGGGAATTATGAGTTTCTGGTTATGCCTTTTGGACTAACGAATGCCCCAGCAGTCTTGATGGATTTGATGAACTGAGTGTTCCGAGAGTTCATAGATCGGTTTTTTATAGTGTTCATTGATGATATCTTGGTCTATTCGATGACCAAGAGGCAGCACAAAGAACATATAAGGTTAATTCTCCAAACTCTTCGAGACTCACAGCTATACGCTAAATTCTCCAATTGTGAGTTTTGGTTGGGTAGAGTGGTATTTCTGGGTCATGTCATTTCTTCTCAGGGTATCTCAGTTGATCCCAGTACGGTAGAAGCTGTTGTGAACTGGGAGCGTCCCAGGAATGTTTCTGAGATTCTTGGCTTTATTGGCTAGTTCTTACAGTCATTTATTGATGGATTTTATAAGATAACCAAGCCTATGACGTAGTTGACTCAGAAAGATAGGAGATTTGTTTCGATGAGGAGTGTGAGAACAATTTTCAGTCGTGAAGGAGAAGTTAATAACTGCTCCAGTGGTAGTGTTGTCTTCGAGTTCAGGAGGTTTTGTGGTATGTTCTAATGCGTTGCTTAGTGTACTGGGTTGTGCTTTGATGCAAAACGGACGAGTCATTGCTTATGCATCTCGACAGTTAAAGTCTCATGAGACTCGATACCCGGTTCATGACTTAGAGTTGGCAGCCATTGCGTTTGCTTTGAATATTGGTGGCATTACCTTTATGGTGACCAATTTGTGGTGTACACCAACCACAAGAGCCTTCAATATCTCTTTCTCAGTTTCATTTGAACATGAGACAACGCCGGTGGATGGAGTTACTCAAGGACTTTGATTGCGAGATACAATACCAACCGGGAATGGTGAATCTTGTTGCTGATGCCATTAGTAGAAAAGCCCAGGTTTCAATGCTTGCATACTTGACTATCTCAAAAGTCCATGACCATTTGGGAACGACTGGTTGGCGGTTTCAACAACGCGATGATTATTTTGTGGTTCCCTGTGTTCAGGTCAAACCGCAGATTGTGTCAGACATCTGAGCAGCATAGAGAACAGACCAGTATATCCATGAGTTGAAGTTAAAGATTCAAGCAGGTCAGCTGAATGATTATTCTGTTGCTTCTGATAGGTTCTTGAGGTTTCAGGGTGGTTCCTAACTAATCTACTTGAGGGAGACAATCTTGAGAGAAGCTCACTGTAGTCGCCACAGTGTCCACCATGGTGTGAGAAATATGTACCACGCCTTGAAATCACACTATTGGTGGGAAGGAATGAAGAATGATATCGCTGAATTTGTGGCTCGATATTTGAATTTCCAGTAGGTCAAGGCTGAGAGGATAAGACCTTGTGGTATATTGCAGAGTTTTGAGGTACCTCAGTGGGATTGGGAGCATATCTATGGTGTGACTCATTTGCCTCATTCCAACCGAGGATGTGATGTGCTTGGGTTGTGATAGATCGACTATCTAAGTCATCTCACTTCATTCCGTACGATATGACGTGTTCTATGAAGAAAATGTCGAGATTATACATCGATTTTGTGATAAGGTTGCATGTTGTGCCGGTGTCAGTAACTTCTTATAGGAATCCAAGGTTTACTCCAGATTTTGAAAGAGTTTGCAAGCATCTTTAGGTTCTAGATTGGCTATGAGTACAGAGTATCACCCTGAAAATGATGGCCAACCCAAGACGATTATTCAGACCTTATAAGATATGTTGCGAGTTGTAGTGATGGATTTCAATGGGAGTTTGCAGGATTCCTTGTATTTGGTAGAGTTTTCGTACAACAAAAGCTACCAAATGACTATTGGGATGGCACCATTTGAGGCGTTGTATTGTAGGGAGTGCAGATTGCCGATTTGCTGGGAAGAAGTTGGAGAAAAGAAGTTATCCTCACCTGAATTTGTTCAGAAAATGAGAGATCAAGTCGATCTAATCCGCAATATGATGAAAGCAGCACAAGATCGTCAAGCCAGCTATGTGAATAGAAGGAGTAGAACTTTAGAATTTCAGGTTGGTGATCAAGTTTTCATAAAATTTTCTCATTTCAGAAGTGTTATGAGATTTGGACTCAAGGGAAGGTAGCGCATCATTATATCAGACATTATGTGTGAGACCTGATTTTTGTATTAAGGATGAATTGTGGAAATTAATCGATTGATTAAGAGATTATGTGGGTTTGATCTCTGTTTTGAAGTTTAAGTTGTTTTTCGGGTCGATTTCACGCCTTAGAACAATTTTGGAGATTTGCGATTTTGAGTTAGAGATACCTGCTGATTTTAGCTCTGATGACGTCATGCCTTAGTTGGGTTTCGAAGCAGCTGACGTAAACTTTGCTGCTGGCAGCTTAGCGCGTTTTGTATCGCGGGGAAGTTATACGTTGTCGTTTTGATGTGTGCATGGGCTGTCAGCAGTTGGTTGTTAGCGTAGCGTTGTGAGAAGAGCTGGTGATAGCAACGCCGCTATAGGATATCGAAACGATGGCGTTTTGGTGAAGTAGCAGCTGGGTGATATCTGTTAGCAGCTGGTTCCTGTAGCGAGTGCAATACGCCGCCGTTTAGATTAGTTGAAGCGACGACGTTTTGGGCATTTAGAGATCAGCTGCTGGTTTTGTTAACGCTTTTAGTATTAGCGCTCAGCTCTTGGAAGCTAAGTGATGTGTTCAATGCGACACCGTTTCATTTAGTAGGAACGCTGCGTTTTGGAGTTGCGCGTGCGACCAGCAGAAAGTTGCATCTGCTGATTTTGTCGGTGGGTTGTTTTGAAGATTTCAGCAGAGGCGGGATTTTATATTTATAGACTTGGTCTTGAGTTGAGATGAAAATCCCACACTTAGAATATTTTTCCAGCCTTTCGTTCTCTGTTTTCTTAACCCTCGTTACTGTTCACCGTGAGCTTTTCCGGTAGATTCCCGTCGTTTCCGGCCGTTTTTTTGGGCAGTTGAGGTAGTGTTGGACTCCTCTCGTGAAGCTCTTCCTTTTCGTACCAGTTTTAGAAGCTGAAATTGGCTAGTTGAGGAACGAGAAGTTGCTGCCAGTTCGTGAATTTTGTAGTAGCAAGTAGAACTTCATTCCTCGCGTTGAGATCTTGTTTACTAGCTTTGTTTTAAGCTTCTTGCGCAGTTGTGGTAGTGGGAAACAGTGTTGGTTGAGTGTAGCTCCCAGCTGTGATTTTCTGTTAGATCCCTGAGTTATATGCTTATTGTTTAGCAGGCTTTTACCAGAGTCTTCGGGATTTCTAGCAGGGTTTTTGTGCTCAGTAGAAGGTACGGATTTGAGGTTATAAATTCCAGCATGGTGATGGCTTGGATAATTGCGAGATGGCTATCTGTTGGCTGCCCTGTGTTGTTGCCTGCTGAGGCTATGTTTTGGGTTTGCCGTGTGTTATATGGTGTATGCTACTGGTTTTGTTATTACTGTGTATATTGTTGATATGTTCACATCTTCCAGCATGGACATACACGCATTTGCCTCCCTCTTCAGCCATTGTTGCCGTCTTTGTTGCTATGTTTTCTTACCAGGATGCGAGGGCGAGCGGCGATACCGCACTCTCATTTCCCTGCTGGGTCGAGTTAGCCCCTATGCGCCGAGTGGCTAACTACCACAGTTCATAGGTTGAGCAACAGCAAGGGAGTTGTTTATTGCATCTGGTACTCGAGTGTTGTGTCCTGGCGAGTGGCTAACTACCACACTGGGAACACACCCTGTGGCCACTATTTTATTTTGTCAGATCCCGCTGAACTGTTGTTTCCCTTATCATGCATAGCATCTGCATTTTATTCTTGTTGTTACTTGCTGTTTTATGTTTGCTCTCCGTACTGGGGTTTAACCCCATGTCCCTCCGGGGCTTGGTTGTTTCTTTGTTGCTTTGTTTTCAGGAAACCCAGGTTCTACAGCTGGTCGTGGGTTTAACCCAGCTGGTGGTGCCCCAGGAGGTGGCTAGCGTGTCCCAGTTGCATATAGCATACTTATATATATGTATCGGTTAGCCAGGGAGATGCCCTGCGCTTTGTTGTTGTACTCGTAGGGGAGTCTGATACATGTTTGGAATTATGTATGCTTTATTGTTGGTTGTTTTATGAATTGGGAAACTTATTTTAAGTATTGTTGTATTTTAAATTATATGTTTAAACCGTCGGGCCTAAAAGCGAAAATTTTACCCATTTTTGTTAGCTTCCGCATGTGTTTATCTGTGGTGATCACGAGGCCTGACAATAATGATTGATGATGAGCTGATCTGGGATACGGGCCCAGTGAACCTCTATTAATGTATCTGATGATGATGTAGGTCGGGTAAATCCGGCCGCCACGTACGTTGGTTTTAGATTGATCAATCGAACATGGTCCACACTTCATGGATACGACTCACATGTTTTTATGTCATGTTATGTCATGCCTTATATATGTTATATATATGATATGTTATGAAATGTACGAACAAAGTTTTAAGATCATTCATGCATTCATGTATTAATGTTATTTTATTACAAGTATGTGCCTGCATGCTACCTTATTAGTATGTACCTTGTTATTTTAAAAGATAGAGCATGCTGAGCCTATAGGCTCACTAGGTTTAAATGGTGCAGGTGATGACCCTGTAGAGTATGTCCCGACTGGCGATGAGGACCTCTGAGCGCCCGTTGCAGCAGTACCCCGTGACCGCATTGATGTTATCTTTGATATGATACTCTTTTCCAATATTGGTTTTTAATGTGTTCATTCTCAGTACTTTACTCAGACTGATGTTTAAACAGTATGGATGGTTTAACGTTTTGAAATAATAATTTATTTATGATTTAAAGTGACGGTTTAGAAAATGTTTAAAGGGAACGAGTCATACTTTCTAAGTTTATTTATTCCGCAAATGAAGGAAGGAAAAAAAATTCTAGAGTCTGGTTCGTTTATAAGCTTTTTTCGTAAGTTTAAGTGGACACTGTAAGCTGAAATGGGCATCGTAAGCTGAAGTGGACACCGTAAACTGAAGTGGCAACCATAAGCTGAAGTGACCATCATAAGCTAAAGTGGGAAACATGAGCTGAGGTGACCACCGTAAGCTAAAATGGACATTGTAAGCTGAGCTGACCACCATAAACTGAGATGACCACTGTAAGCTGAGCAGACCATCGTAAGTTGGGTTGATGTTGGATCTATGTTTACAGATCGGAATCTTAATTGATTAACACAAAACCTGCTGTTATTTTACTAACGATTTGTACTAAGTGCGCAGCGAACCAGATCGGAAGCGAGCTGGATGAAGAGAAATGTAGAAGCTCAGCAGCGAGATGGAACAAAGCACTGTAGCAGATCGAACCAAGAGCATATTGAGAAGATGTCCAAGCTAGAACAGTGAGGGAACGCCCAAGCTGGTCTAGTAGAGGAAATTCAAGCTGTTACAGTGAGGGGACACCCGAACTGGTCCAGCAGAGGATAACCAGATCACAGAGGACATCCAAGCTGGTTCACCAGCTTGGAGCAAGAGCAGCTCAGAGTTCAGCAACCAGCTCAGAGACCAGTTCATTAAAAGCAAAGCAGTTTGAACTTAACCATATTCTAGGAATGATTTAATCAAATTCAAACTGATTTGGTGCAACGTCTACATAAAGACAAAGCTCAATTTAAGCAAAGGTTGCAGCGCATTAAATTAAGAGAGCCCAAAGTCTACAAAGCCTGCAATTGCATTTATTGACAAAGGACGCAAGGTACAGCCGTGTCAGAACCTTTTCAATAGACTTTTCAACGACTGGATTATTGTGTCCAACGGGAAGATTCTGCACAGAGGCTACATATAACAAGAGTAGCAGCAAGCAGCAAACACAGGGAAGAAAACAGAGAGAACAGCTTTCACAGAAGCACTTCCCAGTGTGTGAGAAAATAGCCAAGAGAGTGAGCTTACGCTGAAAACTTCTCACACACAGATTCACTCACATATGAGAGCTGAGAGCTTAATTGTTTAGTTGAGTGAATCACAAAACACAAACTTTCATTGTAGCCTTTCTCACTAAGACGTAAAAGAAGTGAGTTAGACACACGCAGCTTGCGGGCTGGTGTGCAGTGGTGGTTGCTAGGAGTTCTTGCGGCTGCTAGTCGTAGGAGTGGGTTTATACAAATGGTTGTATAAATCAAATCTTCTAGTGTAATCATTCCCATCGAGAAAGAAAGGGAGATGTAGGAGATTCAGCTCCGAACTTCCATAAACAAATCGCAGCGTATTTCTTTACAGCTTTTTGCATTTACATTCACGCATTGCATATCTTACAACTGCGATTAAATCTGTTAAGTGGCTTTCGATTATAAGAGTTCAGTTTGAGTTGTTTCTGCATGATTTTAATTCATAACTCAATCTGTATCTAGGTGCACAAACTTTCAATGAGCTATTGTAGCTTGAGATTTAACAGACCAGATCGAGCGACCAGCTCGTAGTAGCGCTGCGATCTGGTACCAGCTTAGGCACGATATGGTTGCTGGTTGTGTGCTGATTTTAAAACAAAATTTTAAATGCACACAAATCTGGTGTTTTTTGGATCCTATCAGTTGACCACCGTAAGTTGAGTTGACCACCGTAAGCTGAGTTGACCACCATAAACTGAGTTGACTCCCGTAAGCTGAGTTGACCACCGTCAGCTGAGGGAACATCCTAAGCTGAGAGGAGGGTCATGATCTGATCTGCGTACTCTAAACTGAGTCAAGTGCTCTGTGTTGTTTTAGTGTGTGATCTGGTCCGAAGCCCCGAGCCGATCTGGGCAGACGTGCTGATCTGTGCACTCTAAAATGAAACGAGTACTCTGTGATGTTTTAGTGCATGATCTGGTCCAAATCTCGAGCTGATCTGGGTAGACGTGCGGACCTGAGTACTGCGAGCTGAGAGGAGAGAGCGTGATCTGAGCCCCTAAGCTGAGTTGTTGAGGTGTGAGCTGTACAGGTAGCGTGTGTTGTTCTGGTCGCTGCAAGCTAGCTGTGCGTGGTTTGAGTTCTGGTGAACATGCTTTGTTAGCAAATCTGATTCGTCTGATACTGTGGGATTTCGACTGCATAGTTGGGATGGATGTGCTGTCCAACTACAGGGCCTCCGTGGACTGTTTCCATGGGATTGTGCGCTTTAGGCCTTTGTCTGGCGAGAAGTGGGACTTCTACGGCCAGGACTCTAGATCGAAGATTCCGTTGGTTTCCGCAATGGAAATGTTTAGTTTGCTGTCTTTGGGAAATGCTGGCTTTATGATCTACGCGGTGGATGCGTCTTCTTCTTCAGGTGTTCAGCTTGGTGACGTTCCTGTAGTGCGACACTTTCCCGACGTTTTCCCGGAGGAGATTCCTGGTTTTCCTCCGAGGCGGGAGGTAGACTTCAGCATAGAGTTGGCGCCTGGAACAGCTCCGATTTCTCGTGCCCCGTATCGTCTAGCGCCTGCGGAGTTGAGAGAGCTCAAGGGTTCAGTTAGATGATTTGCTAGAAAAGGGTTTCATACGCCCTAGTATGTCACCGTGGGGAGCGCCCATTTTGTTGTGAAGAGAAGGATGGATCAATGCGAATGTGCATTGATTTTCGTCAGTTGAATAAGGCCACTGTTAAGAATAAGTACCCGTTGCC
>KV008271.1:37915-48122 GCA_001598015.1 Dorcoceras hygrometricum
TGAACAATGAAACCAACAGCTGATGAACAATAAAACCAACAGCTGATGAACAATGAAACCAACAGCTGATAAACAATTAAACCAACAGCTGATGAACAATGAAACCAACAGCTGATAAACAATTAAACCAACAGCTGATGAACAATGAAACCAACAGCTGATAAACAATTAAACCAACAGCTGATGAACAATGAAACCAACAGCTGATGAATAATAAAACTAACAGCTGATGAACAACGAAACCAACAGCTGATGAACAATGAAATCAACAGCTGATGAACAATAAAACTAACAGCTGATGAACAACGAAACCAACAGCTGATGAACAATGAAATCAACAGCTGATGAACAATAAAACCAAAAGCTGATGTGAGAAATTTTCGAAACCAAAAGCTGACTTTAAACTTGGTGTTGCAACATCAAAACGACAGCTACGCTATCAGCCGTTATCTATCAAACTAGACTTTATATCGATTCGATTAACAACATCCGATTACATAGCGTCCAATTCTGATATTACAAACCACCAAAAGGAAGAACATTCATAAACATACTTGAATCAAAATCGAATCCTCAGTAACCATATTTTCTGGAAAACACTTGAAAGCATAAAAACATCATTTCGAACCCAATCTTTCTTTCCTTGATCATGCGTAAATCATTTTAAACATGAACTTCAACATATCTTAAACATACAGGCAAGGAGATCCATAAAATGAATAAAATCAATATAAGCTTTAAATGGTGTAGCAAGGATCAGCTTTTACTTGCCTTAACAAAGCTTCGCAACCGTGGTTAATTCCGGCAGAATCTTCTCCCTGAGCAATACACGAACTTCTCTGGAAAATATTTTGAAGAACACTAAAGATTTTCTTTACAAATGATAATGATCTTGCTTTCAAAACAGAAATTTATATGGAAGGGATTAGTGGCAAGGTGCTATGTTTACAAAGCATGACACACTTCAACCAAGTTGTACAAATTTTTGTAAAATTCCCTTCAAATCATTTAAATTTGTAAAACACCAAACCTTTTTAAAAAGAAATCATTTGTCCTCATTAAAGATATTTTCAATCAATTTAAACCTGCTCATGTATCGCTCTTCGAGTCATCTGCTGGAACCAGCCGCGACGCATCTTATTTTCTGAAATCAATGAAATCAGCAAATACATAACATTTAAAATTGCCATTTTGGCCCATGAAATTAATAAAATGCATAAATGTGGTCTTATGGATTTTGGGGCGTTAAAACTATACTAACTGGGACACTCTAACCACCTCCTGGGGCACCTCCAGCTAGATTAAAACCACGACCAGCTGTAAAACCTGGAGTCCCTGAAAACAAATACAGACAACAAAACAAACCAAGCCCCAGAGGGACATGGGGTCAAACCCCAGTACGGAGAGCAACTGAAACAGCTAAAGAAACAGCATAAGATAAAATGCAGATGCTATGCATGAGACACATAACAACAGCTGAAGGCTTCAACTGAAGAAGGGAGCCAAGGAACTCAAGCACAGCTCATCAGCTGACAACAGATTCTTCAAGGAAAGGTGGTCACGGTGTGTGTACAAGCATACGGGAATTACCCGCTCATCTTTACACCACACCCGAATACCAGATGCATCAAACAACTAAACCTGCCGTTGCCCAACCCATGAACTGTGGTAGTTAACCACTCGGCGCATGAGGGCTAACAAATCCCAGCAGGGAGATGAGAGTTTGGTATTGCCGCTCGCCCTCGCATCCTGGTAAGAAACGAACAGCAACAACAAATCACAATGCAAAAAGATCATCAAACAACTAAACCTGCCGTTGCCCAACCCATGAACTGTGGTAGTTAACCACTCGGCGCATGAGGGCTAACAAATCCCAGCAGGGAGATGAGAGTTTGGTATTGCCGCTCGCCCTCGCATCCTGGTAAGAAACGAACAGCAACAACAAATCACAATGCAAAAAGATCTGAAATGACGTGAATTAATGTATGTATGCAACGGCTGATTAACACAGAACACACAGCAATCATACCAGCAACCTCACAATAAATCCCACGCCAATTCCAAGCTATAACAAGCTCAAATCCGTACCTCGATTCTGTTCAACAATTACCACACACGGGGTCCCGAGAAATCTGGTATGAAACCTGCTAAACAACGCACGAAAAGAACTCAGGGACTACACATAATTCACGGCCTGGGAGCAACAACTCAACCAGCAATTATTCGACCAATCTAACTCAACAGGAAGCTCTAAACAAGGCTAGGAGTAAGATTTCACCGAATAATCGAAGCGCTACCTGAACTACGCGAACACACGAACGAGGAAGCTACTTCGCGATCTGCTACCAGCCAACTACGCTTCCAGAAAATGGTATCAAACAAAGCACCGAAGAAAGAGGAGTCCAAAGCTTCAACTCTTACTTTCAATAGATCTTTCTATCGCCGGGAATTGGAAGAAAACCACCGCGATGAACAGTAACCTAGGGTTCACGACAGAGAATGGCAATCGGGAAAAATATTCTAAGTATGGGATCTGTTACTAATTCGAAGACCAAATCTTCTAATAAATACACTTCTCAACAGCTGACAGAAACAGGAACAGATTCCACCGACAAAATCAGTTGTCATCGCTGTTATCTCAACCAACAGCTGAATCTCTCAAACAACGTTAAAGCTAAACGGCGTCGCACCAACTTAACCAAACGACGTCGCAGAGGGACACGTCACCTTGCTACCAATAGCTGATCAACAAACCAGCAGCTGAATAAAACAACGCATCAGATCCCTCAACAGTAGATGTCTAACGCGACCAACAGCTAACTCTAAACGTTACACCCAAAACGTTGTCGTTCCAACTTATCAAAACGACGTAGTTTCGATACCCGCTAAGAAACACGCTAGCAAAACCAACAGCTAGTTCCTGTTCACAAAACATCGTCGCTTTAGAGTCCCTTAGCATTCTCTGCTGACCATCGCAACTAAAATACCAACGTTTGAAATCCACGTCAGCATTGCTGCTGCTTCCTACCAAAACGCAACGTCTGAAATACCAACAGCTGACGCGATCGCTCATCGATGATGCAAAACCCGAACAGATATCTCTCTCCGACATCTGATAGCATCTCAACGGCTGATTCCAACACTTAGACAAATTCAATTACTTCAACTCACGCATCTACTACCATCTGGTTTCAACCCGAGCGACACCTGATTGCGAAAACATAGGTCTCACATCTCTCCCCCACTAAAACACGATTTCGTCCTCGAAATCAAACTCGGGGAAACAACTGAACTCACAACCAAGAGTTCAAGATAACTGAGCAAACAACAAAGAAAAGCTACGGAAAAGAGCAACCAAAACTAACCAACTACTGGAAACTGATACAACATCTACTCAAATAGATGCGGCCACTCACGCTGCATCTTCTCTTCCAGCTCCCAGGTAGCTTCTTCCCTACCATGTTTGCTCCATTGCACCATTACCAAAGGAATGGTTTTATTCCTCAATTGTTTCTCTTTTCTGTCTAGAATTTGCAAGGGATACTCCACATAGCTCAACGTCTGATCTAGCTCAACCTCGTCAGTTCTCAACACATGAGACGGATCTAGCTCGTACTTCCTCAACATGGAAACATGAAAGACATCATGTAGAGAAGATAATTCTGGTGGCAACAACAGTCGATACACCAAATGGCAAATCCTCTCAACAATTTCATACGGACCAACATAATGAGGAGCTAACTTTCCCTTGTGTCAAAAGCGCATAACACTGCAAAACAGAGAAACTTTAAGGAATACCTGATCACCAGCCTGAAACTCTAGAGGTCGACGCCTCTTATTAGCATAACTGGCTTGGCGATCTTGGGCAGCTTTCATCCGCTGTAGAATCAGATCCACATGATCTTTCATCTGCTGCACAAACTCTGGGGAAGACAGCTGCTTCTCCCCCACTTCTTCCCAACACACAGGTGATCAGCACTTTCTGCCATACAAAGCTTCGAACGGCGCCATACCTATTGTAACTTGATAGTTGTTATTGTAGGAAAATTCAACCAAAGACAACGCGTCTTGCCAGCTACCACCAAAATCCATCACAACAGCTCTTAACATATCCTCCAACGTCTGGATAGTTCTCTCAGATTGACCATCTGTCTGGGGGTGATATGCGGTACTCATAGCCAATCTGGTACCCAAAGCTGCTTGCAAACTCTTCCAAGACCTGGAAGTAAACCTTGGATCTCGGTCAGAAACAACCGAAACAGGCACACCGTGCAGTCTAACCACAAAATCCACGTACAGTTTCGCCATTTTCTTCAAAGAAAATGTCATACCATAGGGAATAAAGTGTGCAGACTTCGACAATCTGTCGATTACAACCCAAATCTCATCACAACCTCTGCTGGAACGAGGCAAATGCGTCACAAAATCCATCGCTATGTGCTCCCAATTCCATTGGGGCACTTCCAAACTCTGCAACAGACCACCAGGTCTCATCCTTTCTACCTTAACCATCTGACAGTTCAAGTAACGAGCGACAAAACCAGCAACGTCACTCTTCAAACCAGCCCACCAGAAGTGCGGCTTCAACGCATGGTACATCTTCCGTGCACCAGGATGAACACTGTGTCTACTGCAGTGCGCTTCTCTAAGAATCTCCTCCCGAAGATCTATCAAGTTGGGCAAAACCAACTGACCACGGAAACGCAAACAATCATCAGACGAAACAGAATAGTCTTCAAGCTGTCCAGCCCTGACCTTCAACTTCAACTCGTGGATGGAAGGATCTGTCCTTTGAGCGGCTCTAATGTTCGAAACAATTTGTGGCTCCACTTGAAAAGAAGAAACCAAAACATAATAGTCAGCCGGGTAAAACCTCCAACTAGCGAGATGCTCAAAATCCTTAGAAATATACAGCGACGCAAGCATCTTTTCCGGAACCTTCCTGCTCAACGCATCAGCCACTACGTTAACTTTCCCAGGCTGGTACTTGATCTCACAATCAAAATCCTTTAGCAGCTCCATCCACATACGCTGTCTCATATTCAAGTCAGGCTGCGAAAACAGATATTGCAAACTCTTGTGGTCCAAATATACCACAAACTGCTCGCCATACAGATAGTGGCGCCAAATCTTCAATGCAAAGACCACAGCTGCTAGCTCCAGATCATGAACTGGGTATCGAGTCTCATGCGGTTTCAGCTGCCGCGAGGCATACGCAATGACTCGACCGTGCTGCATCAACACACAGCCCAATCCATTGAGCGAAGCATCAGAACATACGACGAAGCCACCTGAACCAGACGGCAAAGCCAACACAAGCGCAGTAGTCAACTTTTCCTTGAGAAATTGAAAAGGATTCTCGCATTGCTCAGTCCAAACGAACCGCTTGTATTTCTGAGTCAACTGAGTCATCGGCCTAGCTATACTAGAGAAACGCTCTATAAAACGACGGTAATAGCCATCCAGACCCAAGAAACTTCGAACCTCAGACACATTCCTAGGACAGCATCTACCTTCCTGGGATCCACAGAAATGCCATCCACTGAAATCAAATGACCCAAAAACACGACGTGATCCAACCAGAACTCGCACTTAGAGAATTTAGCATACAGCTGCGAGTCCCTCAACGTCTGAAGAACAACTCTCAAATGCTCCTTGTGCTCCAAAGGAGTCTTCGAATACACCAAGATGTCGTCGATGAACACTATCACAAACTGATCTATAAACTCGCGACTCGGTTCATCACATCCATGAAGACTGCAGGAGCATTGGTCAATCGGAAATGCATTACCAAAACTCAAAGTGCCCGTACCTAGTACGAAAAGCAGTCTTTGCAACATCTTGATCTCTAACTCTCAGCTGATGGTACCCTGAACGTAGATCGATCTTCGAATATACAGCAGAACCTTGCAACTGGTCAAACAAGTCGTCGATCCTCGGCAACGGGTACTTATTCTTAACAGTAACTTTTTTCAGCTAACGGAAGTCAATGCACATTCTCATTGTGTCATCCTTCTTCTTGAAAAACAAAATAGGCGCTCCCCACGGCGACATGCTAGGTCTGATAAAACCTTTCTCCAGCAAGTCATCCAGTTGCACCTTGAGCTCTCTCAACTCAGCAGGCGCTAAACGATATGGTGCACGCAAAATCGGAGCTGTGCCAGGCACCAACTCAATGCTAAAGTCAATCTCCCTCTACGAAGGAAAACCAGGAATCTCCTTCGGAAACACATCAGGAAAATGACGCACCACAGGAACGTCGCTAAGCTGCACATGCGAAGAAGAAGATGTATCCAACGCATAAATCATAAAACCAGCGTTCTCCGCCGACAAAAAGCTGAACATCTCCATCGCTGAGACTAACAGAATCTTCGACTGAGAGTCAGCACCGTAGAAATATCATTTCTCATCGGTCTAAGGCCTAAAACGCACGATCCCATGGAAACAATCCACGGAGGCCCTATAATTAGACAACACGTCCATTCCCACAATGCAGTCAAAATCCCACAACATCAAACGAATCAAATTTGCTATCAACACATGCTCGCCAAACCTCAGAACACCATCCAACAAAACTTCCTGGGGGAACAGGCTCACGCCGCCAGGAGTAGTAACAGACACAACATCGTGCAAAGAAATGGTATGCAGACCAACCACAAATGCATCAGAAATAAACGAATGTGATGCGCCAGTGTCAAACAACACTCCTGCAGGACTATCAACACATGCTCGCCAAACCTCAGAACACCATCCAACAAAACTTCCTGGGGGAACAGGCTCACGCCGCCAGGAGTAGTAACAGACACAACATCGTGCAAAGAAATGGTATGCAGACCAACCACAAATGCATCAGAAATAAACGAATGTGATGCGCCAGTGTCAAACAACACTCCTGCAGGAAAATCAAAGACAAGGCATGTACCTGCAATCACCCTGCTCGGCGTCTCCTCTGCTTGCTCCCTATTAATGACGTTCACCTAAGCATGCTGAGGTCCAGAGAAAAACTGCTGAGGCGACTGTCTGAAACGCGATGGACCAGGCTGCTTGAACGACCTAAACGGAGTCTCTCCAGTCCTGGGCTGCGGAAACTGAGGGGAACGACCCTTAGATGATCCTCCTCGACCCTGAGGTGGGGCTGCAGCTTGCTGCGATCCAGCCGACGGACACACCCTCGCGAAATGCCCATACTGACCACAGATATTACAAGAGCCCTGCACACCAACACACTGAGTCGACGGATGCTTGCCTCCATAGTAACCACAAAACTCTGCCCTAGAACCACTGCTACTAAAGCTACCAGACCCAGAAGAACCCGAACCAGACTTCTTCTTAAACTGATGGCCATGAGGTCGGAATCTCTGGTGGCTAGACTGTTGAGCCATCTGTTGCTGTTGCTGCTGGGGTTGATGGGTGGACTGGGAAGACTGCAAAGACTGCGCTCCCTGAGCTGCGGGACGACCACCCTGCGCACCCTGAGGCCTAGCACGCGACCTCCGGTTTCGCAGAACTTCCTCGATATCGATTGCACTATCCACAGCCTCTGCATAGCTATTTGGTTTGCTCGACAAAACCAAAGTATACAACTCCTCACTCAGTCCCTCAAGAAACTTCATCCTTTTCGCCCTCTCTCGGCCAGCTACATGCGGCACATACGCAAGAAGAGAGGAAAACCTACGGGCATACTC
Organism: Dorcoceras hygrometricum; assembly: GCA_001598015.1. Classification (NCBI taxonomy): domain Eukaryota; kingdom Viridiplantae; phylum Streptophyta; class Magnoliopsida; order Lamiales; family Gesneriaceae; genus Dorcoceras; species Dorcoceras hygrometricum. Next base: position 45,601 of record KV008271.1, read on the forward strand.
CCTAACAGACATGCTGCCCTGCTCCAAGTTGTCGAACTCCCGCTCACGGGCGTTCACGTAAGACTCCGGGACATACTCCTATCTGAAGGCAACGTATAAACTGTCCCAAGTAATCTCCACACCTGTCACCTCTAGCGTCCTCGAAGCACCTCGCCACCAGCGCTCCGCACCCTTCCTCAACTGAAAGGTCGTCAAAATCAATCGAAGCACATCATCGTACTGAACACGATCGAACAAACCAGTTGTCAGGCCCCGTGCTAATCACACAAGATTACAGCATAATTAAGCACATAATCACGGAAGAGTAAAACAGGGCTAAAAAATTTTCGAAATAATATGGGCCTGAACTCAAAACATACATTCAAAATATCAATACTCAAAATACGAGTTGACTCAAACTCATATAAAATAGGTAATGACAAATCTCAATCATCAACGATCCCAAAAATACATAAGAAGCAGGGCATCCCCTGGTTCAATACATAATAAAAATAGACTGGGACTCAGGAAACGGGGATCGACCAGCTGGCGCTCCAATCTGTCCAGCTTGGTTACCTGAAGATCCTACAAATGGGTAACACAGACCCAAACAACACAAAAGCAGGAAAACAAATACGAGGTCAAGCCTCAGTACGAAGAGCTATCAACACAGCTAATCATGAAACATGCTATAATCAATGCTATAAAATGCATGAGGGCTATCAATGATCGGATAGCTAGACCAGTGTATCAACTGGTAAATCAACTCAGTCAGCCTCTATACCCGCACGGTGTATCAACCAGGGAAATCATCGGTCCATGATCTTCAGAGCCCGTCAGCCCATCACAGCTCGGTGGCATTCAGACACAACCAATCAGTCGGTCACCACTCCGATGATAGCGTTGGAATTTTCATGCACAACTCATCAGTCGGCCAGTCACAACGTGGCTTTCAATCAGGTCATCAATCAATCTGTCAATCAGGCTCAAGAAGTATGCATGTATGCCAATAAGCCATATCAAAATTCTACATGCATAATTTACGTAAATCAGAACATGAAATCAATAAAATATTCAACAACTACTTCACGTAATTCACATCCTCAAATCAGCAGATTTCATAACATCAATCACAGCCAATGTCCACCGTATCAAACACCCGCGCAACTGCTGCCAGCAGATATCTCATCAAGCGCTACTACTGAATAGCGAAACGACGACGCATCACTCCCGCGCCATCAACAACTGATCATATTCATCAGCTGGCTCTACAATACCGTTGACTTGCGTTGAAATCTGAAATGCGCGACAACTGATTCCTCGCATTAGAGCTACGTCTGATTTCACAAAACGACAGCGTCTTTCTTCAAAATTCTAGGAATTCAGATTTCAACAAAACTTCGAAATTCCAAAATCTGAAAATTCGAAAATTCTAAATTCGAATTTCTCAATCCTCACATTCTCCCCCACCTTAAGATATTTCGTCCTCGAAATCAAAGGCGAACACAGGGAAGAAAATCAAGCAAACATCTAAACAAGCTCGAATCAAAGCTTAGAGATTACCTGGAATTACACTATCATTGCTCAAATAGATGAGGCCAATCTTGTCTCATCTTCTCCTCAACCTCCCAGGTAGCTTCTTCTCGGACATGCTTGCTCCATTGGACCATCACCAACGAAATCACTTTGTTTCTCAGCTGCTTCTCCTTCCGATCCAAAATCTGCACTGGATATTCTACATAGCTCAAGGCAGAATCCAGCTTAACTTCGTCGGTTCTCAATGTCACGCCCCGAGACCTAGACTCATGACATCGGCAATATTAAAAAATTACGAAAATTGCAAAACATTAAGCCATCATAGCATAGCTCAAACTGTTAGAGTAGATGCCCAACTAGCCAACTTGTGGCGTGTGGGTTTATAGACTCTTGTATGAAACAATCTTTATATATGATATTCGCATTTATTCATATGTCATTCTTTACTTTCATTGTGTTGTATAATGATTAACAATTGCGTTGAGTAAAGACCTAGAATACACTAAAGTGTATGTTAGATGTGATAGTGGGTATGACGGCTATCATGAAACACATCTAATAGTCACTGTGTATTCTGAACATGTTCCTAGTCGATTGGGCCGTCAAAATGAAAATAAGGCCGGCCGAGCTAGAGACTAGTATCTGCGATGCGAAATACCATGTTTCATTGGTAGGGAACATTGTGATGTTCTGAGCATGCAGATAGATAGTGACCTGGTGATCTATCGAACTACCCTGGTTCGGACTTTCCAAGTGGTTACCATTTGTCGAGTGGATAAGTCCGAGGTCTTGGTTGTACTGATTAGTCCTCACGACTCGAAACGTCATTGAGACTCTACATGATAGGCGTCTCACTTTGACTCGTTTGCCGACTCACTTGGGGTCATCAGGCGGCGGGATTGGGTGAGACCCCGATGCATGTAGGAGTCGATGCATCGTTGTTGAGGATTCACCGCTCGCAGACATGCGTGGATATCCTATGCTATCTGAGGGGATAATAGTGTATA
>KV008272.1:4822-14902 GCA_001598015.1 Dorcoceras hygrometricum
GCTATCACGACATCCATCCTCTCCACAGGAGGTGCCGCAACCTCAACCTCCTCGTCGCTAACACGAGTATGACTGCGAGCACTACGCCTATCCTCATTCTGTCCTACTGATTCCTCAAACTGACCCTACCTCTACCACGACGTCTAGGCGGCATCTACGAAAACACTCAACAGGATCAAGCAAAACAGAACAGATACAGCATAGATAGCACATAACACAAATATGCAGCACTTAATCACATAAGTCAAGCACATGCAACACACGACACTGTGCCTAGACTCAAGTGTGATCAAAGAAATTGAGCTTATCCCAGCTTAATCTCTGATACCAAAATGGTCAGGCCTCGTGCTCTAAACAGAGTAAGAACACACAAACACATGCGGAATCAAAAATCAGGTAAAATTTTCTCTTTTGGCCTGACGGTTTAAACAGTATAATTTAAAATACCGCAATACTCAAAATATATCCCAGTTTATAGAAACAACCAACAGTATAGCATAACAAAAGAAACAACAACATGTATCAGACTACAACAACAATATACAATAACGAAGCACGGGGCATCCCTCTGGCTAACTATACTGATACATATAAATATGATATACGCAACTGGGATACTCTAACCACCTCCTGGGGCACAACCAGCTGGGTTAAAACCACGACCAGCTGTAAAACCTGGATTACCTGAAAACTACACAAACAAGGAAAACAACCAAGCCCTAGAGGGACATGGGGTCAAACCCCAGTAAGGAGAGCAAATGAAATAGCTAAAAGGAATGCATAAGATAAAATGCAGATGCTATGCATGAGACACCGGATAACAGCTGAAGACTACAACCGAACAGGCAGCCAAGGAACTCAAACATAGCTCCACAAGATCAGCAACGAATCAGTGGCCACGGGATGTGTTCAAAGTGTGGTAATGAGCCACTCGCCTTGACACTACACCCAAATACCAGATGCAACAAACAACTCAACCTGCCGTTGCCTCACCCATGAACTGTGGTAGTTAACCACTCGGCGCATGGTGTCTAACAGAACCCAGTAGGGAGATGAGAGTGCGGTATTGCCGCTCGCCTCGCATCCTGGTAAGAAACAACATCAATACAACGAGATACAAAGCAATGGCTGCAACAGAAATATGAATGCAATATGGGAAATGCGTGTATGCATAAACATAGCAGCTAAAATCAACAACAATCACATATGCACACAGCAACATCCACGGCAATGCACCAGCAGCCATCTAACATTAAATCTCACGCCAATTCCCATCTACATCAAGCTCAGATCCGTACCTTATACTGTGCTCAACAACAATCACATATGCACACAGCAACATCCACGGCAATGCACCAGCAGCCATCTAACATTAAATCTCACGCCAATTCCCATCTACATCAAGCTCAGATCCGTACCTTATACTGTGCAACAATTACCACAAAGGGATCCCGAGAAATCTGGTTAAAAACCTGCTAAACAATGAAGCATAATTCTCAGGGATACTAACAGAAGCTCACGGCTGGGAGCCACGCTCAACCAACGCAATTACTACCAATACAACTAACAGGAAGCTTAATTATAGGCTAGGAACAAGATCTCATCGCCAAGGAATGAAGTTCTACCTGAATTACTCAAAATACGAACGGGCATCAAATTCGCGTTCCTCAACTAGCCAACTACAGTCTCCAAAAGTGGTATGGAATGGAAGAGCTTCTCGAGATGAGTCCAACGCTACCTCACACGCATCAAAAAATGGCCGGAAACGACGGGAATTTGCCGGAGAAACTCACGGTGAACAGTAACCCAGGGTTCGAAGCGAAGAACAGCAATCAGGAGAATATTTCGCTAAGTATGGGAATCCAATAAATCAGTCGAAGACCAAGTATTCCTATATATATACAACTCAACTACTGGTAACAAATCCCACCGACAAAACCAGTCGATACTCGCTAAAACACAACCAGCAGATGCAAAGCAATCAAACTGCTGAATCTCTTAAATGATGCTAGCAAAACGGTGTCGCAGCGACTTAACTAAACGACGTCGCACAGCTTACGTCATCGTATCTACCATCAGCTGGTCATCCAAAACCAGCGACTGGATTCCTCACTCAACGCGACGTATCTTTACAGCTGGTACCAAACGCGACATCAAAACGCAGCGTTTCAACTAATCTAAACGGCGACGCTTAACCACGTCAGCAAATCTGTTGAACTAACACAAGCAACGACTGATCGTTACTAGGGGCAATACCAGCTGCTGATTTCTTAGCGCTAACCAAAACGACGTCGCCTATATTAATCCAAACGACGGTGTATAGCTCTTCGCTACAGGAGCTTGCTGCTAACAGATATCATCCAGCAGATACCTCACAAAACGTCACCGTTTTGAAATCCTTAGCCCTCACTACTGAATCCACGTGAGCGTTGCTGCTGGCAGACTTTGTCAACGACTGGTCACTCACGCAAAAACGACGGTGTTTGATCTCCCGCGATACTAATACACGCTACGACTGGTTTTCACCAAATCGACCAGCTTTCATCACGAAACCAGCTTTCACCCAAAAATCTCAAAAATACGAAAACTTCCAGAAATCTCTAAAAACCGATTAATTCCAGCAAAATTAATCTTAATACAATCCAGGTCTCACACTCATCGCATATGGATAAGGGGAGGAATGCATATTGAATTGCAGAGCGATTTCCCGAAAGGAAAGAGCGGAAAGATCTCTTCTGACGAGCTGATAGATTACGCGAGATCTGTGGACGCCAAGATCTCTAAGGCTGGGCAAGGCTAAGCCTTAGGGAAATATAAAAGAGATTCTGTGGATTGAATCCTCTATTGCTCCTCTGGTCCATATATATGAGAACTTTTGTGTAGCGTAGACTTTTCAAAATTTCATGCATACATGCTGCTTTCGACAAACTGTCTTCCCATGCATAACATTTTGTTTCGAAATAAAATAACACCATGTTCTATTAACGTGGAGTTTTGTTTTAAATATTGAGGGGGAGACAAGATTTCAACTCTTTTTGATTCCCACAAAAAGGGGGAGAAATATTTCAAGCTTAAACATACCTGCATATGTTTATCCAGATTTTGTGTAAATCAAAAAGGGGGAGATTGTTGGATCTGTTTTTACAGATCAGAATCTAAGTTTTGATTCACACAAATCCGTTACTATTATACTGGCGATTTAAATTTAGTACGCAGGTTGAGCTGAACAGAAAAATGCGATTTCGGAGGCCTAAATGAAGGAATTTGGCCGAAAAGCAGCTTAGGTCACGACAAAGAGGTGAATCTTGCTCGTTGGACCGTTTCGGAGGGGGTAGCACAGGTCTCACGCAAAAATATGCAAGTTCATCCCGAACCTTTCAAATTCCCCGGCCGGATTATAAAGCCTGCTCAGCAGCCAGAAAGCACTGATAGCAGATTTATTGAGAGCAGATAGCAGTGCAGATTGAAAGTGGACCAAGTTGGAACAGTAAGGGGACGCCTGAGCTGGTCCAGCTAAAGACCAGCCCAAAGTTCAGCAACCTGCTCAACGGACAGAACAGAGAGAAGAGCAGAAATCAAGAGCAGAATCTATCAGAACAACTGGCAAATCAATTTGAACTTGAACTTATGAGAAGACAGTTTATTAGAGTTCAAATTGATTTGCAGTGTTGTCCACATCAGTACATATTTGTACAGTGCGCATGCTCAAAGTCTACAAAGCCTGCAGAAGCATTAAATGCAAAGGACACAAAGTACAACTATGAGAGAACTTTTCAGAAGCCTTTACAACGGCTATATGCTTTGTGTCCAACGGATTAAATCTGCACAGAGGCTATATATAAGATGAGCAGCAGATGAAGTGAGAGAGGTGTGCATGAGCAAAAACATATTAATCAAGTCTACTGCAGAACAATGGGAAGACAGCAGAAAACCAGCTCGGAGAGGAGCACTTACCAGTGTGTGAGAATACATTTCGAGAGTGAGCATACACTGTATAATTCTCACACACAGATTCACTCACATTTGATAGCTGAGAGCTTAATTGTATAGATGAGTGAATCATAAGCACAAGTCATTGTGTTGTCTTTCGTACTGAGACGTTAAAGCAGCGCCGCCTTTCTCATTGAGGCATAAAAGAAGGGTTGTTAGTCACACAGCTTGCGGGCTGGTGTGCAGTGGTAGATGCTAGGAGTTCTTGCGGCTGCGGGTCGTAGGAGTGGGTTGTAGCGAGGGTCGTTGTAATCAGTCTTCTAGTGGATCCTTCCCGTTGCGGAAGAAGGGGAGACGTAGGAGAGTTTGCTCCGAACTTCCATAAACAAATTCATCGTATTTTCTTTACAGCTTTCAGTACTTACATATTCACGCATAGAATATTTGTTTATACGCACAAAAATTTTTATTTGGCCTTCGAACGTTTGAGTGCAGTTTGAGTTATTTCCGCATGTTTTATTTACATTAATCAATCTGTATCTCGGTGCACAAAATATTCAAGAACGCTGAGCTATTGCAGCTCAAGAAAAGTTAACCAGATCGTTCGATCGTATGTCGAGCTGATTTCAGCTTCCAGCTGGAATCAACATGTTTAGCGCTCGCTGTATTTTCGAGCTGGTCTCAACAACCATCTGGAACCAGCTTGATTACTGCGAACCGGCTTCAATTCCTTGCTGAATCCTGTGTCTTAGCATTCGATCTGGTTACACCCTCTAAGAACTGGTTATTGATCGAATAACTAGTCATTGCACATAGATAGAGGGTCCATAAATCGATCCCCAACAAGTGGTATCAGAGCAGGTTGTTCTTGAATAGTGCATTTTCTTCGAAAAATGTTTTTAAAACAGTTTTAAAATACGCTCTAATATCTGTTAGAAAGCCTGTCCATGCTACAAAATTTTTAAGGTTTTCAAAACTCATCGCATATGGATAAGGGGAGGAATGCCTATTGAATTGCAGAGCAATTTTCCAAAAGGAAAGAGCGGAAACATCTCTTCTGACGAGATGACGGATTGCGCGAGATCTGTCGACGCCAAGATCTCTGAGGCTGGGCGAGGCTAAGCCTTAGTGAAATATGGAAGAGATTTTGTGATTGAATCCTCTATTGCTCATCTGGTCCATATATATGAGAACTTTTGTATAGCGTAGACTTTTCAAAATTTCATGCATACATGCTGCTTTCAACAAACTGTCTTCCCATGCATAACATTTTGTTTCGAAAATAAAATAACACCATGTTCTATTAAGGGGGAGTTTTATTTTAAATATTGAGGGGGAGACAAGATTTCAAAATCTTTTTGATTCCCACAAAAGGGGGAGAAATATTTCAAGCATAAACATACCTGCATATGTTTATCCGGATTTCGTGTAAATCAAAAAGGGGGAGATTGTTGGATCTATTTTTACAGATCAGAATCTAAGTTTTGATTCACACAAAATCCATTACTATTATACCGAAGATTTAAATTAAGTGCGCAGGTTGAGCTGAACAGAAAAATGCGATTTCGGAGGCCTAAATAAAGATATTTGGCCGAAAAGCAGCTTAGGTCACGACAGAGTGGTGAGTCTTGCTCGTTGGACTGTTTCGGAGGAGGTAGCACTGGTCTCATGCAAAAGTACGATAATTCATCCCGAATCTTGAAAATTCCCCGGCCGTATTATAAAGCCTGCTCAGCAGCGATAAAGCACTGATAGCAGATTGATTGAGAGCAGATAGCAGTGTGCAGAATGAAGAGTGGACCAAGTTGGAACAATAAGGGGACGCCCGAGCTGGTCCAACATTGGACAACTTAGCTGGTACAGTGAGGGGACGCCCGAGCTGGTCCAGCTAAGGACAACCAGCAGGGAAACAAGCTCAGTGCAAACCAGCTCCGGAGACCATCTGGGGAGAAAAACCAGCTGGTAGAGACCAGCCCAAAGTTCAGCAACCATCTCAACGGACAGAACAGAGAGAAGAGCAGAAATCAAGAGCATCCAGCAAAGGACAACCGGATCGTAGAGTGGCTTTGTGAAAGAAGAAACCAGCTGGGAAGGAAACCAGTTGGAAAACAAGCTCAGTGTAAACCAGCTGGGGAAAAACCAGCTCAGCAACCAGCTGGTAGAGACCAGCCCAAAGTTCAGCAACCAGCTCAACGGACAGAACAGAGAGAAGAGCAGAAATCAAGAGCAAAATCTATCAGATCAACGAGCAAAGCAATTTGAACTTGAACTTATGCGAAGACAGTTTATTAGAGTTCAAATTTATTTGCTGTGTTGTCCACATCAGGTACATATTTGTATAGTGCGCACATGCTCATAGTCTACAAAGCCTGCAGAAGCATTAAATGCAAAGGACACAAAGTACAACTATGACAGAACTTTTCAGAAGCCTTTACAACGGCTATATTCTTTGTGTCCAACGGATTAAATATGCACAGAGGCTATATAAAAGATGAGCAGCAGAAGATGAATTGAGAGAGGTGTGCCTGAGCAAAAACATATAAATCAAGTCTACTGTAGGACCATGGGAAGATAGCAGAAAACCAGTTCGGAGAGGAGCACTTCCCAGTGTGTGAGAATACATTCGAGAGTGAGCATACACTGTATAATTCTCACACACAGATTCACTCACATTTGATAGCTGAGAGCTTAATTGTATAGATGAGTGAATCATAAGCACAAGTCATTGTGTTGTCTTTCGTACTGAGACGTTAAAGAAGTGCCGCCTTTCTCATCGAGGCATAAAAGAAGGGTTGTTAGTCACAAAGCTTGCGTGCTGGTGTGCAGTGGAAGATGCTAGGAGTTCTTGCGGCTGCGGGTCGTAGGAGTGGGTCGTAGCGAGGGTCGTTGTAATCAAAGTCTTCTAGTGGATCCTTCCCGTTGCGGAAGAAGGGGAGACGTAGGAGAGTTTACTCCGAAATTACATAAACAAATTCATCGTATTTTCTTTACAGCTTTCAGTACTTTCATATTCACGCATAGCATATTTGTTTATACGCACAAAACTGTTTATTTGGCCTTCGAACGTTAGAGTGCAGTTTGAGTTATTTCCGCATGTTTTATTTACATTACTCAATCTGTATCTCGGTGCACAAAATATTCAAGAACGCTGAGATATTGCAGCTCAAGAAAAGTTAACCAGATCGTTCGACCGTATGTCGAGCTGATTTCAGCTTCTAGCTGGACATGTTTAGCGCTTGCTGTATTTTCGAGTTGGTCTCAACAACCAGTAGGAACCAGCTTGATTACTGCAAACCGGCTTCATTTCCTTGCTGAATCCTGCGGCTTAGCATTCGATCTGGTTACACCCTCTAAGAACTGGTTATTGATCGAATAAATAGTCATTGTGCATAGATAGAGGGTCCATAAATCGATCCCCAACAAGTGGTATCAGAGCAGGTTGTTCTTGAATAGTGCATTTTCTTTGAAAAATGTTTTTAAAACAGTTTTAAAATACGCTCTGATATCTTTTCGAAAGCCTGTCCATGCTACAAAATTCTTAAGGTTTTCAAAACTCATCGCATATGGATAAGGGGAGGCATGCCTATTGAATTGCAGAGCGATTTCCCGGAAGGAAAGAGCGGAAACATTTCTTCTGACGAGATGACGGAATGCGCGAGATCTGTGGATACCAAGATCTCTAAGGCTGGGCGAGGCTAAGCCTTAGTGAAAGATATAAGAGATTCTATGGATTGAATCATCTATTGCTCATCTGGTCCATATATATGAGAACTTTTGTGTAGCGTAGACTTTTCAAAATTTCATGCATACATGCTGCTTTCGACAAACTGTCTTCCCATGCATAACATTTTGTTTCGAAAATAAAATAACACCATGTTCTATTAAGGGGGAGTTTTGTTTTAAATATTGAGGGGGAGACAAGATTTCAAACTCTTTTTGATTCCCACAAAAAGGGGGAGAAATATTTCAAGCATAAACGTACCTGCATATGTTTATCCGGATTTTGTGTAAATCAAAAAGGGGGAGATTCTTGGATCTGTTTTTAGATATCAGAATCAATGTTTTGATTCACACAAAATCCGTTACTATTATACTGGCGATTTAAATTAAGTGCGCTGGTTGAGCTGAACAGAAAAATGCGATTTCGGAAGCCTAAATGAAGGAATTTGGCCGAAAAGCAGCTTAGGTCACCAAGAAGTAGTGAGTCTTGCTCGTTGGACCGTTTCGGAGGGGGTTACATCTCATGCAAAAATACGCAAGTTTATCCCGAACCTTTCAAATTCCTCGGCCGGATTATAAAGCCTGCTCAGCAGTGAGAGAGCACTGATAGCAGATTGATTGAGAGCAGATAGCAGTGCAGATTGAAGAGTGGACCAAGTTGGAACAGTAAGGGGACGCCCGAGCTGGTCCAACATTGGACAACTTAGCTGGTACAGTGAGGGGACGCTCGAGCTGGTCCAGCTAAGGACAACCAGATCGCAGAGTGGCTCTGTGAAAGAAGAAACCAGCTGGGAAGGGAACCAGCTGGAAAACAAGCTCAGTGCAAACCAGCTCGAAGACCAGCTGGGGAAAAACAATCTCAGCAACCAGCTGGTAGAGACCAGCCCAAAGTTCAGCAACCAGCTCAACGGACAGAACAGAGAGAAGAGCAGAATCTATCAGATCAACGAGCAAAGCAATTTGAACTTGAACTTATGCGAAGACAGTTTATTAGAGTTCAAATTAATTTGCTGTGTTGTCCACATCAAGTACATATTTGTACAGTGCTCACATGCTCAAAGTCTACAAAGCCTGCAGAAATGCAAAGGACACAAAGTACAACTATGACAGAACTTTTCAAAAGCCTTTACAACTGCTATATGCTTTGTGTCCAATGGATTAAATCTTCACAGAGGATATATATAAGATGAGCTGCAGAAGATGAAGTGAGAGAGGTGTGCATGAGCAAAAACATATTAATCAAGTCTACTGCAGAACCATGGGAAGATAGCAGAAAACCAGCTCGGAGAGGAGCACTTCCCAGTGTGTGAGAATATATTCGAGAGTGAGCATACACTGTATAAGTCTCACACATATATTCACTCACATTTGATAGCTGAGAGCTTAATTGTATAGATGAGTGAATCATAAGCACAAGTCATTGTGTTGTCTTTCGTACTGAGACGTTAAATAAGTGCCTCCTTTCTCATTGAGGCGTAAAAGAAGGGTTGTTAGTCACACAGCTTGCGGGCCGGTGTGCAGTGGTAGATGCTAGGAGTTCTTGCGGCTGCGGGTCGTAGGAGTGGGTTGTAGCGAGGGTCGTTGTAATCAAAGTCTTCTAGTGGATCCTTTCCATTGCCGAAGTAGGGGAGACGTAGGAGAGTTTGATCCGAACTTCCATAAACAAATTCATCGTATTTTCTTTACAACTTTCAGTACTTACATATTCACGCATACATATTTGTTTATACGCACATAACTGTTTATTTGGCCTTCGAACGTTAGAGTGCAGTTTGAGTTATTTCCGCATGTTTTATTTATATTACTCAATCTGTATCTCGGTGCACAAAAAATCAAGAACACTGAGCTATTGCAGCTCAAGAAAAGTTAACCAGATCGTTCGACCGTATGTCGAGCTGATTTCAGCTTCTAGCTGGAATCAACATGTTTAGCGCTTGCTGTATTTTCGAGTTGGTCTCAACAACCAGTAGGAACCAGCTTGATTACTGCAAACCGGCTTCATTTCCTTGCTGAATCCTGCGGCTTAGCATTCGATCTGGTTACACCCTCTAAGAACTGGTTATTGATCGAATAACTAGTCATTGCGCATAGATAGAGGGTCCATAAATCGATCCCCAACAAGTGGTATCAGAGCAGGTTGTTCTTGAATAGTGCATTTTCTTCGAAAAATGTTTTTCTTTTAAAATACGCTTTGATATCTGTTCGAAAGCCTGTCCATGTATACAAAATTCTTAAGGTTTTAAAAACTCATCGCATATGGATAAGGGGAGGAATGCCTATTGAATTGCAGAGCTATTTCCCGAAAGGAAAGAGCGGAAACATCTCTTCTGACGAGATGATGGATTGTGCGAGATCTGTGGACTCCAAGATCTCTAAGGCTGGGCGAGGCTAAGCCTTAGTGAAAGATGGAAGAGATTCTGTGGATTGAAT
>KV008272.1:28396-40802 GCA_001598015.1 Dorcoceras hygrometricum
ATGAGTGAATCATAAGCACAAGTCATTGTGTTGTCTTTCGTACTGAGACGTTAAAGAAGTGCCGCCTTTCTCACTGAGGCGTAAAAGAAGGGTTGTTAGTCACACAACTTGCGGGATGGTGTGCAGTGGTAGATGCTAGGAGTTCTTGCGGCTGCGGGTCGTAGGAGTGGGTTGCAGTGAGGGTCGTTGTAATCAAAGTCTTCTAGTGGATCCTTCCCGTTGCGAAAGAAGGGGAGACGTAGGAGAGTTTTCTTCGAACTTCCATAAACAAATTCAGCGTATTTTCTTTACAGCTTTCAGTATTTACATATTCACGCATAGCATATTTGTTTATACGCACAAAACTGTTTATTTGGCCTTCGAACGTTAGAGTGCAGTTTGAGTTATTTCCGCATTTTTTATTTACATTACTCAATCTGTATCTCGGTGCACAAAATATTCAAGAACGCTGAGCTATTGCAGCTCAAGAAAAGTTAACCAGATCGTTCGACCGTATGTCGAGCTGATTTCAGCTTCTAGCTGGAATCAGCATGTTTAGCGCTCGCTGTATTTTCGAGTTGGTCTCAAAAACCAGCTGGAACCAGCTTGATTACTGCTAACCGGCTTCATCCTTGTTGAATCCCGCATCTTAGCATTCGATCTTGTTACACCAAAATCGATCCCCAACAAGTGGTATCAGAGCAGGTTGTTCATAAATAGTGCATTTTCTTCGAAAAATGTTTTTAAAACAGTTTTAAATCACGCTCTGATATCTGTTCGAAAGCCTGTCCATGCTACAAAATTTTTAAGGTTTTCAAAACTCATCGCATATGGATAAAGGGAGGAATGCCTATTGAATTGCAGAGCGATTTCCCGAAATGAAAGAGCGGAAACATCTCTTCTGATGAGCTGACGGATTGCGCGAGATCTGTGGACACCAAGATCTCTAAGGCTGGGCGAGGCTAAGCCTTAGTGAAAGATGGAAGAGATTCTGTGGATTGAATCATCTATTGCTCCTCTGGTCCATATATATGAGAACTTTTGTGTAGCGTAGACTTTTCAAAATTTCATGCATACATGCTGCTTTCGACAAACTGTCTTCCCATGCATAACATTTTTTTTCGAAAATAAAATAACAGCTTCCAGCTGGAATCAGCATGTTTAGCGCTCGCTGTATTTTCGAGTTGGTCTCAAAAACCAGCTGGAACCAGCTTGATTACTGCTAACCGGCTTCAATTCCTTGTTGAATCCCGCATCTTAGCATTCGATCTTGTTACACCAAAATCGATCCCCAACAAGTGGTATCAGAGCAGGTTGTTCATAAATAGTGCATTTTCTTCGAAAAATGTTTTTAAAACAGTTTTAAATCACGCTCTGATATCTGTTCGAAAGCCTGTCCATGCTACAAAATTTTTAAGGTTTTCAAAACTCATCGCATATGGATAAAGGGAGGAATGCCTATTGAATTGCAGAGCGATTTCCCGAAATGAAAGAGCGGAAACATCTCTTCTGATGAGCTGACGGATTGCGCGAGATCTGTGGACGCCAAGATCTCTAAGGCTGGGCGAGGATAAGCCTTAGTGAAAGATGGAAGAGATTCTGTGGATTGAATTCTCTATTGCTCCTCTGGTCCATATATATGAGAACTTTGGTGTAGCGTAGACGTTTCAAAATTTCATGCATACATGCTACTTTCGACAAACTGTCTTCCCATGCATAACATTTTTTTTCGAAAATAAAATAACACCATGTTCTATTAAGGGGGAGTTTTGTTTTAAATATTGAGGGGGAGACAAGATTTCAAACTCACACAAAAAGGGGGAGAAATATTTCAAGCATAAACATACCTGCATATGTTTATCCGGATTTTGTGTCAATCAAAAAGGGGGAGATTGTTGGATCTATTTTTACAGATCAGAATCTAAGTTTTGATTCACACAAAATCCGTTACTATTATACTGGCGATTTAAATTAAGTGCGCAGGTTGTGCTGAACAGAAAAATGAGATTTCGGTAGCCCAAATGAAGGAATTTGGCCGAAAAGCAGCTTAGGTCACCATGAAGTAGTGAGTCTTGCTCGTTGGACCGTTTCGGAGGGGGTAGCACTGGTCTCAGGCAAAAATACGCAAGTTCATCCCGAACCTTACAAATTCCCCGGGCGGATTATAAAGCCTGCTCAGTAGCGAGAAAGCACTGATAGCATATTGATTGAAAGGAGATAGCAGTGCAGATTGAAGAGTGGACCAAGTTGGAACAGTAAGGGGACGCCCGAGCTGGTCCAATATTGGACAACTTAGCTGGTATAGTGAGGGGACGCCCGAGCTGGTCCAGCTAAGGACAACCAGATCGCAGAGTGGGTCTGTGAAAGAAGAAACCAGTTGGAAAACAAGCTCAGTGCAAACCAGCTCGAAGACCAGCTGGGGAAAAACCAGCTCAGCAACCAGCTGGTAGAGACCAGCCCAAAGTTCAGAAACCAGCTCAACGGACAGAACAGAGAGAAGAGTAGAATCTATCAGATCAACGAGCAAAGAAATTAGAACTTGAACTTATGCAAAGACAGTTTATTAGAGTTCAAATTGATTTACTGTGTTGTCCACATCAGGTACATATTTGTACAGTGCGCACATGCTCAAAGTCTACAAAGCCTGCAGAAATGCAAAGGACACAAAGTACAACTATGACAGAACTTTTCAGAAGCCTTTACAACGGCTATATGCTTTGTGTCCAACGGATTAAATCTGCACAGAGGCTATATATAAGATTAGCAGCAGAAGATTAAGTGAGAGAGGTGTGCATGAGCAACAAAAGATTAATCAAGTCTACTGCAGAACCATGGGAAGATAGCATAAAACCAGATCGGAGAGGAGCACTTCCCAGTGTGTGAGAATACATTCATGATTGAGCATACATTTTATAATTCTCACACACAGATTCACTCACATTTGATAGCTGAGAGCTTAATTTTATAGATGAGTGAATCATAAGCACAAGTCATTGTGTTTTCTTTTTTACTGAGACGTTAAAGAAGTGCCGCCTTTCTCACTGAGGCGTAAAAAAAGGGTTGTTAATCACACAGCTTGCGGGCTGGTGTGCCGTGGTAGATGCTAGGAGTTCGTGCGGCTGCGGGACGTAGGAGTGGGTTGCAGCGAGGGTCGTTGTAATCAAAGTCTTCTAGTGGATCCTTCCCGTTGCCGAAGAAGGGGAGAGGTAGGAGAGTTTGCTCCGAACTTCCATAAACAAATTCATCGTATTTTCTTTACAGCTTTCAGTACTTACATATTCCCGCATAGCATATTTGTTTATAAGCTGTTAGGACCGTTTTTAACGAGATAGCAGGCGCTGTTGTCAAGAATTGAAAATTTTGCGCGCTGCTATTACAAAGATGAGGTGCAATACCTCTAGTTCTTGAACACTAAAAACAGAGCACCGGAGACAGATCTGGTATAAATTAAAATCATGAGGAAAACACCAGAACTGAATCCTAATATTTTAAAACAACTTTGCGCAAACAGATTTCTGTTAAAACCAGTATGTGAAATCTGTTTGCTATGTGCTAGTATGATATCTGTTATGCGTGCTAAATAAATATGCAAATGCTGAACGAATAATAGAATACAATACACAAAGATTTGTTTATGGAAGTTCGAACTTCAATGTCCTATGTCTCCCCTTCTTCCTCATCGGAAGGTGCCACTAGAAGATTTGATCTATACATCGTGTCAGACCCGATCCCGCAACCAGCAGCTGTGAGAACTCCTAGACTCTACCAGCCCTCGGCTGTTCACTCAATCACTTGTTTAATTCCTCTGTGAGAAAGGCTACAAACACAGAGTTTAACGTCGTCGTGCTTGGACGGAACTGATTGTGAATTGGTTTTGAGATTCATTCACTAATGAATCTCTGTGTGTGAGATTTTTACAATGAAGCTCTCAACTCTCTGTTTCTTTATTTCTCACACACTAGGGAAGATGCTTCTACAAAAGCTGATTCTAGCTCAGCTGTCAACTCCAATAAGCTCCTCTACGAATGATAGTTGACAGCTTCGCTTCTGATTTTTCTTCCCTTTGATTGTTGTCTTCTTTTGATTAATCTTTTCTGTGCAACAAAAACTCTCTAGTTCGCTCCTCTTAAATGGTGTTCTTCTCGTATATAAAGCCTTTGTTTGAATTCAATCCGTTGGACACAAATTCTTCCCGTTTGAAATGTGTTCTATAAAGTACCGACAGGGAGTTGTCCTTTGTGTACTTTCTTTTGCAGGCTTTTTATCGTCTTCAACATTTGAAATAAGCTCAGCAGTTGACATCCAGCTTTAGTGAATCTTCAAAATATAGTTCGTCAACTGCTTCGCTACTGGTTGTCTCTTCTACTGCGACTGGTTCAATTATTCGCAACTTCTTTGCGTCTGGATTTCCTGTCGACTGGATATGCAAAGCACTGTAGCCTGCTACTAGGTCCACTGTAGCTCGCGACTGGATTCTTTGTCGACTGGTTGCAACTCTCTGTAGCCTGCGATTCGATACACTGTAGCTCGTGACTGGTACATCATCTTGCGACTGGATGCATATCAGCAGTTGGTTGTCCAGATGTTGGTCGTGCAAATCTTGCGACTGGATTACCCAACGACTGGTTGGATCAAAATAGCACGAAGACAAAACGCTGTCGTATCTACTTATCCAAACGACATCGTTTTGCTATCGCTAACTTCAAGTACCAACTACTGGTTGCATTGTAGCTCTCTGCTGATTGCTGACATCACTACTGACTTCATCATCGCTGATTATAGCTTCCTCCAGTAGACAAGCTGACGTCATCACTGCTGATTCCAGATTTCTCTTCACAACTGGATCCAGACTTCTACTGTTCATCTTCTTCTTTGAACCTTTCTCCAGCCTTAGCGAATATCACAGCTGCTGGTCTAAATTGGCCTCCGCCTGATTACGAACAACTGACTCAACTTTGGACGTCTCCATTGCTAATCCAGCTGCCGTCTAAATGATGAATCAAACCAGCTGTGAACTTTATCTTTTCTCCTCACGACTGGACAGACTTCTCCTGTTCATCTTCTTTGCGCAATATACTTTTTCTTGTTGATATCTGCACACTTCATAGATTTGTTAGAAACACAGTAATAAGTTTTGTGTAATTCAAAATTCAGTCTGGATCTGTTGACACAGATCCATCATAAGCACAAAACTGTTTATTTGGCCTTCGAACGTTAGAGTGCAGTTTGAGTTATTTTCGTATGTTTTATTTACAATACTCAATCTGTATCTCGGTGCACAAAATATTCAAGAACGCTGAGCTATTGCGGCTCAAGAAAAGTTAACCAGATCGTTCGACCGTATGTCGAGCTGATTTCAGCTTCCAGCTGGAATCAGCATGTTTAGCGCTCGCTGTATTTTCGAGCTAGTCTCAACAACCAGCTGGAACCAGCTTGATTACTAAGAACCGCTTCAATTCCTTGCTGAATCCTGCGTCTCAGCATTTGATCTGGTTACACCCTCTAAGAACTGGTTATTGATCGAATAACTAGTCATTGCACATAGATAGAGGGTCCATAAATCGATCTCCAACAAGTGGTATCAGAGCAGGTTGTTCTTGAATAGTGCGTTTTCTTCGAAAAATGTTTTTAAAACAGTTTAAAAATACGCTCTGATATATGTTCCAAAGCCTGTCCAAGCTACAAAATTTTTAAGGTTTTCAAAACTCATCGCATATGGATAAGGGGAGGAATGCCTATTGAATTGCAGAGCGATTTCCCGAAAGGAAAGAGCCGAAACATCTCTTCTGATGAGCTAAAGGATTGCACGAGATCCGTGGACGCCAAGATCTCTAAGGCTGGGCGAGTCTAAGCCTTAGTGAAAGATGGAAGAGATTCTGTGGATTGAATCCTCTATTGCTCCTCTAGTCCATATATATGAGAACTTTTGTGTAGCGTAGACTTTTCAAAATTTCATGCATACATGCTGCTTTCGACAAACTGTCTTCCCATGCATAACATTTTGTTTCGAAAATAAAATAACACCATATTAGATGTGTTTCATGATAGCCGTCATACCCACTATCACATCTAACATACACTTTAGTGCATTCTAGGTCTTTACTCAACGCAATTGTGAATAATTATACACACAATGAAAGTAAAGAATGCCATATGAATAAATGCGAATATCATATATAAATATTGTCATATACAAGAGTCTATAAACCCACACCCCACAAGTTTGCTAGTTGGGCATCTACTCTAACAAGTACAAGAACTGAAATAACTTCCTAAAAATTGAAAACTACGACTCCAAACAATCTGCGCTTGCCACTGCTGTCTTTGTTTCTATCACCACCGTTACTGTCACATTTTCTACCGCTTCTGCTACCACCTTCCCCCTTTTTCACATCACCAGCTTTCTTAAGATGTGCAAGAACTTCTGCAAGCTGAGAGTTGAGGGAGGCGAGGCTCCAATTTATCTCAGCTGATTGTTTCTATAGCATCAGTCTATTAGTTCTCCAAGGAGTGGTCAGCTTTGAGTTTGTCTCCTTTCCTGAGCAAATCCAAGTGTTGTCTTCACTGTTTGTTGACCAGCGCCATGTGTGACTGACTCAGATCTTAGATACTGAGCTCTAGAGACTTCATCCGCTTATTGAAATCCGATTTAAAGGATGACAATTGCTCTTGAGATTATAATTTCTCCGAGATTATGCTTGACACCAAATCCTGGAGTTCAGCAGTTGTCTGCGCAAATGTTGCAATACTGTATGGTTCACTGAAACTACGATCTGGTAGAATTTCTTGTTAGGACCGAAGGATCAGATCTCGAGATTCAATACTAAATAAAACAAAGGCCGTGAGATCTGATCCAATAAAATGATGAGAAAAAAAAAGAGCGCTGCTACTGGTAAAAATTTTGCGCTGCTAAAAAGAGGTGCAATACCTCTGGTTCTTAAACATATAAAATAGAGCACTTAAATAAACTTTGTTTTCAAATAAGAACATGTGTTACTGAGTTTGCTTAAATTATTCAGACTTTGATAAAAACAATAATCGAACCATCAGATCTCTTTAATTTCTCCTATTTTGTCACATCTGCTAAAAACAGCCCAACCAAAATAGAATCTTGGCATCGACACGGAACTCGCGCATTCCGTGTCAGCTCGACAAAAGATCAACCGAAGTTCACAAATCATTCTTCTCCCTATCTTCATAAATTAAGCTCTTCAAAACAGTTAAAGGATTTAAAATCAAATAGCACATGCGTTTTAAAAAAAATGCTCGTTTGTTAGGACCGAAGGATCAGATCTCGAGATGCAATACTAAATAAAACAAAGGCCGTGAGATCTGATCCAATAAAATGAAGAGAAAAAAAAGAGCGCTGCTACTGTTAAAAATTTTGCACTGCTAAAAAGAGGTGCAATACCTCAGGTTCTTGAACATATAAAAAAGAGCACAGGAGACAGATCGAGTATGTAATAAAAACATGCGGAAAACACTAGAACTAAATCCTAATTTTAAAACTACCGCAAACAGATTTCTGTGTAACAGAAATCTGCTACTGTGCAAGTGTGCATTCTGAAATGTATGCGTGCTAAATTTAAAAGAGTATGCGGCTGAATCAGATTCACACAATCAAATATTAAAGCAACTCCACATATGAAATCTGATTGCTAATGTGTGCTTAGATAAATGAATATGCGGAAATCATAAAGAAATTTACGCTGCTGTTTGTTTATGGAAGTTCGGATATAAATATCCTACGTCTCCCCTTCTTCCGCCTCGGAAGGTTCCACTAGAAGAATTTGATCTACAGAGCAAATCAAATTTGGGACTTACCCACTGCCCAAATTTGAACTCCTAGAACTCCACTCACTCACTTGTTTTACGCCTCTGTGAGAAAGGATACAGACACAGAGTTTAACGTCTTCGTGCTTGGACGGGATCTGATTGTTTGTATGGGGTTGAGATTCATTCACTATACTGTTTAGCTCAACTCTCGTGAATGTGAATGAATCTCCGAGTGTGTGAGATTTTCAGTGTAAGCAACTGTCATAATAATAAAGTCTCACACAACTGGGAAATGCTCCTAAAGAGCTGATGAAGACTCAACAGTCGACGCTCGTTGTGCGCTCCTCTCTAATGGTGGTCGACTGTTTTGTCTCTCTATTTTTCTTCCCTCTGTAATTTCTCTGTATTTGTCTTTCACACCAGCATCTCTTATCTTCTTCATCTTTGTTTGTATATAAAGCCTCTGTTCAAATATCTTCTCGTTAGACACAAGTTTTCTTCTGTTGAAATGTGTTCGATAAAGTAACGACAGTGGGTTGTCCTTGTGTCCTTTCTTTTGCAGGCTTTTGTTGTTTTCTGATCAGCTGTTGATTCATCCCTCTGCTTGTTCAGCTGTCTTCAGACTTGTTACCACATTGTTCATCAGCTGTTGCCTTTCTTCATGAATGTTCAACGAATGATATCGTTCCGCCTTTTCAACTACTGATTGCTTCAACAACTTTGAATACTTCAACACCTATTCATTCGCATATCGGGTACCGGGCGCCAACTCAATACTGAAGTCGATCTCGCGTCGAGGAGGGAATCCAGGAATCTCATCTGGAAACACATCGGGAAACTCTCGAACAACGGGGATGTCGCGCAACTCTAACCGCTGATCCTGGGAACTGTCAAGCGCATAGATCAAAAATCCTGCATTACCTAGCGATAGCAGGCTAAACATCTCCATAGTGGACACTAGGGGAATCTTCGACCTCGAATCCGTGCCGTAGAAATCCCACCTCTCACCCGTATCAGGGCGAAATCTCACCACACCATGGAAGCAATCAACTGTAGCCTTATAGCTAGATAATACGTCCATTCCCAAAATACAGTCGAAATCTCTAATCCCCAACACAATCAAATTGGTCACCAAAACATGCTCATCAAACCTAATCAGGCAATCTACTACCACCTCTCGAGACCACAGGTTCACACCAGCAGGAGTAGACACGGAAACAACATCACACAGTGGGGAAGAACTCAACCCACGCTCAAACACAAACATCTCAGATATGAAAGAGTGTGATGCACCAGTGTCAAACAAAACTCTCGCAGGATAATCATAAATAGAGCATGTACCTCTAATCACCATGCTCGGAGTCTCTTCAGCCTGGTCTCCCGTCAAGGCGTTCGCCTGCGCCTGCTGGGGAATCTGAAACGGGGGTCGGGAAGGTCCTCCAAAACGTGACGGCTCGCGAGGCTGAAAACCAGATCGCTGGGACTGAGCAAAAGGCTGCTTTCGCTGAGAAGAACCACTAGCGGAACCCTGCTGCGACTGACCCGTAGACCGCCCTCCAATCGAAGGACACGCTCTAGCAAAGTGTCCCGGCTGTCCACATGGATGGCAAAGTCCTCGGACTCCTCGACACTGCGAAGTCTCATGCCTCCCTCCGCACTGACTACAGAATCCGCCTCCAGAACCGCTACCAGAACCACTGCCAGAACCAGAGCTCACAGAACCGAAAGAACTCGAATGGCCCTTCTTCTTGAATTGTTTCCCCCTAGGTCTGAACTGCTGGCGACTCGACTGCTGTGACCCTTGCGGAGACTGATACGACTGCGACACTGCCTGAGCTGGCTGAGAAGTACGCGCGGTCGTCTGATGCACTGGAGCCTCAGGATCCATCAAACTTTCCTCGATATCCACTGCATTGTTCACAGCGTCCATAAAAGTCGCCGGAGATCCAGACAGCACCATCCGATACAGGTCAGGTCTCAAGCCCTTCAAAAACTTGTTCCTTTTCGTTCGCTCCTGGTTCGCCACAGCTGGCATGTACACTAAAAGCACAGAAAACCGCCTAGCATACTCGGCCACACGCATATCACCCTGCTTCAAATTATCAAACTCTCGCTCCCTGCTCGCAAAGTAGGACTCTGGAGTGTATTCGCGTCGAAATGCCTCGCAGAAAACATCCCAAGAGAGCACCGTCCCACTATCTCGAAGCATCCTAGAAGTACTCCTCCACCAGCGCTGAGCATCATCTCGCAGCTGCAGCACTGCCAACTTCAATCTCTTTTCTGGGGCGTACTCCAGGGTATCAAACAGCTCCTCCATCTGAACAAGCCACGCCTCCGCCCTAGCGCCACCCTCAGAACCGGCCAACGTCGGTGGGTTCGTCCGCTGAAATCAGGCTAAGACTAGCTCCATTCCACCTATCTGCCTAGTGACGTCCTCAACCTGAGCGTCGTCATCACTACCTGCCCTAGACGCCTCCTCAGAACGTCTAGTTCTCCTATCTCTTCCTCGTCTCGGCGGCATCTAAACAAGCCTAGAGATAAGATCTCACAGCAGATATAATAACAAGGCAGATAATATATCACACAAGTCACAGAGGCAATAAAAATCAAATCAAAACTCTGTGCCTAGACTCGAGTGTGATCAAAAGAAATCGAGCTTATCCCAGTTTAAGCTCTGATACCAAAAATGTCAGGCCCCGTGCTAATTAATAACAATTAACACATAATAAGCGCATAATCACGGAAGCTTAAAATCAGGGCTTAAAAATTTTTGCCTGAACTTCAAATCATACATTCAAAATATTCGATATTCAAAATATAAGTTAAATCAACTCAATACAACAAGTAACCACATAATTCAATTCAAAAGATAGATCCCCAAATACATGATAACACGGGGCATCCCCCGGTTCAATACATATAATAAATAAACTGGGACTCAAGGATGCGGGGATCGACCAACTGAACTTCCACTCGGTCCAGCTTGGTTACCTGAAACTCCTGCAAATGGGTAACACAGACCCAAACAACAAAAGCAGGAAAAGAAATACGAGTCAAGCCTCAGTACGAAGAGCTATCAAAGCAGAAAACATGCTATCAAAGCAGGTAAACATGCAACATGCTACAGATCAATGCTATGAATGCATGAGGGCTGCCAAGGAAATCAGTCAGCTAGGCCGGTATAACAAGCGGCACCGGCAATCAAGTCGCCTCTATACCACGGTCTATCAACCGGGAAATCATCGGTCCGTGATCATCGGGGCCCGTCAGCCCATCACAGCTCGGCGGTAGACACTCGTATCCGGTAGTCACCGCTCCGACGATAGCGTTGGACTTTTCGGGCACGACTCAAGAGTCGGCCAGTCACAACGTGGCACCCAATCAGGTTATCAAGTCAAATCTGTACATCAGGCTCAATATGTATGCATGAATGCCATTCAATATCCTTGCTAATTGCATACACTGCATAATACGTGAAGCAACACATAACTCAATCAATTCCATCATCTAAATTCACGTAAGCCACATAACAGCAAATCATAACATCGACAAATATACATGTTCATGCTCCAGCTACTAAGGGCTGCTCAATCGTACCTTAATAGATCAAACTACCTTAAACCGGATTCACAAGCAACGGCCAGCAACTAACTCAAGCTTACTGCCTTTGAAGCTTCCTCGCCGAATACCCTTCAAAATTCCTAGAAGCTTAAATCTGCCAAAGATACCTAATATCTTACCTCAAACCAACAAAAGATAGCTCACCCAAAGGATGGAAACGCACGGCGCAACTTACTGCTCAACCCAGCCGTTTCGCGTTCTCACTACATCTCAACACAGCCTCCAAGATTGGTAGGAAAAGAAAGGTCTTCTCAAGAGGTTTCCAACGCTACCAAGAACTCGAAAAACGGATGTCGGAATCAACGGGAAGTCGCGAAAGAAAGTGACGGTGAACAGTAGCTAAAATCGAGGGTTTCGAGTTTAAGGATAAGAAATATCAGGTCTGGAATGCTCTAAGTGTAACTCAACACTTATAAAAATATCCTCTACTCCAAAGCTACCAAACAAGTCCAACACCGACAAAAACAGATATCTACAACTTAAAATATCGCCCAACAGATTTCTCGTTCAATACAACGCTCCAAATCAAAACGACAGCGTAAAAGCACAAAACGACGTCGCATGAGCAAAACAGATCTTAGCGCTAAAAGCAACAGATCTCACGCCCGCGCGCAACTCCAAAACAACGGCGTATAGGCACCAGATCTCTCAAATGCACGCTATCACGTTCTTGCATGAGATTTGTTTACGTCACCCGCAGACTTGCTTACGTCACCAGATCTGTCGCGCTCTAGCCTCTCAAATTCGAACAGCTTTCACACAACAATCAGATCTCACCAAACGACAGCGTTTTACTTACTTCTCGAGACAACAACACGCTGCTACACAGGGGACCAGATCTCTGTTAACATTCAGCCAAAAACAACGCGAGAAACACGCTAACACTGGAAAACAGATCTCTCACAAAATCAAACAATTCACATCATTTCTCGACCAGATATCACCCGATACACACGAACTAAAATCTGGACAATTCCAACTAGAGATCTAAATATTTCCAAATCAGATTTCACTAAAATTACGAACTCCA
>KV008272.1:41069-56424 GCA_001598015.1 Dorcoceras hygrometricum
ACAGATCAGAATCTAAGTTTTGATTCACACAAAATCCGTTACTACTATACTAACGATTTAAATTAAGTGCACAGGTTGTGCTGAAAAGAAAAATACGATTTCGGAGACCTAAACAAAGGAACTTGGCCGAAAAGCAGCTTAGGTCACCATGAAATGGTGAGTCTTGCTCGTTGGACCGTTCCGAAGGGAGCAGCACGGGCCTCGGGCGAAAATATGCAAGCTCATCCCGGACCCTGCGAGCTGGATGAAGAGAAATGTAGCAGCTCAGAAGCAAGCTGGAACAAAGCACTGATAGCAGATTGATTGAGAGCTGATAGCAGTGCAGATTAAGGAGTAGTCCAAGCTAGAACAGTAAGTGGACGCCCAAGCTGGTATAGCATAGGACAACTTAGCTGGTACAGTGTGAGGATGCCCGAACTAATCCAGCTAAGGACAACCAGCTGGGAAGCAACCAGCTCGAAGACCAGTTGGGGGAAAAACCAGCTCAGCAACCAGCTGGTAGAGACCAGCCCAAAGTTCAGCAACCAGCTCAACGGACAGAACAGAGAGACGAGCGGAAATCAAGAGAAGAATCTATCAGATCAACGATAAAATCAATTTGAACTTGAAATTATGCGAAGACAGTTTATTAGAGTTCAAATTGATTTGCTGTGTTGTCCACATCCGGTACATATTTGTACAGTGCGCACATGCTCAAAGTCTACAAAGCCTGCAGAAATGCAAAGGACACAAAGTACAACTATGACAGAACTTTTCAGAAGCCTTTACAACGGCTATATGCTTTTTGTCCAACGGATTAAATCTGCACAGAGGCTATATATAAGATTAGCAGCAGAAGATGAAGTTAGAGAGGTGTGCATGAGCAACAACAGATTAATCAAGTTTACTGCAGAACCATGGGAAGATAGCAGAAAACCAGCTCGGAGAGGAGCACTTCCCAGTGTGTGAGAATACATTCGAGAGTGAGCATACACTGTATAATTCTCACACACAGATTCACTCACATTTGATAGCTGAGAGCTTAATTGTATAGATGAGTGAATCATAAGCACAAGTCATTGTGTTGTCTTTCGTACTGAGACGTTAAAGAAGTGCCGCCTTTCTCATTGAGGCGTAAAAAAAGGGTTTTTAGTAACACAGCTTGCGGGCTGGTGTGCAGTGTTAGATGCTAGGAGTTCTTGCGGCTGTGGGTCGTAGGAGTGGGTTGCAGCGAGGGTAGTTGTAATAAAAGTCTTCTAGTGGATCCTTCACGTAGCGGAAGAAGGGGAGACGTAGGAGAGTTTGCTCCGAACTTCCATAAACATATTCATCGTATTTCTTTACAGCTTTCAGTACTTACATATTCACGCATAACATATTTGTTTATAAGCACAAAACTGTTTATTTGGCCTTCGAACGTTAGAGTGCAGTTTGAGTTATTTTCGCATGTTTTATTTACATTACTTAATCTATATCTCGGTGCTCAAAATATTCAATAACGCTGAGCTATTGCAGCTCAAGAAAAGTTAACCAGATCGTTCGACCGTATGTCGAGATGATTTCAGCTTCCAGCTAGAATCAACATGTTTAGCGCTCGCTGTATTTTCAAGCTGGTCTCAACAACCAGCTGGAACCAGCTTGATTACTGCGAACCGACTTCAATTCCTTGCTGAATCCTGCGTCTTAGCATTTGATCTGGTTACACCCTCTAAGAACTAGTTATTGATCGAATAACTAGTCATTGCACATAGATAGAGGGTCCATAAATCGATCCCCAACAAGTGGTATCAGAGCAGGTTGTTCTTGAATAGTGCATTTTATTAGAAAAATGTTTTTAAAACAGTTTTAAAATACACTCTGATATATGTTCGAAAGCCAGTCCATTCTACAAAATTTTTAAGGTTTTCAAAACTCATCGCATATGGATAAGGGGAGGAATGCCTATTGAATTTCAGAGCGATTTCCCGAAAGGAAAGAGCGGAAACATCTCTTCTGACGAGCTGACAGATTGAGCGAGATCCGTGGATGCCAAGATCTCTAAGGCTGGGCGAGTCTAAGCCTTAGTGAAAAATGGAAGAGATTCTGTGGATTGAATCCTCTATTGCTCCTCTGGTCCATATATATGAGAACTTTTGTGTAGCGTAGACTTTTCAAAATTTCATGCATACATGCTGCTTTCGACAAACTGTCTTCCCATGCATAACATTTTGTTTCAAAAATAAAATAACACCATGTTCTATTAAGGGGGTGTTTTGTTTTAAATATTGAGGGGGAGACAAGATTTCAAACTCTTTTTGATTCCCACAAAAAGGGGGAGAAATGTTACTATTATACTGGCGATTTAAATTAAGTGTGCAGGTTGAGCTGAACAGAAAAATGCGATTACGGAGGCCTAAATGAAGGAATTTGGCCTAAAAGCAGCTTAGGTCACCACGAAGTAGTGAGTCTTGCTCGTTGGACCATTTCGAAGGGCGAAGCACTGGTCTCATGCAAAAATACGCAAGTTCATCCCGAACTTTCAAATTCCCCGGCCGGATTATAAAGCTTTCTCAGCAGCGAGAAAGCACTAATAGCAGATTGATTGAGAGCAGATAGCAGTGCAGATTGAAGAGTGGACCAATTTGGAACAGTAAGGGGACGCCAGAGCTGGTCCAACATTGGACAACTTAGCTGGTACAGTGAGGGGACGCCCGAGCTGCTCCAGCTAAGGACAACCAGATCGCAGAGTGGCTCTGTGAAAGAAGAAACCAGCTGGAAAGGAAACCAGCTGGAAAACAAGCTCAGTGCAAACCAGCTCGAAGACCAGCTGGGGAAAAACCAGCTCAGCAACCCGCTGGTAGAGACCAGCCCAAAGTTCAGCAACCAGCTCAACGGACAGAACAGAGAGAAGAGCAGAAATCAAGAGCAGAATCTATCATATCAACGAGCAAAGCAATTTGAACTTGAACTTATGCGAAGACAGTTTATTAGAGTACAAATTCATTTGTTGTGTTGTCCACTTAAGGTACATATTTGTACAGTGCGCACATGCTCAAAGTATACAAAGCCTGCAGAAATGCAAAGGACACAAAGTACAACTATGACAGAACTTTTTAGAAGCCTTTACAATGGCTATATGCTTTGTGTCCAACGGATTAAATCTGCACAGAGGCTATATAAAAGATGAGCAGCAGAAGATGAAGTGAGAGAGGTGTGCCTGAGAAAAAACATATAAATCAAGTCTACTGCAGGACCATGGGAAGATAGCAGAAAACCAGCTCGGAGAGGAGCACTTCCCAGTGTGTGAGAATACATTCGAGAGTGAGCATACACTGTATAATTCTCACACACAGATTCACTCACATTTTATAGCTGAGAGCTTAATTGTATAGATGAGTGAATCATAAGCACAAGTCATTGTGTTGTCTTTCGTACTGAGACATTAAAGAAGTGTCGCATTTCTCATTGAGGCATAAAAGAAGGGTTGTTAGTCACAAATCTTGCGTGCTGGTGTGCAGTGGTAGATGCTAGGAGTTCTTGCGGCTGCGGGTCGTAGGAGTGGGTCGTAGCGAGGGTCGTTGTAATCAAAGTCTTCTAGTGGATCCTTCCCGTTGCGGAAGAAGGGGAGACGTAGGAGAGTTTGCTCCGAAATTCCATAAACAAATTCATCGTATTTTCTTTACAGCTTTCAGTACTTTCATATTCACGCATAGCATATTTGTTTATACGCACAAAACTGTTTATTTGGCCTTCGAACGTTAGAGAGCAGTTTGAGTTATTTCCGCATGTTTTATTTAAATTACTCAATCTGTATCTCGGTGCACAAAATATTCAAGAACGCTGAGCTATTGCAGCTCAAGAAAAGTTAACCAGATCGTTCGACCGTATGTCGAGCTGATTTCAGCTTCTAGCTGGAATCAACATGTTTACCGCTTGCTGTATTTTCGAGTTGGTCTCAACAACCAGTAGTGATGGTCCCTGTTTGACAAAGGAACTTAGCAGCCGCTGATTTTAAAATGAGTAATTAAAATTTTCAGCGCTGCTTGGAGCTGCAATAGCTCGTTTTTCTTGAACATTTAAAGAAAGCAGAGCACCGGAGACAGATCTGGTATGATTTAAAAATCATGCGGAAAATACCAGAACTGAATCCTAATATTTTAAAACAACTCAAACATATTTATGTACAACATAAATCTGTTCGAGACTTGTGCTTGTGTGTGCTGCTGTAATGATATGCTAAGATGCTGAACTGTTTATGCGAATGCTAAATAAATAGGTGCTGAATTAAATGCGTGCTGATATGCGTGCGTGCTGATTCCTGTAAACGTGCAATACTAAAGTAAATGCTTGCTGAATGAATAACAGAACACGATACAAAACAAAGCATATTTGTTTCTGGAAGTTCGGATATCAACATCCTACATCTCCCCTTCTTCCACCTCGGAAGGCTCCACTACTAGAAGATTTGATCTTACAACTTCGTGTACAGACCCAATCCCACAACCAGCAGCTGTGAGAACTCCTAGACTCCTCAAATGCACAACAGCCTCAACTGTGTGACTGACTACATACACAAGAGTTTTACGTCTTCGTGCTTGGACGGGAACTGTAAACATATTTCGAGATTCATTCACAAATCGATGTGAATGAATCTGGGTGTGTGAGATTGATACAATGAGATCGCTCAACTCTCTGTTTTTCTCACACACGAGGGACATGCTCTAACAAGCTAATCTAGACTCAGCAATCGACTCTCGTGAAAAGCTCTTCTCTAATGGCGGTCGATTGCTTCGTCTATCTCTTCTTTGTCCCTCTGTTGGTGCACTGTATGTTCAATGTATTTTTGCAACTGAGCTGTAGTCGCACCAACGTCTTGAACACATTCGTCTCTCAACTAGACGAACTGCTCACTCTGCTCCCTTCTTCAATGGCGCTCCTCGAGTATATAGCCTCTGTTGAATTTCTTCCCGTTGGATAGCTTCCAAAACTGTTCAGCGCTTCAGATGGCTATATTGTCTTCTTTCTATTTCAGTGCAACGCTCCTCTGTAAAGTACCGACAGGAGAACAGTACTTGTGTCCTTTTCTTTTGCAGGCTTCTTGTCGCTTTCGCCATTTGAATTGAGCTCAGCAGTTGACATTCATCTTTGATAATTCTTCGTAAGTTGTCAACTGCTTCGCTGCTGAATGATTCTTCGACTGAATGCAACGCTTCGCTACTTCTTCTTTTCTTGCGTCTGAATTTCTTGCGACTGGATACTGTAGCTCGCAACTGGATTTCCCAACGACTGGATGCGTAGCAACAGCTGATTCATATAAGCTCTCGACTGGATGCTGCTGTTGCTAGCGTCTGCTTCATCAATTGCTTCGCCTGAATCTTCTTCATCAATAATAGATTTATCTTCTTGCGTCTGGATGTACAAACACTGCGACTGGAAATCTTTGCGTTGCGATTGAATCCACTGTAGCTTGCGACTGCTGAAATCAACGCAAAGTCTTCCTGCTGAATCTTTAGCGTAAGAGAAAAACGCTGTCGTATCAACTTATGTAAACGACATCGTTTTGCTATCGCTATCTCCAAATACTATCTGCTGATGAACAGTAGCTTGCGACTGGATTGCCTCCTCTACGACGTCGCTTCTTCTTGCGTCTGGATGCAAGCTATCTGCTGATTCTTGCGACTGCTCACTCAAACCATCTGCTGAATATGATGACGTCACCGATGACATCATCAACGCTAATCCATCTGCTGATTCTCCAGCACGGCGTCGCATCATCTCTTGCGCTTTGCTTCATCTGCTGATTGTGATGACATCAAGGCTGATGTCATCACAGCTGATTCCATATCTTGTGCATCTTCTCAACTGCTGAATCACAATAGCTTCCTGCTGAACTTCATCGTTCCAGCTCCAGCTGCGATTCTTCTTCTTCTTGAATAGCGACTGTTAATAGATTCATCAACAGCACTTATAATTGCGACTGTTAACAGATTCATCAACAGTAATTTGCGCATCTTCTTCTTCGATACATTTCTTCAGCAGACTTTCTCAAATACGTGTACCTGCTGGTTCACTTCGCTTTTTAACGCTAGCAGCTGGTTGTCATCGTTCCAGCTGGTTCACCATGCTCCAGCTGGTTCAACTTGGCCCTCGCCTGATTACGAACAGCTGATTCAACTCTGGACGTCTCCATCGCTAATTCAACTGCCGATACTATGAACACAATAACCCACTGCTGAATCTTTATATTGAACCAACTGCTGGACAAATACAGCTGTTTCTCTTCTTTGCGCAATAAGCTTCTTCCTGCTGATATTCTTTTTCGTTCCTAAAAACCTGTATACTTAAGTAAAATTGTTAGAATCACAATAATAGGTTCTGTGTAATTCAAAACTTAATTAGGATCTGTCAAAACAGATCCAACAATCTCTCCCTTTTTGATTTACACAAAACCTTAAATCAACAATGCGTGTTCTAACAATTCTCTCCCTTTTTGTGGGAATCAAAAAGAGAGTGAACTGCTGGTCTTCCCTCTATTTAAAAAAAAACTCTCCCTACACTGTTTCAACAAAACAACGAAACAGCAGGAGTTTTAACTTTGAAAAACAAAATCAGCTTTGGAAAGCACCAAATGCAACAATATATGATTTTGAAAACAGGAGCTGATGCATTTGCTCAAATTAACAAAGATAGTGACGCCACTCTCCCTGTCTTTTATAACATGAGCTCAAATCATTTTTAAACTCAAAATTTTGCATCAGCTGGAATCCGCAAAAGCAGAACAATTTAAAATACATCAGAGCATAGAAATATTTCAAATAACAAGTGCTACTGAGTTGCTTAAATCTATGAAGAACCAGTACAGAGAACAGCTCATATTTTTCCTTCTTCTATCTCGCCCCATGTGCATGTCACTGAGCCTCGCTCCAAGTGATCTTACAGCACAGCAAAAATAGAAGCTTGGCATCTGCCCAAGACTCGCGCATCCCGACAGTTCATCAAGCGAAAAACCGGTTCTACATAAAAACAGATCTGGCCTTCACAAAATAAGTTTCTCAAAATATTTAAAACATTTAAAATCATAGCACATGTGTTTTAAAATTAGTATTCAAGAACAACCTGCTCTGATACCACTTGATGGTCCATGTTTGACAAAGGAACTTAGCAGCCTCTGATTTTAAAATGAGTAATTAAAATTTTCAGCGCTGCTTGGAGCTGCAATAGCTCGTTGTTCTTGAACATTTAAAGAAAGCAGAGCATCGGAGACAGATCTGGTATGATTTAAAAATCATGCGGAAAATACCATAACTGAATCCTAATATTTTAAAACAACTCAAACATATTTATGTACAACATAAATCTGTTCGAGACTTGTGCTTGTGTGTGCTGCTGTAATGATATGCTAAGATGCTGAACTGTTTATGCGAATGCTAAATAAAGAGGTGCTGAATTAAATGCGTGCTGATATGCGTGCGTGCTGATTCCTGTAAACGTGCAATACTAAAGTAAATGATTGCTGAATGAATAACAGAACACGATACAAAACACAGCATATTTGTTTCTGGAAGTTCGGATATCAACATCCTACATCTCCCCTTCTTCCACCTCGGAAGGCTCCACTACTAGAAGATTTGATCTTACAACTTCGTGTACAGACCCAATCCCACAACCAGCAGCTGTGAGAACTCCTAGACTCCTCAAATGCACAACAGCCTCAACTGTGTGACTGACTACATACACAAGAGTTTTACGTCTTCGTGCTTGGACGGGAACTGTAAACATATTTCGAGATTCATTCACAAATCGATGTGAATGAATCTGGGTGTGTGAGATTGATACAATGAAATCGCTCAACTCTCTGTTTTTCTCACACACGAGGGACATGCTCTAACAAGCTAATCTAGACTCAGCAATCGACTCTCGTGAAAAGCTCTTCTCTAATGGCGGTCGATTGCTTCGTCTATCTCTTCTTTGTCCCTCTGTTGGTGCACTGTATGTTCAATTTATTTTTGCAACTGAGCTGTAGTCGCACCAACGTCTTGAACACATTCGTCTCTCAACTGGACGAACTGCTCACTCTGCTCCCTTCTTCAATGGCGCTCCTCGAGTATATAGCCTCTGTTGAATTTCTTCCTGTTGGATAGCTTCCAAAACTGTTCAGTGCTTCAGATGGCTATATTGTCTTCTTTCTATTTCAGTGCAACGCTCCTCTGTAAAGTACCGACAGGAGAACAGTACTTGTGTCCTTTTCTTTTGCAGGCTTCTTGTCGCTTTCGCCATTTGAATTGAGCTCAGCAGTTGACATTCGTCTTTGATAATTCTTCGTAAGTTGTCAACTGCTTCGCTGCTGAATGATTCTTCGACTGAATGCAACGCTTCGCTACTTCTTCTTTTCTTGCGTCTGAATTTCTTGCGACTGGATACTGTAGCTCGCAACTGGATTTCCCAACGACTGGATGCGTAGCAACAGCTGATTCATATAAGCTCTCGACTGGATGCTGCTGTTGCTAGCGTCTGGTTCATCAATTGCTTCGCCTGAATCTTCTTCATCAATAATAGATTTATCTTCTTGCGTCTGGATGTACAAACACTGCGACTGGAAATCTTTGCGTTGCGACTGAATCCACTGTAGCTTGCGACTGCTGAAATCAACGCAAAGTCTTCCTGCTGAATCTTTAGCGTAAGAGAAAAACGCTGTCGTATCAACTTATGTAAACGACATCGTTTTGCTATCGCTATCTCCAAATACTATCTGCTGATGAACAGTAGCTTGCGACTGGATTGCCTCCTCTACGACGTCGCTTCTTCTTGCGTCTGGATGCAAGCTATCTGCTGATTTTTGCGACTGCTCACTCAAACCATCTGCTGAATATGATGACGTCACCGATGACGTCATCAACGGTAATCCATCTGCTGATTCTCCAGCACGGCGTCGCATCATCTCTTGCGCTTTGCTTCATCTGCTGATTGTGATGACATCAAGGCTGATGTCATCACAACTGATTCCATATCTTGTGCATCTTCTCAACTGCTGAATCACAATAGCTTCCTGCTGAACTTCATCATTCCAGCTCCAGCTGCGATTCTTCTTCTTCTTCTTGAATAGCGACTGTTAATAGATTCATCATAGTACTTATAATTGCGACTGTTAACAGATTCGTCAATAGTACTTTGCGCATCTTCTTCTTCGATACATTTCTTCAGCAGACTTTCTCAAATACGTGTACCAGCTGGTTCACTTCGCTTTTTATCACTAGCAGCTGGTTGTCATCGTTCCAGCTGGTTCACCATGCTCCAGCTGGTTCAAATTGGCCCTCGCCTGATTACGAACAGCTGATTCAACTCTGGATGTCTCCATCGCTAATTCAACTGCCGATACTATGAACACAATAACCCACTGCTGAATCTTTATATTGAACCAACTGCTGGACAGATACAGCTGTTTCTCTTCTTTGCGCAATAAGCTTCTTCCTGCTGATATTCTTTTTCGTTCCTAAAAACCTGTATACTTAAGTAAAATTGTTAGAATCACAATAATAGGTTTTGTGTAATTCAAAACTTAATTAGGATCTGTCAAAACAGATCCAACAAGTAGGAACCAGCTTGATTACTGCAAACCGGCTTCATTTCCTTGTTGAATCCTGCGGCTTAGCATTCGATCTGGTTACACCCTCTAAGAACTGGTTATTGATCGAATAACTAGTCATTGCACATAGATAGAGGGTCCATAAATCGATCCCCAACAAGTGGTATCAGAGCAGGTTGTTCTTGAATAGTGCATTTTCTTCGAAAAATGTTTTTAAAACAGTTTTAAAATACGCTCTGATATCTGTTCGAAAGCCTGTCCATGCTACAAAATTCTTAAGGTTTTCAAAACTCATCGCATATGGATAAGGGGAGGCATGCCTATTGAATTGCGGAGCGATTTCCCGGAAGGAAAGAGCGGAAACATCTCTTCTGACGAGATGACGGATTGCGCGAGATCTGTGGATACCAAGATCTCTAAGGCTGGGCGAGGCTAAGCGTTAGTGAAAGATATAAGAGATTCTGTGGATTGAATCATCTATTGCTCCTCTGGTCCATATATATGAGAACTTTTGTGTAGCGTAGACTTTTCAAAATTTCATGCATACATGCTGCTTTCGACAAACTATCTTCCCATGCATAACATTTTGTTTCGAAAATAAAATAACACCATGTTCTATTAAGGGGGAGTTTTGTTTTAAATATTGAGGGGGAGACAAGATTTCAAACTCTATTTGATTCCCACAAAAAGGGGGAGAAATATTTCAAGCATAAACGTACCTGCATATGTTTATCCGGATTTTGTGTAAATCAAAAAGGGGGAGATTCTTGGATCTGTTTTTAGATATCAGAATCAATGTTTTGATTCACACAAAATCCGTTACTATTATACTGGCGATTTAAATTAAGAGCGCAGTTTGAGCTGAACAGAAAAATGCGATTTCGGAAGCCTAAATGAAGGAATTTGGCCGAAAAGCAGCTTAGGTCACCAAGAAGTAGTGAGTCTTGCTCGTTGGACCGTTTCGGAGGGGGTATCATCTCATGCAAAAATACGCAAGTTTATCTCTAACCTTTCAAATTCCTCGGCCGGATTATAAAGCCTGCTGAGCAGTGAGAGAGCACTGATAGCAGATTGATTGAGAGCAGATAGCAGTGCAGATTGAAGAGTGGACCAAGTTGGAACAGTAAGGGGACGCCCGAGCTGGTCCAACATTGGACAACTTAGCTGGTACAGTGAGGGGACGCTCTAGCTGGTCCAGCTAAGGACAACCAGATCGCAGAGTGGCTCTGTGAAAGAAGAAACCAGCTGGGAAGGGAACCAGCTGGAAAACAAGCTCAGTGCAAACCAGCTCGAAGACCAGCTGGGGAAAAACAATCTCAGCAACCAGCCGGTAGAGACCAGCCCAAAGTTCAGCAACCAGCTCAACGGACAGAACAGAGAGAAGAGCAGAATCTATCAGATTAACGAGCAAAGCAATTTGAACTTGAACTTATGCGAAGACAGTTTATTAGAGTTCAAATTAATTTGCTGTGTTGTCCACATCAAGTACATATTTGTACAGTGCTCACATGCTCAAAGTCTACAAAGCCTGCAGAAATGCAAAGGACACAAAGTACAACTATGACAGAACTTTTCAAAAGCCTTTACAACTGCTATATGCTTTGTGTCCAATGGATTAAATCTTCACAGAG
The DNA here is from genome assembly GCA_001598015.1 of Dorcoceras hygrometricum. NCBI lineage: Eukaryota > Viridiplantae > Streptophyta > Magnoliopsida > Lamiales > Gesneriaceae > Dorcoceras > Dorcoceras hygrometricum. Next base: position 52,242 of record KV008272.1, read on the forward strand.
GCTATATATAAGATGAGCTGCAGAAGATGAAGTGAGAGAGGTGTGCATGAGCAAAAACATATTAATCAAGTCTACTGCAGAACCATGGGAAGATAGCAGTAAACCAGCTCGGAGAGGAGCACTTCCCAGTGTGTGAGAATACATTCGAGAGTGAGCATACACTGTATAAGTCTCACACATATATTCACTCACATTTGATAGCTGAGAGCTTAATTGTATAGATGAGTGAATCATAAGCACAAGTCATTGTGTTGTCTTTCGTACTGAGACGTTAAATAAGTGCCGCCTTTCTCATTGAGGCGTAAAAGAAGGGTTGTTAGTCACACAGCTTGCGGGCCGGTGTGCAGTGGTAGATGATAGGAGTTCTTGCGGCTGCGGGTCGTAGAAGTGGGTTGTAGCGAGGGTCATTGTAATCAAAGTCTTCTAGTGGAACCTTTCCATTGCCGAAGAAGGGGAGACATAGGAGAGTTTGATCCGAACTTCCATAAACAAATTCATCGTATTTTCTTTACAACTTTCAGTACTTACATATTCACGCATACATATTTGTTTATACGCACATAACTGTTTATTTGGCCTTCGAACGTTAGAGTGCAGTTTGAGTTATTTCCGCATGTTTTATTTACATTACTCAATCTGTATCTCGGTGCACAAAAAATCAAGAACACTGAGCTATTGCAGCTCAAGAAAAGTTAACCAGATCGTTCGACCGTATGTCGAGCCGATTTCAGCTTCCAGCTGGAATCAGCATGTTTAGCGCTCGCTGTATTTTTGAGTTGGTCTCAACAACCTGCTGGAACCAGCTTGATTACGGCGAACCGGCTTCATTTCCTTGCTGAATCCTGCGTCTTAGCATTCGATCTAGTTACACCCTCTAAGAACTGGTTATTGATCGAATAACTAGTCATTGCACATAGATAGAGGGTCCATAAATCGATCCCCAACGAGTGGTATCATAGCAGGTTGTTCTTGAATAGTGCATTTTCTTCGAAAAATGTTTTTCTTTTAAAATACGCTTTGATATCTGTTCGAAAGCCTGTCCATGTATACAAAATTCTTAAGGTTTTAAAAACTCATCGCATATGGATAAGGGGAGGAATGCCTATTGAATTGCAGAGCTATTTCCCGAAAGGAAAGAGCGGAAACATCTCTTCTGACGAGATGATGGATTGTGCGAGATCTGTGGACTCCAAGATCTATAAGGCTGGGCGAGGCTAAGCCTTAGTGAAAGATGGAAGAGATTCTGTGGATTGAATCCTCTATTTATCCTATGGTCCAAATATATGAGAACTTTTATGTATTGTAGACTTTTCAAAATTTCATGCGTACATGCTGCTTTCGACAAACTGTCTTCCCATGCATAACATTTTGTTTCGAAAATAAAATAACACCATGTTCTATTAAGGGGGAGTTTTGTTTTAAATATTGAGGGGGAGACAAGATTTCAAACTCTTTTTGATTCCCACAAAAAGGGGGAGAAATATTTCAAGGATAAACATACCTGCATATGTTTATCCGGATTTTGTGTAAATCAAAAAGGGGGAGATTGTTTGATTTGTTTTTAGAGATCAGAATCTAAGTTTTGATTAACACAAAATCCGTTACTATTATACTGGCGATTTAAATTAAGTACGCAGGTTGAGCTGAACAGAAAAATGCGATTTCGGAGGCTTAAATGAAGGAATTTGGCCGAAAAGCAGCTTAGGTCACCTATAGAAGGTGAGTCTTGCTCGTTGGACCGTTTCGGAGGGGGTAGCACTGGTCTCATGCAAAAATACGCAAGTTCATCCCGAACCTTGCAAATTCCCCGGCCGGATTATAAAGCCTGCTCAGCAGCGAGAAAGCACTGATAGCAGATTGATTGAGAGTAGATAGCAGTGCAGATTGAAGAGTGGACCAAGTTGGAACAGTAAGGGGACGCCCGAGCTGGTCCAACATTGGACAACTTAGCTGGTACAGTGAGGGAACGCCCGAGCTAGTCCAGCTAAGGACAACCAGATCGCAGAGTGGCTCTGTGAAAGAAGAAACCAGCTGGGAAGGAAACCAGCTGTAAAACAAGCTCAGTGCAAGAAGAAACCAGCTGGGAAGGAAACCAGCTGTAAAACAAGCTCAGTGCAAACCAGCTCGAAGACCAGCTGGGGAAAAACCAGCTCAGCAACCAGCTGGTAGAGACCTTCCCAAAGTTCAACAACCAGCTCAACGGACAGAACAGAGAGAAGAGTAGAATCTATCAGATCAACGAGCAAAGAAATTAGAACTTGAACTTATGCAAAGACAGTTTATTAGAGTTCAAATTGATTTGCTGTGTTGTCCACATCAGGTACATATTTATACAGTGTGCACATGCTCAAAGTCTATTAAGCCTGTAGAAATGCAAAGGACACAAAGTACAACTATGACAGAACTTTTCAGAAGCCTTTACAACGGCTATATGATTTGTGTCCAGCGGATTAAATCTGCACAGAGGCTATATATATGATGAGCAGCAGAAGATGAAGAGACAGAGATGTGCATGAGAAAAAACAGATTATTCAAATCTACTGCACAACCATAGGAAGATAGCAGAAAACCAGCTTGGAGAGGAGCACTTCCCAGTGTGTGAGAATACATTCGAGAGTGAGCATACACTGTATAATTCTCACACACAGATTCACTCACATTTGATAGCTGAGAGCTTAATTGTATAGATGAGTGAATCATAAGCACAAGTCATTGCGTTGTCTTTCGTACTGAGACGTTAAAGAAGTGTCGCCTTTCTCATTGAGGCGTAAAAGAAGGGTTTTTAGTCACACAGCTTGCGGGCTGGTGTGCAGTGGTAGATGCTAGGAGTTCTTGCGGCTGCGGTAACATATTTGTTTATACGCACAAAACTGTTTATTTGGCCTTCGAACGTTAGAGTGCAGTTTGAGTTATTTACGCATTTTTTATTTACATTACTCAATCTGTATCTCGGTGCACAAAATATTCAAGAACGCTGAGCTATTGCAGCTCAAGAAAAGTTAACCAGATCGTTCGACCGTATGTCAAGCTGATTTCAGCTTCTAGCTGGAATCAGCATGTTTAGCGCTCGCTGTATTTTTGAGTTGGTCTCAACAACCAGTAGGAACCAGCTTGATTACTGCGAACCGGCTTCATTTCCTTGCTGAATCCTGCGGCTTAGCATTCGATCTGGTTACACCCTCTAAGAACTGGTTATTGATCGAATAACTAGTCATTGTGCATAGATAGAGGGTCCATAAATCGATCCCCAACAAGTGGTATCAGAGCAGGTTGTTCTTGATAGTGCATTTTCTTCGAAAAATGTTTTTAAAACAGTTTTAAAATACGCTCTGATATCTGTTCGAAATCCTGTCCTTGCTACAAAATTCTTAAGGTTTTCAAAACTCATCGCATATGGATAAGGGGAGGAATGCCTATTCAATTTCAGAGCGATTTCCAGGAAGGAAAGAGCGGAAACATCTCTTCTGATGAGATGACGGATTGCACGAGATCTGTGGACGCCAAGATCTCTAAGGCTGGGCGAGGCTAAGCCTTAGTGAAAGATGGAAGAGATTCTGTGGATTGAATCATCTATTGCTCCTCTGGTCCATATATATGAGAACTTTGGTGTAGCGAAGACGTTTCAAAATTTCATGCATACATGCTGCTTTTGACAAACTGTCTTCCCATGCATAACATTTTGTTTCGAAAATAAAATAACACCATGTTCTATTAAGGGGGAGTTTTGTTTTAAATATTGAGGGGGAGACAAGATTTCAAACTCTTTTTGATTCCCACAAAAAGGGGGAGAAATATTTCAAGCATAAACATAATTGCATATGTTTATCCGTATTTTGTGTAAATCAAAAAGGGGAAGATTGTTGGATATGTTTTTATAGATCAGAATCTAGGTTTTGATTCACGCAAAATCCGTTACTATTATACTGGCGATTTAAATTAAGTACGCAGGTTGAGCTGAACAGAAAAATGTGATTTCGGAGGCTTAAATGAAGGAATTTTGCCGAAAATCATCTTAGGTCACCAAGAAGTGGTGAGTCTTGCTCGTTGGACCGTTTCGGAGGGGGTAGCACTGGTCTCATGCAAAAATACGCAAGTTCATCCCGGACCTTGCAAATTCCCTGGCCGGATTATAAAGCCTGCTCAGCAGCGAGAAAGCACTGATAGCAGATTGATTGAGAGTAGA
>KV008272.1:72613-90738 GCA_001598015.1 Dorcoceras hygrometricum
TTGTTTGAAAAACATCGCGAAACAATGGGACTGCGTCTGATGAGTAGTTGGCTATAGGGCAAGTGGGAGATTGTTAGAGTAGATGCCCAACTAGCCATCTTGTGGCGTGTGGGTTTATAGACTCTTGTATATGACAATCTTTATATATATGATATTCGCATTTACTTATATGGCATTCTTTACTTTCATTGTATGTATGATGATTTACAATTGCGTTGAGTAAAGACCTAGAATGCACTAAAGCGTATGTTAGATGTGATAGTGGGTATGACGGCTATCATGAAACACATCTAATAGTCGCTATGTATTCTGAACATGTTCCTAGTTGATTGGGCCGTCAAAATGAGGATAAGGCCGCCCGAGTTCGATACTAGTATCTGCGATGCGAAGTACCATGTTTCATTGGTAGGGAACATTGTGATGTTCTGAGCATGCAGATAGATAGTGACCTGGTGATTTATCGGACTATCCTCGTTCGGACTTTCCAAGTGGTTACCATTTGTCGAGTGGATAAGTCCGAAGTCTTGGTTGTACTGATTAGTCCTCACGACTCGAAACATCATTAAGACTCTACATGATAAGCGTCTCACTTTGACCCGTTTGCCGACTCACTTGGGGTCATAAGGCGGCGGGATTGGGTGAGACCCCGATGCATGTAGGAGTCGATGTATCGTTGTCGAGAATTCACCGCTCGCAGACATGCGTGGATATCCTATGCTATCTGAGGGGATAATAGTGTATAAATCTCTGGCCAGAATACTAGAAGTGTTTTAGGTAAATGTGTTTACCTAGTTACACTCGTGATGTCACTATTCGATCTCCAAGATGTATGCATAGCTATCGGATCTATAGCGACTCTCGATTTACCAATGGTCGTTGATCTGATCGGGATATATGGGTTGAAAGGACCGTACTGTACGCTAACCACGACCAACTGGTTCTTGCAGGCACTATCAGTGATATCTATGGGATCATGGGGCGATGTTGCTAGACGCTCTTACCATGATCGGATGGGCAAGTCCGGAATTGTGATTCCGGAGCCGCAATGGTTGTGGGCCCACGGCTAGCTGTATCCCTGAACCATTGAGGGTCACACAAGTACTAGATTCGAGATTCCCGCACGGATACTCAGCTCAATGTGTTGAGCACGAGAAGAGATTTTGGGGAGTGCGACTTCCTAAAAGTCAACAGGGGTCAAACCGGGGTTTCCCGCTGTTGAGGGGCAAAATGGTCATTTTGCACTGGGGTTCTGAAAAATGGTTTTTCAGATCATAGTATTTAGTTTTGGAAACTGAGTCGATCGATCCGATCTGATCGGCGATCGGAGTTATAATGAAGTCTCGGTGATTGGGATGAACTGAATGTTCACCCGTTGGACCCTGGCCCGTTGGGCCGGAACCAAACCCATCTTTAATTCTATTTAATTAGAACTAAACCTAGACTTAACATACTACACTCTAACCTAACCCTAAAGCAAGCGCCGTCCCTTCCTCCTCTCCAAAAGCCGCCGTCGCCGTGCGCCGCCGCCGCCGCCGCCTCTTCTTCGCCGGAATTTGTTCCGGCCAATTCGACGAGGAGAATCCATCCGCGCAGATCTCGTCACGCCTTCTAGTGCAGGGTGACGAAGGAGTCTCGTATCCGGTCGTGGACCAGATTGGCGATATCTACCGCAATCTACCGTGAAGAGCCGACGTTATTGTAACTACGGTTGGAGCCAGGCACAAGTGCCAGCAAGGTAGTGTTTTGAACACCCTATGAATGACATTAATTGTGAATTAGTTTTTCGTATTGATCGTCTCCCGGCGTCTATTTTTCTGTTCATCCGCTGCCTAGCCGGGGGGGCGCGATCCGGATCCCAACAACATATTCACTCATAGCATATTTGTTTATTGTTAGGATAAAATTTATTAAGTTTTGGTGATAACAAAATAATATAAGTACTGGAGTTAAGCTAGATCTGGATAGACAGACGATGATATCAACCACGTATTTGGAACAAAGCATGTTTCAGTCGACGGGTTGATTTTCAGCTGATGGTTGTTAAGTGGAAGTATTCTGATGTTGCGTTGAGATTTTCATATGCTAGATATCAGATGTTGATATTCGGGATTATTTCAGAGGTTGAATTATTACAGGTTATCAGTTTCTGGTACTGGATCAGTCGTTGGATTTCTACTTTAGCTTTTGGTATTCAATCAGCCGTTGGGATAAAATCAGTCGTTGGTTAGTAATCAGCAGTTGGATTCTTCAAGGGTATTCAGCAGTTGAATTTTAGTTTCAGACGCAAGTTGTTCATTTTTAGTGTATTTCGTTGAAGATTGAAAAACGACAGCGTTTGGATAAGTTGAAACGACAACGTTTGGATAAGTTGAAACGACAGCGTATTGGATTAGCGCTAGGATTCAGCCGATGGGTTTTGCATATAATCATCTACTAGTATTTCAGCCTTGGGTATTTCAGCTGTTGGACAAATCAGGTGATGAAGTGTTCAGGCGTTGTAACCAGCCGTTACGTCATAAAGGGAGATATTTCAAGCGATCAGCTGGTGCATATTTTCAGGAGTTGAAGCTATCAGCTGGTGCATACTTTCAGACGTTCAAGTCCTCAGCTGGTGTACAAACAATGAATTGATTCAAATTCGATCATATACTCAAATTGGCAGAGATCGATGGCCATAACAGAATCGTACAAATTGCCTAGAATTAAGGAGACAAGATCGGTACTATTTTGGGTAAATAGTACATATTTACAGAGGTTGTTATACGGTGATTGCACAAATATGGAAAACGACAATCTGGTTCTGACGATGTGCAATTTACCATTTGGTGTAGCAGGATATACGGTTACAGATTATCATAATTTCAAAAGGGATTTTATTTCCTTAGCCAAATCAAATGACCATTGAGTGTATAAATAGCAGAAGTTTGAATTGAAGAAATCTTCTTGACTTTTGATACTCACCGTCACTCTGCCAATTTTACGAGCGCATTGCAATTTGAAGTTATTCTTAGAAAGCTCACAACTCGAAGAACCTTCAAACAAGCCTTCATAGATTTACCTTCGAGTTTATTCTCTGGTTCAATCTTTTGAATCGTGTTTCGTTGTTTAGAAACCAGAGAATTTACCGCACTCAATAGATTTGTATTCCATCGTTGTATTCATTGTTGAGTCTGTAACAAACGAGCTGTCTAAAAGCCGTTTGAAAAATATCATTATAAGTGTTGTAAAACCAGCAGCTGCATCTGCGTGATTGTTTGTGGAGTTGGTAGGAGTTCACCTTGAGCGAGGCTCGGTGATCGGGTGTTTGTAGAAGGCCTGCACGTATCAAATCTTCTAGTGAAACCTTCCTGAAAAAGAAAAGGGGAGACGTAGGATATTTATATCCGAACTTCCAGAAACAAATTCTCTGTCCCTTAACTCGTTACATTACGCATTATTTACTGTTTACATTGTTAACTGATTAATCGGTTTCTTTCCGCACATTTTTGTTAATCGAGAAATCAGCTTTTAAAACTGAGATACCTTAAGTCTGGTAACTCTGACTTAAGTTAAGCGGTGCTTGTAAAAATAGTTTTAAACGGTTTCGAAAATTTAAAATACCAAGGAGTTCATTCAACCCCCCATTCTGAACTCCTAGGCCTGTTTTCGTGCCATATTGATCCTATCAATATTCATGCATAGCATATTTGTTTATACGCACAAAACTGTTTATTTGGCCTTCGAACGTTAGAGTGCAGTTTGAGTTATTTCCGCATGTTTTATTTACATTAATCAATCTGTATCTCGATGCACAAAATATTCAAGAACGCTGAGCTATTGCAGCTCAAGAAAAGTTAACCAGATCGTTCGACCGTATGTCGAGCTGATTTCAGCTTCCAGCTAGAATCAACATTTTTAGCGCTCGTTGTATTTTCGAGCTGGTCTCAACAACCAGATGGAACCATCTTGATTACTGCGAACCGGCTTCAATTCCTTGCTGAATCCTGCGTCTTAGCATTCGATCTGGTTACACCCTCTAAGAGCTGGTTATTGATCGAATAACTAGTCATTGAACATAGATAGAGGGTCCATAAATCGATCTCCAACAAGTGGTATCAGAGCAGGTTGTTCTTGAATAGTGCATTTTCTTCGAAAAATGTTTTTAAAACAGTTTTAAAATATGCTCTGATATCTGTTCAAAAGTGTAACGCCCAGCCATTTTTATGCTTCGACTGTTCTTCAAAACCCGAAAAGTTCATGCTCTGTTTTTATGAAAGGTACGTTCCTACTGTAATTTGATCAAGAAATGTTTAGAAAATGGTTTGATGATGTTCGTCCAGTAGTTTTTGAGTGTTCTTTAGACATTTAATCGAAGTAGCTCACAAGTAGCTTATTCGATTATTTACAGAAATTTCTTGAGATATTTGAATTCTTCAGACGAAGGAAACTGTTGTGATTCATGTTCATCCCTACGGTTAAGTCTGAAATGTGGTTCTTAAACCAACACTGATATGTCAATATTGAAAATATTCTAAGTATTTTATTCAGCTGTTGGCAGCTTCTACATTGTTAATGATCATCAGCTGTTGCATTTGTTGGTCAGATGTTGTATGTTATTGTTTGTATTCAGCGGTTGTCAGTTGTCGCATTGTTCGAGTTCAGTAATTGTGATCAGCAGTTGTACTATTTCATGTTCAGCTGTTGCTTTATGTTCGGCTGTCGTCAGCTGTTGTTTTGTTAATCCTCGGCTGTTGTCAGCAGTTGCATTAGTTCATGTACAACTGTTACCTCGTTGGCACTCATCTGCTGTCAGCTGTTGCGTTGTTTTAACAGTGCTCAGCTGTTGGTTTGTTCAACAACTGAAATTCTTTATTTAAGTTGCGTTGAATCCGACATTGACCAATAGGTATTTGAATAGTTCCCTTCTTTTGATGTTCATTTCTTCAACAGATAGTTACAGTTCATTTCTTCATCAGATAGTTACTGTTCATTTTCTTCAACAGATAACGAAATCCAGAATTTTATTCCTTATTCATTTCCACTTCAATTTAAATGAATTATTCGATTTACAGAGAATCCTCAGCCATTTCCAGAACATCATCGAACAACGAAAATCAGTAAATCGTACAAGAGAAAGTAAAACAGATGTTACGAAAGAAAAGAAATGGCAGAACATTGTTTTATAAATGTTTTAAGTTATGACGACAAAAAGGGTCCCCAGAGGGAGGGTGAGTGCGCGGCTGCTTCAACAGATAGTTACAGTTCATTTCTTCATCAGATAGTTACTGTTCATTTTCTTCAACAGATAACGAAATCCAGAATTTTATTCCTTATTCATTTCCACTTCAATTTAAATGAATTATTCGATTTACAGAGAATCCTCAGCCATTTCCAGAACATCATCGAACAACGAAAATCAGTAAATCGTACAAGAGAAAGTAAAACAGATGTTACGAAAGAAAAGAAATGGCAGAACATTGTTTTATAAATGTTTTAAGTTATGACGACAAAAAGGGTCCCCAGAGGGAGGGTGAGTGCGCGGCTGACGAACCGTATGCCCTTTCAACCAGGAAGGATAAGGATTACAGATTGACGGATCTGTATACCCCTTCAACCATGAGCTTTATGCTAAGACTGATATCAGGAGTTTGATCAAGGGAATTGGACCAAATGTTTAAGTGTTGTCGTAATTTCAGAAAAGAAAGAAGAGCACAAGTGTGATTTTAATCACAGCTCTGCAAAAGTTTAAAGAAAAAGGTTTTCAGAACTGGTTACTGTTTTATGCTTTCAGAACTTTCAGATTCCAGCTATGTATCAAATATCGTTTGTTTGTGTTTATATAACCTCGATATTCCATATTTTACCTGTTGGGCCTTAGGCTCACTAGCTTTTCATTGAGTGCAGGTAATGATCAGTAAGGAGTTGGAGGGAGATGAACAGAAAGGAAGGAGGTGTTTATCGTGAACGTCTTCCCATTGTGTCGTCAGATTTTGTTTTGTACTTCAGAAACTTCAGTTGTAATGTTTTTGTGTTACAACAGACATTTAAACAGTAGATACCTGTTTCATCTTCTACTATACTTTTATGGAAGCGCTTATCAGATATTGGTTATCCTTTCCGCATACGTCACCGTTTCGCTTGTTGTATATTTCAGTAGTTTCGAGTTGCCTATATATGCAATTCAAACCAAAAATTAGTAACGACTTATGATGTAGACAAGATCGAAATTTTTTGGTCTTTCAATTCGAACCCTAAACTTCTAAATTTCGTTAAGAAAAGTCCGGTCGTTACAGTTGGTATCAGAGCATGGTGCTTGAGATAAACACACTTCCCGACTGAGCAAATCTCTCCAGCCACTTCTAAATTTGTGAGTTTTAATTCATGTTCTAGCATAAAATAATCTCTCATAATAGAACTGTGGTGGTTTTGGGCTACGTTTTCTGAAATGGCAAGTCGAGGTAGAGGAAGAAGAAGTTATACAGAAGGGGACAGTGAATCTAAGGTAATGAACCCTGTCCTCAGCAGCATGGATCTAAACTTCTAAATTTCGTTAAGAAAAGTCCGGTCGTTACAGTTGGTATCAGAGCATGGTGCTTGAGATAAACACACTTCCCGACTGAGCAAATCTCTCCAGCCACTTCTAAATTTGTGAGTTTTAATTCATGTTCTAGCATAAAATAATCTCTCATAATAGAACTGTGGTGGTTTTGGGCTACGTTTTCTGAAATGGCAAGTCGAGGTAGAGGAAGAAGAAGTTATACAGAAGGGGACAGTGAATCTAAGGTAATGAACCCTGTCCTCAGCAGCATGGATCAAATATTAGAACAGTTAGTTGAACAAACCACTAATGGGAATGGTCAGTCGTCGAGTAGAATAGTTAGCAGAGAGGATCCTCAGGAGAGGTTCACGAGGCAGCGAACTCAGGAGTTTTCTGGCACTATTGATCCTTTATTAGCAGAAGGTTGTATTAAGTCATTAGAAGTTATATTTGAGTACTTACATCTGACAGACTTGGAGAGACCTCGGTGTGCAATATATATGCTGCGAGGAGATGCAATGATTTGGTGGGAGGGAGCCAAGTTAACAGTTGACTTGGAGATGCTCACCTGGGAAGAATTTAAAAGGGTCTTCTTCGAGCAATATTTTACCGTAGACGTGAGAGAACAGTTGCAGAGTGAGTTTCTAACTCTTAAGCAAGAAGGGATGTCGATGCGGGACTATATCTGCAAATTCGAGAGGGGATGTTACTTTGTTCCGCTGATTGGGACAAATTCAGATGCCAAGCTTCGCCATTTCATCAACTGGTTGAAGCCCATGATTAAACATGATGTTATATTGGCAGAACCCGTGGATTACGGAGCGGCTGTGAATAAAGCTCTGCGGGCAGAACAAGACTAGAAAGCAATCGATGAGGAGAGGCAGTTAAAAAGACAAGACTTCCAGCAAAATGATCGAATAAAGTTCAAGAAACAGAACAACAACCAGCAAGGGTCGCAAGGGAAAGGGCCGATTGCTGCTCAACCCATATCTACTGTTCCAAATACTGGGAATAGGCCTCCTTGTCCTATTTGCAAGAAGAACCATGCGCGCCAGTGTCGTTTTGGCCAGAACGTGTGTTACACTTGTGGCAAGCCAGGCCATATGTCAAGGAATTGTTCCCAGAAGCAGCAACTCATCCCCAGTAGGGCATATGTGATGACCGCTGAAGAAGCTCCAGCAGATACCACCATGGTGACTCGTAAGATTTCTGTCTCCAGCATGTATGCAATAGCATTGTTAGATTCTGGTGCAACTCATTCATTTGTATCAGATAGATTTTCTATGAAACTGCCGATTAAACCAGAAGAAGTAGAGATAGGATATTGTGTTCATATTCCTTCGGGAGAAAGCATTGTAACCAATTTGATATTGCGAAATATAGAACTTAATTTCCAAGGGAATATCGTCTTCGCAGATTTGATAGTATTACCCATGCTTGAGTTTTATTTCATATTGGGAATAGATTGGTTAACCAAATACGCAGATGTTATAGACTTTAAGTAGAGGTCTGTTCAAATTAAATTACCCAGTGGAACTTCATTTTTGTTCAAAGCCGATAAGTTTAATGGTACCTCCCAGATAATATCAGCCGTTAAGGCCCACAGGTGTTTAAGCATCGGATGCCAGGGATTTTTAGTAAGTGTCTTATCCTTGGAATCTGAAAAGAAAGGTAATTTGGAAGATGTGCATGTCGTAAGAGAATTTCCAGACGTCTTTTTCAGCAGATGTCTCAGGCTTACCCCCAAACGCGAATTAGAATTCACTATCGATTTAGTACCGGAAGCTGCCCCAGTTTCTAAGCCTCCTTACAGACTTGCCCCTAAGGAAATGAAAGATCTGAAAGAGAAGATCCAAGATCTTTTGGATAAAGGTTTCGTCAGACCCAGCACTTCACCATGGGGAGCACCAGTGCTGTTCGTGAAGAAGAAAGACGGTAGTATGCGTCTGTGTATAGACTATAGGGAATTGAATAAGCTGACGATTAAAAATAAGTATCCTCTTCCTAGGATTGATGACTTATTTGATCAATTACGAGGAGCTGTTGTGTTCTCAAAAGTAGACCTAAGGTCGGGATATCATCAGCTACGAGTGAAAGAAGCAGACGTGTACAAAACAGCCTTTAGAACCAGATATGGCCATTATGAATTTTTAGTTATGCCCTTTGGAGTAACTAATGCACCATCAGTTTTCATGGATTTAATGAATAGAGTATTTCAACCCTTCCTCGACAAATTTGTCATCGTGTTCATAGACGATATACCGATTTACTCAATGAACAGAAGTGAGCACGAAAATCACCTTAAAGAAATTTTACAGATCTTAAGGACTAAGCGGTTGTTTGCGAAATTCAGTAAGTGTGAATTTTGGATTGAGAAGGTTGTATTTTTGGATCATATTATTTCGAAGAATGGAATAGAAGTAGGTCATTCAAAAGTAGAGGCTGTTCGTGAATGGCGTGTGCCTAAGAGTGTAACAGATGTCCGTAGTTTCTTAGGACTTGCAGGTTATTATCGAAGATTTATTGAAGGATTTTCCAAGATTGCTGTTCCAATAAACCGCCTTGACTAAGAAAGATGTTAAGTATGATTGGACTCCAGAATGTCAATCCAATTTTGAGAAATTAAAATCAGCCCTGATTGAAGCTCCTGTTTAACATTACCAACCGAGAAAGGAAACTTTGTAATTTATACAGATACATCAAAGATAGGACTAGGAGCTGTTTTGATGCAAGATAAGAAGGTGATCGCTTATGCTTCTAGACAACTGAACGTTCATGAGAAAAATTACCCTACACATGATTTAGAGTTAGCAGAAGCGGTCTTCGAATTAAAGATCTGGAGACACTATCTTTATGGAGAAAAATGCGAAATTTTCACAGACCATAAGAGCCTTAAGTATTTCTTTACCCAGAAAGAGCTGAACATGAGACAAAGGAGATGGCTCGAATTGGTTAAATATTATGACTGTGTAATTAGCTATCACCCAGGTAAATCTAATATAGTAGCTGATGCTTTAAGTAGAAGAATCGTGGGTTTAGCTCAGATTTCTGTTCAGATCCCTTTAGCAAGAGAAATCAATCGATTCGAACTAGAAATAATTACAAAGAAGAATGCAGCAAGTTTATCAGTACTTACAATCCAGTCCACTTTAAAGGATCGAATTCGAGAAGGTCGAGCGAAATATGATCAGCTGCAGATATGGATGAAGCAGGACGAAGACAGAGGAAGAAATCTTTATACAAGTGAAGGGGGAATTGTGAAATACCAGAATAGATTGTGGGTAACGCGCACAAATGTTTTGCGCATAGAAATTATGAATGAAGCCCACAATACGCCATATTCAATTCACCCAGGAGGAACAAAGATGTTTAAAGATTTACAACATCTGTTTTGGTGGCCAGGGGTGAAGCGAGACGTCTGTAAATTCGTTTCTGAGTGTTTAACATGCCAGCAAGTTAAAGCAGAACATCAGAGACCAGCTGGGATGTTAAAACCGCTCCCTATACCAGTGTGGAAGTGGGACAATATTGCGATGGATTTTGTTGTAGGATTACCCAGAACCTTTCAGGGATTTAACGCAATTTGGGTTATCATTGATAGATTGACTAAGTCTACACATTTACTACCTGTTAAAACAACTTATGATTTGAATAAATATGCAGAGTTGTACATCAAGGAAATAGTCAGACTTCATGGGATACCAAGTTCAATAGTATCTGATAGAGATCCCAGATTTACTTCGAGATTCTGGAAAAGTTTACACCAAGCCTTAGGAACTAAATTAACTTTCAGTACAGCGCTCCATCCTCAAACAGATGGACAATCAGAAAGAGTTATCCAAGTACTGGAAGATTTGTTACGGGCGAGTGTTTTTGAATTTTTAGAAAGTAGGGATTCTAAACTACCGCTGATTGAATTCACCTACAACAATAGTTACCAAGCTTCGATAGAAATGGAACCATACGAAGCTCTGTATGGAAGAATTCACCAATCCTTTGGGATGATGTAGGTGAAAGGACTGAGATAGGACCAGATATTGTAGAACAGACTGCTGAAGCAATTAAAAGAATACGTGATTGAATGAAGACTGCACAGAATAGACAGAAGAGCTATGCATATAGCCAATGTAGGGATATAAATTTCGAAGTAGGGGATCACGTATTCCTAAAGATATCACCAATGAAGGGTGTAATAAGATTTGGCAAAAAGGGGAATCTAAGTCCCAGATTTATAGGACCATATCAGATTTTGGAGAAAGTTGGGACATTAGCTTATCGGTTGGCATTACCTCCAACGATGTCTGCTGTTCATAATGTATTCCACATATAAGCACTTAGGAAATATATTGCGAACCCTTTGCATGTAATTAGATACGAACCTATTCAGTTAGCATCAGACTTAACTTACAAAGAATTACCAGAGAAGATTCTTTCCAAAGAAAACCGTAAGTTGAGAAACAGAACTATCCCTATGATTAAGGTTCAGTGGGTAAATCACACTGAAAGATAAGCTACGTGGGAAGTCGAATCGGACATGCAGAAAATCTATCCAAACCTCTTTAAGTAAGTAATTTCGGGGACGAAATTCTTTTTAGGGGGGGTAGATTGTAATGCCCAACCATTTTTATGAGCCACAATTAGAAAGATATAAGAGTTGAGGGATTACATTGAAATGCAAATCTATTTATTCGAATTTCAGACGTTGGAGTACAAGTGCAGCAGCTGTTTAGCCAGTTATGGCAAGCCAATTGAATCCTTCTGTTTTTAACTAAAATGGTTTGGTTTCACTTTGCATCAGATTTTGTTTTAAATAGAGTAGCGCTTTTAAAAGATTTTGGCATATTGATTAATCATGTTTCTTTACTTAGGCATTTTAAATCATATGTATATAGGATTTTAGCTGCTTCATGCATCATTACTTTCAAAACACATTTCTTTAAGCGGTGCTCTCTCAAAGAAACTCAACAAAAAGCCTTTTAAATATTTTCGAAGGAGACGATCGGAGTGTTGATAATTTGCTGGATTTCTGCTGTGATTTGTGCTCAAGAATTCAGGCAAGTAAACTCTGTTTCTTGCTCACTCAGTGAAATCATATATTCAATTCTGTTTGCATGATATATGATTTTTTAAAGACTTGAAGTTATTCTTCGGCTGTTCTTCAAAACCAGAAAAGTTCATGCTCTGTTTTTATGAAAGGTACGTTCCTACTGTAATTTGATCCAGAAATGTTTTAGAAAATGGTTTGATGATGTTCGTCCAGTAGTTTTTGAGTGTTCTTTATATATTTAATCGAAGTAGCTCACAAGTAGCTTATTCGATTATTTCCAGAAATTTCTTGAGATATTTGAATTCTTCAGACGAAGGAAAATATTGTGATTCATGTTCATCCCTACGGTTTAGTCTGAAATCTGGTTCTTAAACCAACAAATGATATGTGAATATTGAAAATATTCTAAGTGTTGTATTCAACTGTTGGTCAGATGTTGTATGTTATTGTTTGTATTCAGCGGTTGTCAGCTGTCGCATTGTTCGAATTCAGTAATTGTGATCAGCCGTTGTACTATTTCATGTTCAGCTGTTGCTTTATGTTCGACTGTCGTCAGCTGTTGTTTTGTTAATCATCGGCTGTTGTCAGCACTTGCATTAGTTCATGTACAACTGTTACCTCGTTGGCACTCATCTGCTGTCAGCTGTTGCGTTGTTTTAACAGTGCTCAGTTGTTGGTTTGTTCAACAGCTGAAATTCTTTATTTAAGTTGCGTTGACTCCGACATTGACCAATAGGTATTTGAATAGTTCCCTTCTTTCGATGTTCATTTCTTCAACAGATAGTTACTGTTCATTTCTTCAATAGATAGTTACTGTTCATTTCTTCATCAGATAGTTACTGTTCATTTTCTTCAACAGATAAAGAAATCCAGAATTTGATTCCTTATTCATTTCCACTTCAATTTAAATGAATTATTCGATTTAACTGACAGATTCAAGTAGTAAAGTTATTCAGTTTTCATCTTCGCAAGTATTACAGAGAATCCCCAACCATTTCTAGAACATCATCGAACAACGAAAATCAGTAAATCGTACAAGAGAAAGTAAAACAGATGTAACGAAAGAAAAGAAAGGGCAGAACATTGTTTTATAAATGTTTTAAGTTATGACGACAAAAAGGTGTGCCCTTTCAACCAGGAAGAATAAGGATTACGGATTGACGGATATGTATACCCCTTCAACCATGAGCTTTATGCTAAGACTGATATCATGAGTTTGATCAAGCGAATTGGACCAAATGTTTAAGTGTTGTCGTAATTTCCGAAAAGAAAGAAGAGCACAAGTGTGATTTTAATCACAGCTCTGCAAAAGTTTAAAGAAAAAGGTTTTCAGAACTGGTTACTGTTTTATGCTTTCAGAACTTTCAGATTCCTGCTATGTATCAAATATCGTTTGTTTGTGTTTATATAACCTCGATATCCCAGATTTTACCTGTTGGGCCTTAGGCTCACTAGCTTTTCATTGAGTGAAGGTAATGATCAGTAAGGAGTTGGAGGGATATGAACAGAAAGGAAGGAGGTGTTTATCGTGAACGTCTTCCCATTGTGTCGTTAGCTTTTGTTCTGTACTTCAGAAACTTCAGTTGTAATGTTTTTGTGTTACAACAGACATTTAAAAAGTAGATACCTGTTTCGTCTTCTATTATACTTTTATGGAAGCGCTTATCAGATAATGATTATCCTTTCCGCATACGTCACCGTTCGCTTTTTGTATATTTTAGGAGTTGTGAGTTGCCTATATTTGCAATTCAAACCAGAAATTAGTAACGACTTTTGATGTAGACAAGATCGAAAATTTTTGGTCTTTCAATTCGAACCCTAAACTTCTAAATTTCGTTAAGAAAAGTCCGGTCGTTACAGAAAGCCTGTCCATGCTACAAAATTTTTAAGGTTTTCAAAACTCATCGCATATGGATAAGGGAAGGAATGCCTATTTTATTGCAGAGCGATTTCCCGAAAGGAAAGAGTGGAAACATCTCTTCTGACGAGATGATGGATTGCGCGAGATCCGTGGATGCCAATATCTCTAAGGCTGGGTGAGGCCTAGCCTTAGTGAAAGATGGAAGAGATTCTGTGTATTGAATCCTCTATTGCTCCTCTGGTCCATATATATGATAACTTTTGTGTAGCGTAGACTTTTCAAAATTTCATGCATACATGCTGCTTTCGACAAACTGTCTTCCCAAGCATAACATTTTGTTTCGAAAATAAAATAACACCATGTTCTATTAAGGGGGAGTTTTGTTTTAATATTGAGTGGGAGACAAGATTT
Source organism: Dorcoceras hygrometricum (assembly GCA_001598015.1). NCBI lineage: Eukaryota > Viridiplantae > Streptophyta > Magnoliopsida > Lamiales > Gesneriaceae > Dorcoceras > Dorcoceras hygrometricum. The sequence goes on from KV008272.1 coordinate 86,450, forward strand.
CAAACCCTTTTTGATTCCCACAAAAAGGGGGAGAAATATTTCAAGCATAAACATACCTGCATATGTTTATTCGGATTTTGTGTAAATCAAAAAGGGGGAGATTGTTGGATCTGTTTTACAGATCAGAATCTAAGTTTTGATTCACACAAAATCCGTTGCTATTATACTGGCGATTTAAATTTAGCGCGCAGGTTGATCTGAATAGAAAAATGTGATTTCGGAGGCCAAAATTGTAATGCCCGAGATTATTATGTCGTGATTAAGGAAATTGGACATTCTGAACATTAGATTAGTGATGAAGTTTGATTGAGGATTCTCGAATTTCTTCGAGAAATGTTATGCTTCGAATTAGAACTCTTCCAGGTGAAAGCTGGTTGAAATTCGAAGTGAATTAAGGAACTTTAGGAGGAATCTGTTTTGTTTAAGTGTTTAGAAGAGAAACGCTGCCGGTTTGAATGAAGTCTGGTGCGTTGTGTGAATTGGCGCGAGCAAATCATGAAACGGTATCGTTTTGATAAGCGCTAAGAAATCCAGTCGATGCGCATAATTTGATTCCCAGACGTCAACACCAGTCAACGCTATTGTACCTTGCAGCTGGTTTCGTGAGAAAGTGAGCAACCAGATTTGATGACGTCAGTCATGCGATGTCGTTTGAATTAGTTGGAACGCAGCGTTTTGAGGCAACGACTGATTGTCCAGCTTTTGGATTTGAAACCAGTCGAGAGTTCGTTGTATCTGCTGGTTCAACCAGTCGTGGAAACACGCGACGTCGTTTTGATTTATGAAACAGGAATCATGATACGACACCGTTAGAATTAGTAAGTGTAACCAGCAGTGAGTTCTTTCAGTAGAAGTCCGAAATCAGCTGCTGGTATATTGTGACGTCGTTTGGGTTAGTTGGTACAGCGTCGTTTTGATATTGAAAATCAGCGACTGGTTGTTATTCTTAGTTATGACAGCTGATTGTAAAAGCTGGTTATGTTGCGACTGGTTGGTTGTGAAAGCTGGTTTTGTTGTGATTGGATATTTCAACAACTGAATATAGCTACTGCTCCCAGTCGTGAGAATTGTTAGCACCAGTCGCGAGAATTGCTCTGTATCACGAAGAACAGTTGATAAGCTATAAGCACTGATCGAAGCTGGGTTTCGAAGCGGTGGAAGTTTATCCTATATTGATAGATAAATACTCAGCATGACACGTGGAATTCGAATTGAAAACATTGGAAATGCTGCAGAAAAGCAGAGACCGTTGTCTATAAATAGGATTGAATTCGAAATCCTTGTACCTCTTGCTACAGACTTCAGGATTTGACTCTGTGAGTGACTGAGAACAATTGCAAGAAAACCGAAGCAATATTAGAAGAAGATTAACGAAGGTATAATTTAACAGTGAGAGTCAGGGATTAGATTACTCAGGAATGATATTTCTTGAGTTATCCCGATGAAATCACATACTCTGTAGTTACCGTTCTTGATTTAGAACTGTAGTTTTATGTGTTGACCCATCACAGGTAGTGGGTCTTTTATATTTGCATGGTATTGCATAACATGAAGAGAATATGAATTGATTCTAATGCCCAGGACTGAGATGACCTGATTTTCGAAGTTGGAGTTAACTTCGATAGATGGATATCCATGTCAAGATCGGTTACGAATCTTGATGGCGTTGATGTGAAATGGAATCAATTCGGGAACGACGAACTGAGATAGATTCATTGCATTGCATCATAGAACTGATACTGATTGATATGTGTTTACATGTTATATTTCATATATTTGTTGATTATACTGAGATGATTCTCACCGGAGTTATCCGACTGTTGTTTTGTTTTGTGTGTGTGCATGACAACAGGTAGGCGAGAGCTGAATTGAGTTGGGCACGGGTAGTGAGAGCTGGCTACCTATGTGAGGATTGAGAATTTAGATTAGTGATTAATTGATTTGATTTGGGATTAATCACGTGTATTTAGAGGATTATGCGAAAGAAATATGGTTCCTGCTGAATCATCAGCCGCAACGCTAGTTTAGGAAACGAGAAATATCAATTTTGGAGAAGTCAACGCTGGTCAACGGTACTGTAGCTACCTGCTAGTGTTTGAATCGGTAGGGTGAAGTAGGCGTGACGCGTTGCATCTGCTGGTTTTAGTTCGTGTCGAAGGGTTGCTGCTGGCCGATTTTGCTTTTGGCGCGAGATTGATTGAGGAGGCGACACGTGTTGGTCAATGTTTTTGAGTGTTGACTAGGGGATTCAGCAGTTGTGTTCGATAGGAGTGACCAGCTGCTGATAGTAACGCTTGCGTGTGCCTTGCGTCCTAGTGAGAAACCAGCAGCAGGAGTTTCCCATATGCAACTGCTGGTGTTTGCATGCGTCGTCGTTTTGTGAACCGTCTATTTCGCACGTAGTAACCAGCTGCGAGAGTTTTCCTTGTGTACCATCTGGTTTTGTAAGTGCATCGACTGATTGGTTTGTGTAGGCGCGGCGACGTCGTTTGATTAAGTTAAGACACTGCATTTTGGATGTTGCAGCTGGAACCAGTCGTCGGTTGTCTTGAAGAGGTCTGCTGCCTGCTGATTTAACGCTACGGCGTCGTTTTGTTTAGTTGGAGCGGTGTCGTTTCGAGATTTTAGTTTCGCATACAGAATTTGATTGCTTTTGCTGGTTTTTAACGAAAGGAAAGGTCGATACCTGCTGGTCGATACCTGCTGGTCTTGTCGACTGAATTGCTGATCAGCAGATGTTGGATTTTTGGAGATTATAAATGGAAGTGTCGCTCGACACTTAGAATTATTTTGAGCTAGATATTTCTTATCTCCTCTTTTCCAAACCCTCGAAATAGCTACTGTTCACCGTCACTTTAAATCGCCATTTCCTGTCGATTACAGCTTCTGCTTTTGACGTTCTTGGTGGCGCTGGATTCCCCTTGCTTAGCTATTTCGTTTTCTACCCATTTCGAACCCTGAATCAGTGCTGGAGGAGGAACGCGAAGTTGCCTTGTGTCTTCGTGTCGTGAGATTTGCGAACCCTCTGCTAGCGTGAATGTTTGGGTGAGCAGTCCTTTGTATTTCGAGCTCTGTTTTAGTAGTTTAAGCCTGCGTAGAAGTGTAGAATTTGGATTAGCTTCTGGCAGTAGGTTTAACGTGATTATGATTAGAATTGAGCTAAGATATTAGCTATGTTGTAACAGATTTCAGCTTCCAGGAAGTCCCAGCTGTGTGAATTGAACCAGGAGAAATCAGGTTGCTTGGCCGTGTGTTGCCGTGACTTTGTTGAGAAATCTGTTAGGTAAATTGAAGAAGAAAGGTACGATTTGAGCAGCATTTACAGCTTGAGCGTGAACATGACGGAATCGATGTTGTGGAATGTGTTGTGTTGCTGTTATGTGATTACGTGGAACAACTGTTGAATTGATTGAACTCGATATTCTGTTTTCACGTATTATAATTTGTATGCATTGAGCATTGATATAGATTGGCATACATGCATACATATTGGGCCTTGACAGATTTGATTGATGACCCGAGCCACGTTGGAGCTGATCAACAGATGTGTTGTGCACCAGTCCAACGCTATCATCGGAGCGGTGACTACCGGTTACGAGTGTCTACCGCCGAGCTATGATGGGCTGACGGGCGCCGATGATCACGGACCGATGATTTCCCGGTTGATAGGCCGTGGTATTGAGGCGACTTGATTTGATTTGCCGGTTGATACACTGGCCTTGCTTACCGATTTCCTTTGACAGCCACATGCATTTCATAGCATTGATTGTTAGTATGTTGCATGCGTAGCTGTTTTATAGCTCTTCGTACTGAGGCTTGACCTCGTACTTGTTTCCTGCTTTTGTTTTGTTTGGGTCTGTGTTACCCACTTGCAGGAAATACAGGTAACCAAGCTGGGCAGAGTGGAAGTTCAGCTGGTAGATCCCCGCATCCTTGAGTCCCATTATATATGTATGATATGTATTTGAGCCGGGGGATGCCCCGTGTTATCATGTATTGGGGATCTGTATTTGATTGGATATTATGTTGTTACCTGTTGAGTATGAGCTTGAGTCAACTCATATTTTGATTATTGATATTTTGAATGTATGATTTGTGTTCAGGCCCATTGTATTTCGAAAAAAATTTTTAAACCCTGATTTTAAGCTTCCGTGTTTTTGCGCAATTATGCGTTAATTGTTAGTAATTAGCACGGGGCCTGACATTTTTGGTATCAGAGCTTAAACTGGAAGAAGCTCGATTTCATTTGATCACACTCTAGTCTAGGCACAGAGTTTTGATTTGATTTT
>KV008272.1:120076-133323 GCA_001598015.1 Dorcoceras hygrometricum
CCTATCACCCACAGACAGACGGACAGTCTGAGCGGACTATCCAGACTTTAGAGGATATGCTACGAGCAGTAGTGATGGATTTCAGCGGTGGCTGGCAGAATTCGCTTTCCTTGGTAGAGTTTTCATATAATAACAGCTACCAAGTCACTATCGGAATGGCTCCGTTTGAGGCGTTGTATGGTCGAAAGTGTAGATCCCCGATTTGTTGGGAAGAAGTTGGCGAGAGACAGCTTTCTACGCCGGAGTTTGTTCAGCACATGAAGGATCAAATTGACTTGATTCGGAGTAGAAAGAAGGCTGCTCAAGACCGTTTCTCTAGCTACGCAAACCGTAGACGTCGACCGTTAGAGTTTGAGGTTGGCGATCGTGTGTTTCTCAAGATTTCTCCTTTCAAGAGCGTGATGAGATTCAGATTTAAAGGCAAATTGGCTCCCACATTCGTTGGTACCTTTGAGATTATCGAGAGGATTGGACAGTTTGCTTATAGACTGAGGCTGCCCGAGGAGTTAGCCGCGATGCATGACGTGTTTCATGTGTCAATGTTGAGAAAATATGAGCCGGATCCGTCCCATGTTTTGAGAACCGAAGAAGTTGAGCTGGATTCTGCCTTGAGTTATGTCGAATATCCGGTGCAGATCTTGGATAGGAAGGAGAAGCAGCTGAGGAACAAGATAATTCCGTTGGTGATGGTCCAATGGAGCAACCATGGCCGAGAAGAAGCGACCTGGGAAGTTGAGGAGAAGATGAGACAAGATTGGCCTCATCTGTTTGAGCACTGATCGTGCAACATTTCTAGGTAAATTTCTAGTTTTAGCTTTGAATTTGAGTAGCGGCTGGTGTTGATTTGCATGATTGATTGTTTTTCTTCCCTGAGTTTGCCTTTGATTTCGAGGACGAAATCTCTTAAGGTGGGGAGAATGTGAGGATTGAGAATTTAGATTAGTGATTAATGGATTCGATTTGGGATTAATCACGTGTTTTAGAGGATAATGCGAAAGAAATGTGGTTTCCTGCTGATTCAGAAGTTGTATTATTTTGGGAATTCAGTCGCAACAAATTTTGGTGAAGTCAACGCTGGTCAACGGTACTGTAGCTACCTGCTGGTGTTTGCATCGGTAGGGTGAAGTAGGCGTGACGCGTTGCATCTGCTGGTTTTAGTTGTTTCGAAGGGTTGCTGCTGGCCGATATTGCTTTTGGCGCGAGAATGATTGAGGAAGCGACACGTGTTGGTCAACGTTTTGAGTGTTGACCAGGGTATTCAACAGTTGTATTAGATAGGAGTGACCAGCTGCTGATAGTAACGCTTGCGTGCGCACGTGGTAACCAGCTGCGAGAGTTTTTCTTGTGTATCTGCTGGTTTTGTAAGTGCATCGACTGGATTTGTTTGTGTAGGCGCGGCGACGTCGTTTGATTAAGTTAAAACGCTACGTTTTGGATGTTGCAGCTGGAACCAGTCGTTGGTTGTTTTGAAGAGATCTGCTGCCTGCTGATTTAACGCTACGGCGTCGTTTTGTTTAGTTGGAGCGGTGTCGTTTTAGAGTGTTGTCTTGTGAATGCTTATTTGATTGCTCCTGCTGATTTTATCGAAGGGAATGAGTTGGTACCTGCTGGTCTTGTCGATGATTTGATGATCAGCAGATGTTGGATTTGGGAGATTATAAATGGAAGTGTCGTTCGACACTTAGGATTATTTTGAACCAGCCATTCCTTATCTCCTCTTTTCCAAACCCTCGAAATAGCTACTGTTCACCGTCTTTTTCTATCGCCATTTCCCGTCGATTCCAGCCTCTGTTTTTGACGTTCTTGGTGGCGCTGGACTTCTTGAGACTTGCTCTTCCCATTGATACTAGTTTGGAAGCTAGGAGCAACGAGTTGAGAAATCCCGTAGGCCCTGCTCGTTCGTGAATTGCTGGTTTCGTTGAGCAGATTCTGCCGTTGTTTCTTTTGAGCTTTTGGGTGAGCATTTCTTGTAGTTTGAGCTCGGTTTTTAGTAGTTAATGCCTACGTAGAAGTGTAGGATCGAAGTATGCTTCTGGCCGTAGGATTAGCGTGATTGTGTAGCTGAATTGAGCTAAGATATTAGCTATGTTGTAACAGATTTCAGCTTCCAGGAAGTTCCTGCTGCGTGAATTGAACCAGGAGAAATCTGTTAGGTAAATTGAGGAAGAGAGGTACGAATTGAGCAGCCCTTAGCAGCTTTGAGCTTGAACATATCTATAATTCGATGTTGTGGAATCTGTGGCTTTACTGTTATGTGCCTACATGAACCAATTGCTGTTTTTGGTTGAGTATGCATACTGTTTTTACGTTTAGGCATTGTATGTATTGAGCATGGATATTGAATGGCATTCATGCATACATCTTGAGCCTGATTTACAGATTTGATTTGATAACCTGATTGGGTGCCACGTTGTGACTGGTCGACGGATTGGTCGTGCCCGAAAAGTCCAACGCTATCGTCGGAGCGGTGACTACCGGATACGAGTGTCTACCGCCGAGCTGTGATGGGCTGACGGGCCCCGACGATCACGGAACGATGATTTCCCAGTTGATAGACCGTGGTATAGAGGCGACATGATATGATTTGCCGGTTGTTACACCGGTCTAGATGACTGATTTCCTTTGACAGCCTCATGCATTCATAGCATTGATTTATAGCATGTTGCATGTTTATCTGCTTTGATAGCTCTTCGTACTGAGGCTTGACCTCGTACTTGTTTCCTGCTTTTGTTTTTGTTTGGGTCTGTGTTGCACATTTGCAGGAACTTCAGGTAACCAAGCTGGACCGAGTGGAAGTTCAGCTGGTCGATCCCCGCGTCCCTGAGTCCCAGTCTATATATGATATGTATTGAACCGGGGGATGCCCCGTGTTATCATGTATTGGGGATCTGTATTTGATTGATATTATGTTGTTACCTGTTGCATATGAGTTTGAGTCAACTCATATTTTGAGTATTGAATATTTTGAATGTATGATTTGAAGTTCAGGCCATTGTATTTCAAAAATTTTTAAGCCCTGATTTTAAGCTTCCGTGTTTATGCACTTATATTGTGTTAATCGTTAGTAATTAGCATGGTACCTGACAACAACAGCTATCAAACCAGTATTGAAATGGCCCCGTTTGAAGCGTTGTATGGAAGGAAATGTCGTTCACCATTATCTTGGGATGATGTATCAGAGGTACCGGAATTGGGACCAGATCTGATTAGAGAAATGACTGAGAAAGTGAAGTTGATTCAGCAGAAGATGAGAACTGCGCAGCATAGGCAAGCGAAATATGCTAATATCAGGCGTAGGCCTTTCAGTTTTGAAACAGGGGACAGAGTATTTTTGAAAATTTCTCCTTTTAGAGGTACAATCAGATTTGGTAACGTGGAAAATTATCTCCGAGATTCATTGGTCCTTATGAAATTCTTGAAAAGATAGGCGACCTCGCTTACCGACTTTCCTTGCCTCCATCATTGGCTGGTATACATGATGTCTTTCATGTATCAATGTTAAGAAAATATCTACCTGATGTATCTCATGTTATTCCTGCTGAAGAAGCTGAACTCGATGAGACTTTGAGTTATTTTGAAGATTTGGTAACGTGGAAAATTATCTCCGAGATTCATTGGTCCTTATGAAATTCTTGAAAAGATAGGCGACCTCGCTTACCGACTTTCCTTGCCTCCATCATTGGCTGGTATACATGATGTCTTTCATGTATCAATGTTAAGAAAATATCTACCTGATGTATCTCATGTTATTCCTGCTGAAGAAGCTGAACTCGATGAGACTTTGAGTTATTTTGAACAACCAATACAGATTCTTGATCGAAAAGAAAACAACTCAGAACAAAGAACATTCCATTGGTGAAGATTCAATGGAATCGACATGGAATAGAAGAAGATACATGGGAAGTTGAGGAAGATATTAAACAACGATTTCCTTATCTTTTCCAGTGAGGTTAGCTCTTATTCCGATTTCCGCATTTCACACATTTTGTTGTTCTTGTGTATATATAGAGACCGCTGATGAGTTCGAGGACGAACTCAGATCTTAGAGGGGGAGAAACGTAATGCCCGAAATTATTATGTCGTGATTAAGGAAATTGGACATTCTGAACATTAGATTATTGATGAAGTTTGATTGATGATTCTCGAATTTCTTCTAGAAATGTTATGCTTCGAATTAGAACTCTTACAGGTGAAAGCTGGTTGAAATTCGAAGTGAATTAAGGAACTTTAGGAGGAATATGTTTTGTTTAAGTGTATAGAAGAGAAACGCTGCCGTTTTGAATGAAGTCTGGTGCGTTGCGTGAATTGGCACGAGCAAATGATGAAATGGTATCTTTTTTATAAGCGCTAAGAAATCCAGTCGATGCGCATAATTTGATTCCCAGACGTCAACACCAGTCAACGCTACTGTAGCTTGCAGCTGGTTTTGCGAGAAAGTGAGCAACCAGATTTGATGACGTCAGTCATGCGCTGTCGTTTGAATTAGTTGGAACGCAGCGTTTTGAGGCAACGACTGATTGTCCAGCTTTTGGATTTGAAACCAGTCGAGAGTTCGTTGTATCTGCTGGTTCAACCAGTCGTGGAAACACGCGACGTCATTTTGATTTACGAAACAGGAATCACGATACTACACCGTTTGAATTAGTTAGTGTAACCAGCAGTGAGTTTTTTCAGTAGAAGTCTGAAATCAGCTGCTGGTATGTTGCGACGTCGTTTGGGTTAGTTGGTACAGCTTCATTTTGATATTGAAAATCAGCGACTGGTTGTTATTCTTAGTTATGACAGCTGATTGTAAAAGCTGGTTATGTTGCGACTGGTTGGTTGTGAAAGCTTATTTTGTTGTGATTGGATATTTCAACAACTGAATATAGCTACTGCTCCCAGTCGTGAGAATTGTTAGCACCAGTCGCGAGAATTTCTCTGTATCACGAAGAACAGTTGATAAGCTATAAGCACTGGTCGAAGCTGGGTTTCGAAGCGGTGGAAGTTTATCCTATATTGATAGATAAATAATCAGCATGACACGTGGAATTCAAATTGAACACATTGGAAATGCTGCAGAAAAGCAGAGACCATTTTCTATAAATAGGATTGAATTCGAAATCCTTGTACCTCTTTCTACAAACTTCAGGATTTGACTCTGTGAGTGACTGAGACCAATTGCAAGAAAACCGAAGCAATATTAGAAGAAGATTAACGAAGGTATAATTTGACAGTGAGAGTCAGGGATTAGATTACTCAGGAATGATATTTCTTGAGTTATCCCGATGAAATCACATACTCTGTAGTTACCGTTCTTGATTTAGAACTGTAGTTTTAAGTGTTGATCCATCACAGGTAGTTGGTCTTTTATATTTGCATGGTATTGCATAACATGAAGAGAATATGAATTGATTCTAATTCCCAGGACTGAGATGACCTGATTTTCGAAGTTGGAGTTAACTTCGATAGATGGATATCCATGTCAAGATCGGTTACGAATCTTGATGGCGTTGATGTGAAATGCAAACAATTCGGGAACGACGAACTGAGATACATTCATTGCATTGCATCATAGAAATGATACTGATTGATATGTGTTTACATGTTCTATTGCATATATTTGTTGATTATACTGAGATGATTCTCACCGGTGTTATCCGGCTGTTGTTTTGTTTTGTGTGTGTGCATGACAACAGGTAGGAGAGAGCTGAATTGAGTTGGGCATGGATAGTGAGAGCTGGATACCTAGATGAGGAGCTACAACGAAGAGAAACTTCTAGAGACCTGCTGTTAGCATAGCCTTGATATAGTTAGCGTTAGGAATAAATCTGGTTTTGCTACTGCTGGTCAGCTTTTGTATTAGCAAACGTAGCATGTAAGAACTTTTTGTACTGGTTTGTTCTGTTTGTAAATAAATAGTTTTTAAAGCGCAAGTGTAGTTCGGTATTGTTACCAGGACCAGCTTTTGGGACCAACTTAAAAAAAAATGTGTTTCCAGATTTCACCACTTAAATTCGAAGTTTAAATTAGACGCTAATTAACCGCCCATAGGATTAGATTAGAAGATTAATTGTGAGCAGAGAGCCTCACAAAAATGAAGGAATTTGGCCGAAAAGCATCTTAGGTCACCACAGAGTAGTGAGTCTTGCTCGTTGGACCGTTTCAGAGGTGGTAGCACTGGTCTCATGAAAAAATACGCAAGTTCATCCCGAACCTTGCAAATTCCCCGGCCGGATTATAAAGCCTGCTCAGCAGCGAGAAAGCACTGATAGCAGATTGATTGAGAGCAGATAGCAGTGCAGATTGAAGAGTGGACCAAGTTGGAATAGTAAGGGGACGCCCGAGCTGGTCCAACATTGGACAACTTAGCTGGTACAGTGAGGGGAGGCCTGAGCTGGTCCAGCTAAGGACAACCATATCGCAGAGTGGCTCTGAGAAAGAAGAAACCAGCTGGAAAACAACTCAGTGCAAACCAGCTCGAAGACCAGCGGGGAAAAACCAGCTCAGCAACCAGCTGGTAGAGACCAGCCCAAAGTTCAGTAACCAGCTCAACGGACAGAACAGAGTGAAGAGCAGAATCAAGAGCATAATCTATCAGATCAACGAGCAAAGCAATTTGAACTTGAACTTATGCGAAGACAGTTTATTAGAGTTCAAATTGATTTGTTGTGTAGTCCACATCAGGTACATATTTGTACAGTGCGCACATGCTCAAAGTCTACAAAGCCTGCAGAAGCATTAAATGCAAAGGACACAAAGTACAACTATGACAGAACTTTTCAGAAGCCTTTACAACGGCTATATGCTTTGTGTCCAACGGATTAAATCTGCACAGAGGGCATATATAAGATGAGCAGCAGAAGATGAAGTGAGAGAGGTGTGCATGAGCAATAACAGATTAATCAAGTCTACTGCAAAACCATGGGAAGATAGCAGAAAACCAGCTCCGAGAGGAGCACTTCTCAGTGTGTGAGAATACATTCGAGAGTGAGCATACACTGTATAATTCTCACACACAGATTCACTCACATTTGATAGCTGAGAGCTTAATTGTATAGATGAGCGAATCAAAAGCACAATTCATTGTGTTGTCTTTCGTACTGAGACGTTAAAGAAGTGCCGCCTTTCTCATTGAGGCGTAAGAGAAGGGTTGTTAGTCACACATCTTGCGGGCTGGTGTGCAGAGGTAGATGCTAGGAGTTCTTGCGGCTGCAGGTCGTAGGAGTGGGTTGCAGCAAGGATCGTTGTAATCAAAGTATTCTAGTGGATCCTTCCAGTTTCTAAGAAGGGGAGACGTAGGAGAGTTTGCTCCAAAATTCCATAAACAAATTCATCGTATTTTCTTTACAGCTTTCAGTACTTGCATATTCACGCATAGCATATTTGTTTATACGCACAAAACTGTTATTTTGGCCTTCGAACGTTAGAGTGAAGTTTGAGTTATTTCCGCATGTTTTATTACATTACTCAATCTGTATCTCGGTGCACAAAATATTCAAGAACGCTGAGCTATTGCAGCTCAAGAAAATTTAACCAGATCGTTCGACCGTATGTCGAGCTGATTTCAGCTTCCAGCTGGAATCAGCATGTTTAGCGCTCGCTGTATTTTCGAACTGGTCTCAACAACCAGCTGGAACCAGCTTGATTACTGCGAACCGGCTTCAATTCGTTGCTGAATCCTGCGTCTTAGCATTCGATCTGGTTACACCCTCTAAGAACTAGTTATTGATCGAATAACTAGTCATTGAACATAGATAGAGGGTCAATAAATCGATCCCCAACAAGTGGTATCACAGCAGGTTGTTCATAAATAGTGAATTTTCTTCGAAAAATGTTTTTAAAACAGTTTTAAAATACGCTCTGATATCTGTTCGAAAGCCTGTCCATACTAAAAAAAATTTAAGGTTTTCAAAACTCATCGCATATGGATAAGGGTAGGAATGACTATTGAATTGCAGAGCGATTTCCCGAAAGGAAAGAGCGGAAACATCTCTTCTGACGAGCTGACGGATTGCACGAGATCTGTGGACGCCAAGATCTCTAAGGCTGGGCGAGGCTATGCCTTAGTGAAAGATGGAAGAGATTCTGTGGATTGAATCATCTATTTCTCCTCTGGTCCATATATATGAGAACTTTTGTGTAGCGTAGACTTCTCAAAATTTCATGCATACATGCTGCTTTCGACAAACTGTCTTCCCATGCATAACATTTTGTTTCGAAAATAAAATAACACCATGTTCTATTAAGGAGAAGTTTTGTTTTAAATATTGAGGTGGAGAGAAGATTTCAAACTCTTTTTGATTCCCACAAAAAGGGGGAGAAATATTTCAAGCATAAACATATCTGCATATGTTTATCCGGATTTTGTGTAAATCAAAAAGGGGGAGATTGTTGGATCTGTTTTTACAGATCAGAATCTAAGTTTTGATTCACACAAAATCCGTTTCTATTATACTGGTGATTTAAATTAAGTGCGCAGGTTGAGATGAACAGAAAAATGCGACCGAAGGGAGCAGCACGGGCCTCGGGCGAAAATATGCAAGCTCATCCCGGACCCTGCGAGCTGGATGAAGAGAAATGTAGCAGCTCAGAAGCAAGCTGGAACAAAGCACTGATAGCAGATTGATTGAGAGCTGATAGCAGTGCAGATTAAGGAGTAGTCCAAGCTAGAACAGTAAGTGGACGCCCAAGCTGGTATAGCATAGGACAACTTAGCTGGTAAAGTGAGGGGACGCCCGAACTAATCCAGCTAAGGACAACCAGCTGGGAAGCAACCAGCTCGAAGACCAGTTGGGGGAAAAACCAGCTCAGCAACCAGCTTGTAGAGACCAGCCCAAAGTTCAGCAACCAGCTCAACGGACAGAATGGAGAGAAGAGCATAAATCAAGAGCAGAATGTATCAGATCAACGAGAAAAGCAATTTGAACTTGAACTTATGCGAAGACAGTTTATTAGAGTTCAAATTTATTTGCTGTGTTGTCCACATCAGGTACATATTTGTACAGTGCGCACATGCTCAAAGTCTACAAAGCCTGCAGAAGCATTAAATGCAAAGGACACAAAGTACAACTATGACAGAACTTTTGAGAAGCCTTTACAACGGCTATATGCTTTGTGTCCAACGGATTAAATCTGCACAGAGGCTATATATAAGATGAGCAGCAGAAGATGAAGTGAGAGAGGTGTGCTGAGCAAAAACAGATAAATGAAGTCTACTACAGAACCATGGGAAGATAGCAGAAAACCAGCTCGGAGAGGAGCACTTACCAGTGTGTGAGAATACATTCGAGTGTGACCATACACTATATAATTCTCACACACAGATTCACTCACATTTGATAGCTGATAGCTTAATTGTATAGATGAGTGAATCATAAGCACAAGTCAATGTGTTGCCTTTCGTAATGAGACGTTAAAGAAGTGCCGCCTTTCTCATTGAGGCGTAAAAGAAGGGTTGTTAGTCACACAGCTTGCGCGCTGGTGTGCAGTGGTAGATGCTAGGAGTTCTTTCGGCTGCGGGTCGTAGGAGTGGGTTGCAGCGAGGGTCGTAATCAAAATCTTCTAGTGGATCCTTCCCGTTGAGGAAGAAGTGGAGACGCAGGAGAGTTTGCTCCGAACTTCCATAAACAAATTCAGCGTATTTTCTTTACAGCTTTCAGTACTTACATATTCACGCATAGCATATTTGTTTATACGCACAAAACTGTTTATTTGGACTTCGAACGTTAGAGTGCAGTTTGAGTTATTTCCGCATGTTTTATTTACATTACTCAATCTGTATCTCGGTGCACAAAATATTCAAGAACGCTGAGCTATTGCAGCTCAAGAAAGAGTTAACCAGATCGCTCGACCGTATGTCGAGCTGATTTCAGCTTCCAGCTGGAATCAACATGTTTAGCGCTCGCTGTATTTTCGAACTGGTCTCAACAACCAGCTGGAACCAGCTTGATTACTGCGAACCGGCTTCAATTCCTTGCTGAATCCTGCGTCTTAGCATTCGATCTGGTTACACCCTCTAAGAACTAGTTATTGATCGAATAACTAGTCATTGCACATAGATAGAGGGCCAATAAATCGATCCCCAACAAGTGGTATCACAGCAGGTTGTTCATGAATAGTGAATTTTCTTCGAAAAATGTTTTTAAAACAGTTTTAAAATACGCTCTGATATCTGTTCGAAAGCATGTCCATACTACAAAATTTTTAAGGTTTTCAAAACTCATTGCATATGGATAAGGGGAGGAATTCCTATTGAATTGCAGAGCGATTTCCCAAAAGGAAAGAGCGGAAACATCTCTTCTGACGAGCTGACGGATTGCACGAGATCTGTGGACGCCAAGATCTCTAAGGCTGGGCGAGGCTAAGCCTTAGTGAAAGATGGAAGAGATTCTGTGGATTGAATCATCTATTGCTCCTCTGGTCCATATATATGAGAACTTTTGTGTAGCGTAGATTTCTCAAAATTTCATGCATACATGCTGCTTTCGACAAACTGTCTTCCCATGCATAACATTTTGTTTCGAAAAAAAAATAACACCATGTTCTACTAAGGGGAAGTTTTGTTTTAAATATTGAGGGGGAGAGAAGATTTCAAACTCTTTTTGATTCCCACAAAAAGGGGGAGAAATATTTCAAGCATAAACATATCTGCATATGTTTATCCGGATTTTGTGTAATCAAAAAGGGGGAGATTGTTGGATCTATTTTTACAGATCAGAATCTAAGTTTTGATTCACACAAAATCCGTTTCTATTATACTGGTGATTTAAATTAAGTGCGCAGGTTGAGATGAACAGAAAAATGCGATTTCGGAGGCCTAAATGAAGGAATTTTGCCGAAAATCAGCTTAGGTCACCACGTAGTTGTGAGTCTTGCTCGTTGGACCGTTTCGGAGGGGGTAGCACTGGTCTCATGCAAAAATAACCAAGTTCATCCCGAACCTTGCAAATTCCCCAACCGGATTATAATGCCTGCTCAGCAGCGAGAAAGCACTGATAGAAGATTATTGAGAGCAGATTGCTGTGCAGATTGAAGAGTGGACGAAGTTGGAACAGTAAGGGGACGCCCGAGCTGGTCCAACATTGGACAACTTAGCTGGTACAGTGAGGGACGCCCGAGCTGGTCCAGTTAAGGACAACCAAATCGTAGAGTGGCTCTGAGAAAGAAGAAACCAGCTGGGAAGGAAACCAGCTGGAAAACAAGCTCAGTGCAAACCAACTCAAAGACCAGCTGGGGAAAAACCAGCTCAGCAACCAGCTTGTAGAGACCAGCCCAAAGTTCAGCAACCAGCTCAACGGACAGAATGGAGAGAAGAGCATAAAGAGCAGAATGTATCAGATCAACGAGCAAAGCAATTTGAACTTGAACTTATGCGAAGACAGTTTATTAGAGTTCAAATTGATTTGCTGTGTTGTCCACATCAGGTACATATTTGTACAGTGCGCACATGCTCAAAGTCTACAAAGCCTGCAGAAGCATTAAATGCAAAGGACACAAAGTACAACTATGACAGAACTTTTGAGAAGCCTTTACAACGGCTATATGCTTTGTGTCCAACGGATTAAATCTGCACAGAGGCTATATACGTATTTTCTTTACAGCTTTCAGTACTTACATATTCACGCATAGCATATTTGTTTATACGCACAAAACTGTTTATTTGGACTTCGAACGTTAGAGTGCAGTTTGAGTTATTTCCGCATGTTTTATTTACATTACTCAATCTGTATCTCGGTGCACAAAATATTCAAGAACGCTGAGCTATTGCAGCTCAAGAAAGAGTTAACCAGATCGCTCGACCGTATGTCGAGCTGATTTCAGCTTCCAGCTGGAATCAGCATGTTTAGCGCTCGTTGTATTTTCGAACTGGTCTCAACAACCAGCTGGAACCAGCTTGATTACTGCGAACCGGCTTCAATTCCTTGCTGAATCCTGCGTCTTAGCATTCGATCTGGTTACACCCTCTAAGAACTAGTTATTGATCGAATAACTAGTCATTGCACATAGATAGAGGGCCAATAAATCGATCCCCAACAAGTGGTATCACAGCAGGTTGTTCATGAATAGTGAATTTTCTTCGAAAAATGTTTTTAAAATAGTTTTAAAATACGCTCTGATATCTGTTCGAAAGCATGTCCATACTACAAAATTTTTAAGGTTTTCATAACTCATCGCATATGGATAAGGGGAGGAATGCCTATTGAATTGCAGAGCGATTTCCCGAAAGGAAAGAGCGGAAACATCTCTTCTGACGAGCTGACGGATTGCACGAGATCTGTGGACGCCAAGATCTCTAAGGCTGGGCGAGGCTAAGCCTTAGTGAAAGATGGAAGAGATTCTGTGGATTGAATCATCTATCGCTCCTCTGGTCCATATATATGAGAACTTTTGTGTAGCGTAGATTTCTCAAAATTTCATGCATACATGCTGCTTTCGACAAACTGTCTTCCCATGCATAACATTTTGTTTCGAAAGAAAAATAACACCATGTTCTATTAAGGGGAAGTTTTGTTTTAAATATTGAGGGGGAGAGAAGATTTCAAACTCTTTTTGATTCCCACAAAAAGGGGGAGAAATATTTCAAGCATAAACATATCTGCATATGTTTATCCGGATTTTGTGTAAATCAAAAAGGGGGAGATTGTTGGATCTGTTTTTACAGATCAGAATCTAAGTTTTGATTCACACAAAATCCGTTTCTATTATACTGGTGATTTAAATTAAGTGCGCAGGTTGAGATGAACAGAAAAATGCGATTTCGGAGGCCTAAATGAAGGAATTTTGCCGAAAAGCAGCTTAGGTCACCACATAGTTGTGAGTCTTGCTCGTTGGACCGTTTCGGAGGGGGTAGCACTGGTCTCATGCAAAAATACCCAAGTTCATCCCGAACCTTGCAAATTCCCCAACCGGATTATAATGCCTGCTCAGCAGCGAGAAAGCACTGATAGCAGATTGATTGAGAGCAGATAGCTGTGCATATTGAAGAGTGGACGAAGTTGGAACAGTAAGGGGACGCCCGAGCTGGTCCAACATTGGACAACTTAGCTGGTACAGTGAGGGACGCCCGAGCTGGTCCAGTTAAGGACAACCAAATCGTAGAGTGGCTCTGAGAAAGAAGAAACCAGCTGGGAAGGAAACCAGCTGGAAAACAAGCTCAGTGCAAACCAACTCAAAGACCAGCTGGGGAAAAACCAGCTCAGCAACCAGCTTGTAGAGACCAGCCCAAAGTTCAGCAACCAGCTCAACGGACAGAATGGAGAGAAGAG
>KV008272.1:133527-169442 GCA_001598015.1 Dorcoceras hygrometricum
GGCTATATGCTTTGTGTCCAACGGATTAAATCTGCACAGAGGCTATATATAAGATGAGCAGCAGAAGATGAATTGAGAGAGGTGTGCATGAGCAAAAACAGATAAATGAAGTCTACTACAGAACAATGGGAAGATAGCAGAAAACCAGCTCGGAGAGGAGCACTTCCCAGTGTGTGAGAATACATTCGAGTGTGACCATACACTATATAATTATCACACACAGATTCACTCACATTTGATAGCTGATAGCTTAATTGTATAGATGAGTGAATCATAAGCACAAGTCAATGTGTTGCCTTTCGTACTGAGACGTTAAAGAAGTGCCGCCTTTCTCATTGAGGCGTAAAAGAAGGGTTGTTAGTCACACAGCTTGCGCGCTGGTGTGCAGTGGTAGATGCTAGGAGTTCTTGCGGCTGCGGGTCGTAGGAGTGGGTTGCAGCGATGGTCGTAATCAAAGTCTTCTAGTGGATCCTTCCCGTTGAGGAAGAAGGGGAGACGCAGGAGAGTTTGCTCCGAACTTCCATAAACAAATTCAGCGTATTTTCTTTACAGCTTTCAGTACTGACATATTCACGCATAGCATATTTGTTTATACGCACAAAACTGTTTAATTGGACTTCGAACGTTAGAGTGCAGTTTGAGTTATTTCCGCATGTTTTATTTACATTACTCAATCTGTATCTCGGTGCACAAAATATTCAAGAACGCTGAGCTATTGCAGCTCAAGAAAGAGTTAACCAGATCGCTCGACCGTATGTCGAGCTGATTTCAGCTTCCAGCTGGAATCAGCATGTTTAGCGCTCGTTGTATTTTCGAACTGGTCTCAACAACCAGCTGGAACCAGCTTGATTACTGCGAACCGGCTTCAATTCCTTGCTGAATCCTGCGTCTTAGCATTCGATCTGGTTACACCCTCTAAGAACTAGTTATTGATCGAATAACTAGTCATTGCACATAGATAGAGGGCCAATAAATCGATCCCCAACAAGTGGTATCACAGCAGGTTGTTCATGAATAGTGAATTTTCTTCGAAAAATGTTTTTAAAATAGTTTTAAAATACGCTCTGATATCTGTTCGAAAGCATGTCCATACTACAAAATTTTCAAGGTTTTCAAAACTCATCGCATATGGATAAGGGGAGGAATGCCAATTCAATTGCAGAGCGATTTCCCGAAAGGAAAGAGCGGAAACATCTCTTCTGACGAGCTAACGGATTGCACGAGATCTGTGGACGCCAAGATCTCTAAGGCTGGGCGAGGCTAAGCCTTAGTGAAAGATGGAAGAGATTCTGTGGATTGAATCATCTATTGCTCCTCTGGTCCATATATATGAGAACTTTTGTGTAGCGTAGACTTCTCAAAATTTCATGCATACATGCTGCTTTCGACAAACTGTCTTCCCATGCATAACATTTTGTTTCGAAAATAAAATAACACCATGTTCTATTAAGGGGAAGTTTTGTTTTAAATATTGAGGGGGAGAGAAGATTTCAAACTCTTTTTGATTCCCACAAAAAGGGGGAGAAATATTTCAAGCATAAACATATCTGCATATGTTTATCAGGATTTTGTGTAAATCAAAAAGGGGGAGATTGTTGGATCTGTTTTTACAGATCAGAATCTAAGTTTTGATTCAAACAAAATCCGTTTCTATTATACAGGTGATTTAAATTAAGTGCGCAGGTTGAGCTGAACAGAAAAATGCGATTTCGGAGGCCTAAATGAAGGAACTTGGCCGAAAAGCAGCTTAGGTCAACACGAAGTTGTGAGTCTTGCTCGTTGGACCGTTTCGGAGGGGGTAGCACTGGTCTCATGCAAAAATACGCAAGTTCATCCCGAACTTTGCAAATTCCCCGGCCGGATTATAATGCCTGCTCAGCAGCGAGAAAGCACTGATAGCAGATTGATTGAAAGCACGGATTATAAGGATCGTACTGTACGCTAACCATGACCGACTAGTCTTGCAGGCACTATCAGTGATACCTAGGGGATCATGGGGCGATGTTGCTAGACGCTTTACCATGATCCAATGGGTTAGTCCGAAAATGTGGTTTCGGAGTCAAATGTTGTGAGCCCACGGCTAGCTGTACCCCTGAACCATTGGGGGTCACACAAGTACTTGTTTCTCAATTCACGTACGGGAATTAAGCTCAATTTTTTGATTATAGTAGGAGGAAGGATGGAAGTGTGGCTTCCTTAAATTAAATAGGGTGGAAATGCAATTTCCTTAAGCTTGGATTAGTTTGACTATCCTTAAAGATTATAGGGGCCTAACTGCTATTTTGGATTAGGTGGTCCGAAAAATTGTTTTCACATCATAATGCTCAGTTTTGTACACTGTGTAGATCGGTTCGATCTGATCGTCGATCGGGATTATGATGGAGCCACAGTGATGGACTTGAAACTAATGTTCACCATGGGCCTGGGCCTGACCCAAGCCCATTAAGCTGGTTCAAGCCCATGGAAAATCTATAAATAGGGGCCCTGGGGTATTCATTTGATTCGTACATAAAGCTCCTCAGCTATATTCTCCCTTCCTCTTCTCTTCTCCCCATGCCGCCGCCGCCTCGCCGCCGCCGCCGCCGGACCTGTTCCGACCTTTCCGGCCAGGATATTCCATCTGTAAAATCTTCGTCGTGTTTTCTAGTGCAGACCGACGAAGGAATTGTGATTCCGGTAGTGGACCGGATTAGGAGGCCGACTGTCAGGCCCCGTGCCAATAAACATAGATTATAGCACAATTAAGCACATAATCACGGAAGCGTAAAATCGGCCTTAAAAATTTTTCGAAATAAAATGGGCCTGAACTCAAAACATACATTCAAAATATCAATACTCAAAATACTAGTTAACTCAATATCAAACACAACAGGTAACATCAAATCTCAAACATCAACGATCCCCAAAAATACATAATAACGCAGGGCATCCCCTGGTTCAATACATAATAAAAGTAGACTGGGACTCAAGGAAACGGGGATCGACCAGCTGACACTCCACTTGGTCCAGCTTGGTTACCTGTAGATCCTGCAAATGGGCAACGCAGACCCAAACAACACCAAAGCAGGAAAAATGAATACGAGGTCAAGCCTCAGTACGAAGAGCTATCAAAACAGCTAATCATGCACATGCTATAAGTCAATGCTATGAAATACATGAGGGCTATCAAGGATCGGATAGCTAGACCAGCATATCAACTGGCAATAAAATCGGTCGAGCCTCTATACCCACACAGTAAAAATAAACCGAGGGAAAATCATCGGTTCGTGATAATCAGGTCATCAATCAATCTGTCAGGCTCAATATGTATGCATGAATGCCAATCAATAATCAATATCAATGCATACAATAATTCATACGTGAAAACAGAACATAAAATCATATAAATCGTCAATCTGTTCCACGTAAATACATCCATCGAATCCACCAGATTTCACAGCCTGAAATATACGCATGCTCAAGCATCAAAGCTGTCCAGAGTTGCTCAAATTCGTACCTCAACTACCTCACTGATTCGAACAGGGCACGGAAACTCACGGCCTAAACGAAACAGATCTCTTCGGGCTTCCTCAACCACGGCAGAAGGCTCCTGGAAGCTGAAATCCAAAACTCAAAAGAGCTGAAGAACGAACGTCACAGATTTCTCAGAAATCTTCGAACTTCCAGCTACTTCGCACTTCCTCTCCAATGACGATTCAGAGCCTCAAATGGTAGCAATCGAAAGAGCTAACCAAGGGGAGTTCAGCACCACCTAACTTGTCCAAAACAAAAGCAGGAAACGACGGCAATCGACGGGAGAAATGTTCGAATGAACAGTGTCGGTCGAGGGTTTCAACAGAGAAGAGGATAAGAAATATCGGGTGGAAAATGTTCTAAGTTTTGCTCAACACTTGTATTAAAATCCTCTATTCAATCTCTATCGAATAATCTAATTCCCGACTAAAACAGATTCCTGCATCATAAACTAGCGCCAACCAGATCCCTCAAACTAGCGCTTAAAATCCAACAGATCTCTCAGCGCTCAACGCATCGCTGGTCTCACAAGGCGCTACGCTAAACACAGCGAACTAAATAAAACGATGCCGCACGCGTGAAGTATGATATGCACCAGCGATACTACATCAGATCTCTCCGATCGCACAATACAATCACGCTAAGCGCTGATGGTCAAAACGACGAAGCACCAACTTAATCAAACGAAGTCGCATCGGTGACATCTGAAACTAGCGCTCATCGTCTCTTCTCGCACACCAGCGATCACGCTACTGAAAGAGTTGACCAGTGTTGACATCTGCTCCCGCGCCTCTTCAACAGACGTCTCTCACGCGAAACAGATCCCTCGCTAATGCTATATCTAAACGGCGTACTCAAACAAACGACGACGTTTCTGAACCAATACAATAAAATGCTAAGGCAAGGTCTGAAATACTACAACGCTAACAGATCTCTGCCAAACGACGGCGTTTTACTCTGAGCGCTACACTCGATCACCAGATCCCTAACGAGCAGATCTCACACTCAAACACACCCAAAACAGCGCGTTTTACTTCTTAACGCTAAGGAATCATATCTCTACCTAAAGTTCACCAAATCAACTCCAATTCTCACGCAGATTTCACCCGATAAATCCAGAGGATAGAAATCTGAAATGCTCTACGAGAGATCTGAAATTCTCAAATCAGATTTCACCAAAAATCACAAAATCTGAAATCTAAAAATTCAAAAATTGTAAATTCGAATTTCTCAATCCTCACATTCTCCCCACCTTAAGAGATTTAGTCCTCGAAATCAAAGGCAAACACAGGGATGAAACTCAATCAAACATTCAATTCAATCATAAACAACTAATCAAGCTCAAATCAAAGCTTAGAAATTACCTGGAATGTACACTATCAGTTCTCAAACAGATGAGGCCAGTCCTGTCTCATCTTCTCCTCAACCTACCAGGTAGCTTCTTCTCGGCCATGCTTACTCCATTGGACCATCTCCAACGGAATTACTTTGTTCCTCAGCTGCTTCTCCTTCCTATCCAGAATCTGCACTGGATATTCTACATAGCTTAAGGCAGAATCCAGCTCAACTTCGTCGGTTCTCAAAACATGGGAAGGATCTGGCTCATATTTTCTTAACATTGACACATGAAAAACGTCATGCATTGCTTCTAATTCATCAGGAAGCCTCAATCGTAAGCCAACTGTCCAATCCGCTCGAAAATCTACAAAGGTATAGAACGAACCTAGGATAATTTGCATTTAAATCTGAAGTGCATCACGCTCTTGAAAGGAGAAACTTTGAGAAATACTCGATCGCCAACCTCAAACTCTAACGGTCGACGTCTTTCGTTAGCATAGCTGGTAAATCTATCTTCTGCAGCCTTCATCCTACTCCGAATCAAATCGATCTGATCTTTCATGTGCTGAACAAACTCCGGGGTAGAAAGCTGTCTCTCACCAATTTCTTCCCAACTAGATCGGAGATCTGCACTTGCGACCATACAAAGCCTCAAATGGTAGCCATTCCGATAGTCACCTGGTACGCTGTTGTTATACGAAAACTCAAACCAAGGATAGAGAATCCTGCCAGCCACCACTGAAATCCATCACTACTGCACGCATCATATCCTCTAAAGTTTGAATGATCCGCTCAGACTGACCATCCGTCTGTGGCTGATAGGCTGTATTCATAGCCAATCTCGAACCCATCGCTGCTTGCAGACTCTTCCAAAAACGAGACGTGAACCTTGGATCTCGGTCAGACACTATCGAAAAAGGAACTCCATGCAATCTAACCACATGATCGATATACAGTTTCGCCATTTTCTTCATAGAACACCTCACATCATAGGGAATTAAATGGGCTGACTTCAAAAGTCTATCAATCACCACCCAAATTGCATCGCATCCCCTACTCGATTGAGGTAAATGAGTCACAAAATCCATGGAGATGTGCTCCCAATTCCATTGGGGCACGTCCAAAATCTGTAGCAATCCACCAGGTCTCATTCTCTCAGCCTTGACCGGATGGCAATTCAGACATCTAGTAAAAAAATAAGTTTCTGCCGCCGCGCCGCTGCCGCATGCGGCCGTGTGCCCGGCTTGCTCACCCGCCGCGCGCAAATCACAGCGGGGATCGTGGGATCGTGCGCACATCCCGTGTGCACATCACGGCGCCCGTTGCGCACGGTGGTGCACACGCCGTGCGCACATGTTGCGCGCGATGGTGCGCACGCGTTGCGCACGGTGGTGCGCACGCTGACCAGTAACCGTGTGCACATGTCACGCACGGTGGTGCGCACGTGTTGCGCACGCTGACCAGTAACCGTGCGCACATGTTGCGCACGGTGGTGCGCACTCGTTGCGCACGCTGGCCAGTAATAGCGCGCACATGTTGCACACGGTGGTCCGCACACCTGCCGTCCCACCTGCGCGAGCTGTGCGTGCAGGTGGTGCACCGCCCGTGCGGCGTTTGGCGGAGATGCGACGGCCGTTTTTGAATTATAGGGTTTTTTTCGGGCCTGTCCCGGACGGCCCGAGGGGTTTTCGGGCCAATATTTGATATTGGGCCCTTTTGGTCGGACCAAAATTAATTTTTGGAATTTTTGAGATTTTGGACCTAAAATTGTTTTAAGCCCAATTTGATGCAATTAAAAATGACAAAATAAGATTTTATTTATAAAATATGATTTTATATTTAAAATGCGATTTTGTTGGATTATATCAAATTTGATTTGATTATTTTATTTATGTCAATTAATTGAATTGATTGTATTTTGGGATGATCGAGAGCCGTGCCCAATGTGTTAGGTGTATGCTAGGTTTTACAAATTTTCATTTATACAGTGGTCCTGGTTTATGGCCCGTTCCCACCCGTTTAAATTGTATCCTTATTTGTCATGGTTATTTAAATGTAAATATTAGACTTAGTGGGAGGATAATTTTGAAGAGTGATGGAGATGATGATCAAAGATATTGAAGACCGAAGACATGTAAAACTGGAAGCTTATGTAATAGGATTGCATTTGCATACTGCATGTCACCTAGGATTGGACCTAGATCCGTGCTTGGCAACCACGGATCGCATAACTATAGCTTATCGATCATCCCAATTATATATGTGATATATATCTGTTGAATCCGATATTTTAAATTTGATTTAAAATTATTGAGACCAAATTTCAAAATTAAAATCCCTCATTTTAAATTTGATTAAAAATTTATATCAAGATCAAAAGTTTATTCGATAAGCTAAGGAAATTTAAATATTGTTTAAATTTCCTACCTTCCATCAACAATGGGTGTACGTCGATGATACCCGTATACATGGCCCGGCTCATATTATTGAGGGGGTTACGTATGCCGAAAATCTGTACACGTCATTGACACTTGCTGTGAGTTGGTTGGAACTACCTTTAACGTTGGCTCATATTATTGGGGACGTTAAGGGGACCGTCCATCACAACTCAACATTGATGGGTCATCTTGACACGTGATAGTAATCGGCGTCATATTATTGGGCCCTTACTGGACGTGAGGTAAATACATGGAGGTTTCACCTGTTGCAATTGGGCTCTACCTTTTGAGGATCATGATTGGCTGATATTATTCGGGACCATGATTTCTTGATTGGACTCTGTGTATCCACTAAGGAAACTTGCTTTCTTGATTTCATTAGAGGGTGGTGAAATCGATAAATTAATGGGAGGGTAATTCATAAAACTAAATGACCTTGTTTTATGTCTTAGCATTTTTCATAAATAGTGTGTAATGCATGTCTGTTTTCTTTTCAGTATAAACTGATATTACAATGTCTTCAATCAAAAATCCACTTGCTGCTATACTGGATAGCAACAAGTTCACTAGTTTGAACTACGAAGATTGGCTTCAAAACCTCAAGATTGTCTTGGCTTCGGAGAAACTTTTCTACACTCTAGAGAAGACCCTTCCGAAGGAAGTCCCTGCCGATGCCAGTCCTGAGGAGCTGGCAAAGCTGGACAAATGGTGGGATGATGAACTTAAGGCACGGTGCTATGTGATAGCATCAATGTCCAACAAAATGCAGCGGCGTTTTGAGAAGACGGTGTATGCTGCTGACATACACCTTCATCTCAAGGAGCTGTATGGGGAGAACTCTCGAACTGAGAGGTTTACTACCGTCATGGAGCTCATGACGAGCCGTGTAACGCCCCAAAAATCCATAGGACCACATTATGCATTTTGTTCATTTTATAAATTTAAAATGGCATGTTGAAATGTTATGCATTGTCTGATTTCAATGATTTTAGGAAAATAGATGTGACACAGCTGGTTTCAGTGGATGACTCCAAGGGTGATGCACGAACAATTTTTTTAAAGGGATTGAAAATATCTTTAAGGAGGACAAATGATTTCTTTTGAAAAAGGTTTGGTGTTTTACAAATTAAAATGAGAGGGAGGGAATTGTACTAAATTTTATAAGTGTGTCATGCTTAATTTCACAAGTAGCATGCCACTAATCCCTTTCATATAAAAACTTGTTTTGAAAGCAAGATCTTTATCATTTGCAAAGAAAATCTTTTGTATTCTTCAAAGTATTTTCCAGAGAATTTCGTGCGTTGCTTAAAGGAGAAGATTTCTGTAGGAATCGGTTGCTGTTACAAAGTTTAGTTTAAGTCAAGTAAAAGCTGATTCTTGACTCACCATTTAAAGTATATATTGATGTTTTCTGAGTCTTCTTGCCTATATGTTACAGTATGTTTAAAGTTTATGTTTAAAATGATTTATACATGAAAAGGAAATAAAGAAGGGTTCGAAATGATGTTTTGATGATTCCAAATGTTTTCCAGAAAGTTTATGATGTTTTAAAAGTACTGAGGATTCGAGTTTAATCCAAGAATGTTTATGAATGTTCTTCCTTTTTCAATAGTTTTAATATCAGAATTTGATAGCTATGTAATCGGTAGATGCTAGTTGAAACAGTATAAAATCTGGTTTGATAGGCAACGGCTGATAGCATAGTTGTTGTTTTGATGTTACAAATATCAAGTCAAATTTCAGCAGTTGAGTTGTTTTCGTAAAATCAGTAGTTGTACTGTTCATTGCGACTGGTATTATTCCTTGCGTCTGAATATTTAGCGAAAATCCTTGCGTCTGGTTTTACGTATGTTAGCGCTTTTCTTGCGGCTGGTTGATGCGCTAACTACATCGTTTCATTTATTCATAGTCATTTCTGATACAGATATTCTTACGTCTGTTCATTTTTATTATCAGACTTTCTTAAGTCGGCTTCTAAAAGCAACGACATCATTTTACACTTATTCCCAAGTCGCGTTGTTAGCGATTATTGTTACGACTGGTTCAAACTAACGACGTTGTTTCCTTAAGTTGTAGCTGTCAACAGATAGTTACTATTTATTTCAGCTGGTTCCTGTCTTGCGACTGGTTCCTATTCATTGCGACTGGTTTCTCTTGCGACTGGTTCCTTTTTATTGCGGCTGGTTTCTCTTGCGACTGGTTTCATCTCAATGATATGTTTCCAAAAGCTGAATTCGATACTCAGTAAAATTTTAAAAAGTGGAAGCAAGAGTTTTAAATGATGGAACCCGAGGATTTTAAGAAGGAAAGTTTAAAGAAAAGAATGTTAAAGGAACAAAAGTTTATTTTAAGATTTATGGCAAAGATAACAGATGGTCATAATGGGTGAGGTGAGCAGCTATCAGTTGCCCTCCCATAAAGAGAAGGGAGTATGCTCGTCAGTTTTCTTCGTTGCTGGCCTATGTTCCTCATGTTTATGGCCGGGAGAGGGTGATGGTCCCAAAAATTGGATCAAAACAAGTACAGGAGTTCAGAAGGGGGGGGGTTGAATGAACTCCTTCGATTTTAAACTTTTCAAATTCTTTTCAAACACGTTTTACACACGCTTCTTATCTCAGTTAAATGCAAATCTCTAGGCTAACTAAAGAGTGCGGAATGAAGCCGATTAATTTGTGAACAGTAAGCTATAAATAAATAAGTGCGTAAATGTAAAGAGTAGGGTCAAGAGTTTGTTTCTGGAAGTTCGAATATTAATATCCTACGTCTCCCCTTCTTCCTTATTCAGGAAGGATACACTAGAAGATTTGATGTACACAGTTTCTGCAGACACCCGATCACACAAGACACTTGTATGAACACCTAGTATCTCCACAACAATCCACGCAGACGCAGCTGCTGGTTTACAACACTTTGTAATATTTTCAAACGGCTTTTGAGAGCTCGTTTGTTACAGACTCAGTGATGATATAACAATGAATACACATAATTGAGACTGTAAGATCCTCTGGTTTCTAAACAAAGAAACACGATTCAACACTATGAACCAGAGGATGACTTGAAGGTAAATCAATGAAAAACAATGGTTGTGTTATTCAAGTCTTTGAGCTTTTTGAAAATGCTTCAATAACGAATAGCTCGACAATTCAATTTGGCAGAGTTTTTGCAATAGCGAGAGCGAAGGTATGTTCTTCAAATCAAAACTGCTGGTATTTATAGTCTTCGCTCAACGGTCATTTTCATCTATCAAGGAAACAAAATCCTTTTTGAAATTCTGATAATTCATAACCGTATTCTCTGCTCCACCACAAGGTAAATTGCACACTGTCAGAGCTAATTTGTCGATTTCCATATCTGTGCAACAACCTCTGTGAGTGCGTACTATTTACCCAAAATAGTACCCAAAATTTTCTCCTAAATTCCAGGAAATTTGTACGATTCTGTTAATTTTTTTCAATTTAAGTAAACAATCGTATTTGAATTTATTTATCGCTTGCGCCTGAAATTTCTTCATCCTTGTTTAAAATCATGCGACTGGAAGACGCTTGAAAACATGCAACGACTGGTTTTCTTTAACGCATGCGTTATTCCAGGGACTGGATTCACAAAATACTGTAGCTCTCGACTGGTGCCATTACGCTGTCGTTTCAACTTATTCAAACGACATCGTTTCCAATATACCCTCGACTGGTTAAATAATACTGTAGCTCTCGTCTGGATGTTCAAACCATTGTAGCTCTCGACTGGTTTTGAAATCCATCGACTGATTCCAATACGCCGTAGTTCCGACTTATTTAAACGCTGTCATTTTGCAATCTTTATCACAATACGCTAACACTCAAATACTTGCGTCTGATTCAAGATCATTGTATCTTGCGTCTGGTTATAAGAACACTGTAGCTTGCGTCTGGTTAAGAGTATTGTAGCTTGCGTCTGGTTGTAGCCATCAACTGGTTATACTTCACAGTAACTTGCGACTGATTCGATACCAAAGATTAATTCACTGTAGCCCTCGTCTGATTTACTGTAGCTGGAGACTGGATTCTTAAATAATGTTATCACCGTCTGAAAGATCCTGATTTAACTTGTCATTTTGTTATCACCAAAACCATAAATTTTATCCTAACAATTTTCCCCTTTTTGGTGATGACAAAACTTAGCAGTCGAGATAAATGAATAGGCAAAATAAATTGCACAACGACTGCTGAAAACAAATTTCATTAACTTAACAAAGTACAAAAGATTTGTACAAGTTCTATCCTAACTAATATCCTCTTCTCCTTTTATACGATCAACTTCTACTTAGCCTTCTTTCTCTTCTCTCTCTATCTCTTTCTCTGTCAGCCCTCATCATTCTTTCCATAATATCTCGTTGTGCAGCGTCAATGTCTGTTGGTTAAATAATCTCTGTAGTTCTGATAACATTACCACTGCTTTCACCTTGGTTAACAGGAGCAGGTAGAGGGCGGCGACTGCTGCTTCCTTCCCCCTTTTTGGCATCACCGCCACGAATGTAGTCGACGAGATCGCCAATCTGGGTGGAGAGGCTGAGAAAATCTGCTGCCATTTTTGCTTGGAATTCTAATTGCTCACTCCTGATAGCAGCAACCTGCCCATCCAATAAAAGAATTTTAGCATCAAGCGCGTTGAACCTGTTCCTGATTGCCAGTGAATCCGTATCAGCAGTGACACTTTGGGCCATAACAGTTTTCTTCAATTCATTGAGGCGAAGTATCTGAATATCATCTTGATTTTGTCCTTCTTGTCTAGAACTCTGTATTAGACTTCGTAAGTAGTCATTTTGGTGTCCCAGAGTGTTTTGAAGACCTCGTTCAATGGTATGGAGTCTAGATAAAATATCACTATGAGCATCATCCATACGTTGGGAGAGAGAAGTTTTCAGATCATCCAGAAGAGGAGAAAGATTTGCAGTAGTAGCGGGAAACGTAGTCTGAACATTCACATTTTTCTCCAAGGGAATATCATCTCCATTAAGGTGCACTGGAGAATCAAAATATTCGGTTTCTTGAAGAATCGGAGAGGGAGAACGATACACTGTAGAATCATCAGAAGAAACGAGGTCTACCTCATCAATACCCTGTACATCAACTTCCTGTATCTCTGCTGAAACCAACTGTACAACTGAATCAACAAAAATGTTGCAATTTATACCCTCTTGAATAATACGATGAAAACGAATTGGTAGCGTCTCTATCACCTCGACAACGGAACCGCGAACAACAAGTTCCCTGCAAAAATTTACTGACCCAACTGGTCGTAGACTGCCAAGAAGAGAAAATTGAACGGCTTCCATACAGATCTCAGCCCAAACAATACTAATAGCCCTTGAAAGAGAAGGCCTGGAATCAATGTCTTGGACTGGTTCAACAAAAACACAGAGTGGGGCAAGATCATCAAGGTAGGGTCGTTGGGGCAGTGCCTCCCAATGTCGGGAGCTTACTGGTGTAGTGATAGGTCTCCATTAATCAACCACTTCCAGGATGAGCCACAACCCATCCACCATGATTTTCGCTCGTATCCAACACTTGGAAGTGATACAGTGATGATTTGGAGGTATGAAGAAACCTCGATCAATGACAGGGCCCTCGAACAAACTAGAACTGGACGGCCGTGTCCACTCCAGCTGGTGCTCTCTCATCTGCCGCAATAGAACTTTCAAGGCAAAGAGGTGAGCACCACCCAGTAGTTTCAAGACTTTCATATCAATCTCTGAAGTGGGCGTACCTGAGACAAAATTCTTCTGCCTGGCCTCTATAAACTTGCGGAGAAGCAGTTCTCTATATTTTGCAATGATGAGTCTCCTCCGCTGAATGGCAACGAAACTCGAGTCTGTCTCTGCCCACGAGAGAACCTGCCCTTCTTTGGCAAAAATATCCTCCGATTGTACAGTGGCCAATTTGCGCAAACTGAAAGAACTCACAAAGATAGAAACATCCTCAATCACTTTTTCGCATAACTCAATCAAGAACTCAATGTCAGCACAAATCAGAGAGAAAATTTCCCGGGCCGGATGCCCCTGAACATCATCTTCAACTAAAATCCCCTTTACTTTATCGGAAGCATCAATCTGCTGTAGACTAGCCTTGTATGAGTCAACTTCTCGGAACTCAATCCCTTGTCCAAACCTGATTGGAGTGACGGTTGGAGCAAGAGTAGAAGGAAGAGATGCATTGAAGGGTATACGGGCCTGATGCTCCTCAATGGATAATAACTCATCATCATTCGTTCCTTCTGCCACTGTTTCGGAAACATGGGGCTGGTCCCCTGCATCTGGAAATAAATGGACAGTGGGTTGATCAGTAATAAGATCCTCATCTGTATCACTTGATGACCCAACGAATCCCTCAGCTTCACGTCTAGCAAGAAACACAGGGAGATCAAACCATGGGATGGATTCTTTGGTTGTTGGAGGTGGGTGTTCTCCACCATCTGTTGCACCGAATGTATCCAGTTGATGTAGAATTTGTTCAATAACAGCGTCCGGATCCTCAGTCGTACACTCAACAACTGGTACCACAGCTGGTTGTTCCACAAACGCAGGAACTGGTTCATCAACATCAATAGCATCCTCCAAAACCAACTTTCTCTTTCTCTTCTGGGATTTGCGTTTGGGCACAGAGAGTTGTTCCACTGGTCCATCAGTAGTAGCATCATCAATTTTAGGAGGCACGGACTCTTGAGCAATAACCACAGGTTTACCCTTAGTGGTTCTCTTCTTCTTGACGACAGGAGCGTCTTTCACACCAACCGCTTGTCGTTTCTTAGACAACTCTTTCTTTACAGGGGTTTTCTTTACCCTTGGAGAGGCTGCAGATTCGTCCAATCCAACTTTTTCATTAATATGAACGAACCGGTGCACTGTTTTTGCATCAAGAATCCTTGATTTGGGAAACCCCTTTGATTCCCCTAACACCAATCCTTGAACATTTTGCAAAAGAACACCAATTTGTATTGCAAAACCCTTCGCCTGCCTAGAGCCAGGCGTTACCATGGCCTTTAAAACACCAAACAAAAGACTGCCCCAATTGAATTTCACGTCGAACGTGATAGCTGTCATCAATAAGAATCGATCACGGGTTACCGCATCAAAGGACCCCGCTTTGACAAAAATCGTCTTTGCCAAAATGTCATGCAAAAGACGATATTCTATTTTCATCTCCTTCTTAAATCAAGAAACGCTGACCTGATCTTTAGATGCAGAAAATAAGCTCCGAGCATCAAAAATCTTATCCTTTGGAACATCAGTTAAATCCGTCAA
This sequence comes from Dorcoceras hygrometricum, assembly GCA_001598015.1. Taxonomy (NCBI): domain Eukaryota; kingdom Viridiplantae; phylum Streptophyta; class Magnoliopsida; order Lamiales; family Gesneriaceae; genus Dorcoceras; species Dorcoceras hygrometricum. The sequence continues at coordinate 148,093 of KV008272.1, forward strand.
TCCCTCAACTGGCAGTTCAAACGTCTCAGCAAACAATTGTTCCGAAATATCCACTGTAACCCCGTGCACAGTGCTCACTACCAGTCCATCTCTCACTGTCCCATTGGCAAAAAACTCTAACAGAGATTCCTCATAGAATACGGAGGGGCAACCCAAAAAGTTCCTTAACCCCGTCTCAATCAAAGTTTCAAACATCTGCGCTAAACCCACATCGTCCATGTCAAAAACAGAATCAAAATCTATGTGATGGCTGTTGCTGATTAGGGATGATGCCATTGTCGTCGAAAATTGAGTGAAGAATGCCTGAGAAGTATACGCAAGAGAGTACGAGAATACGAGAGTACGAGAAAACAAATTTGCAAGGTAAGAGTGAAGATGAACAGTAAACACCGTAATATATAAGGAATATGAAAAGTTACAAACTAGGGAACGGTGTAGATGTGACTTTTGGAATGATGACAAAGACACGTGTCAATCATCCAGTAACGCGTAATATTTTTTAAAATCATATAAAAGGATATTTTCCAAATATTTTAGTCGTACAGAGTAAGAGATTTTGCAAAAAGTTTTAATTGAACAAAATATTTTCAAAGTATATTTGCAAAAGAAATATTTTAATAGAAGAGAACGCGCGCCAAAATATTAAGTCACAACTGCTGCGTCTGGTTTGATAACCTTGCAGCTGGTTTTTAATGTTTTGCAAGGTAGGCAAGATCTGGTCACACACAAGTATCGATTGTATATATGCAACATCTGAGTGTCCAGACGCAACATATTCAGACGACGTAACACTTATCAATCTAGATCTTGGTTCCCCCTGTGACTGGTACTTACCGCGACTGGTATATACGCGACTGGTTTTCATTGCGACTGGTATACTTTGCGACTGGTATACTCGCGACCGGTATACATTGCGACTGGTATACTCTATGACTGATATACTCTGCGACTGATATACTCTGCGACTGGTATACTCTCAACGCAAAATGCTTCCCTCAGCTGGTTGTCTACTGTTCCCCCTGAACACATGACTTGCAACTGGGTGAAGCGATGGCTAACAACATGCAAATGTTAGTACCCAGACAATCAAGGCAATTCAAGGAGACCTAAATATTTCTAAAATAAGAAAACTTAGCGTCGGGCAGAGGTTTGGTGAAGATGTCAGCAACTTGTTGCTCTGTCGACACATACTCCAACCGGACGTCCTTCTTTAGCACGTTGTCACTGATGAAATGATGCCTGACGTCGATGTGTTTGGTTCTCGAATACAGCACAGGGTTCTGGGTAATCGCTATCGCACTTGTGTTGTCACAGAGAATAGGGGCTTCGGAAGCATCAATGCCATAATCCTTTAATTGATGTTGAATCCAGAGGATTTGAGCGCAACAACTGCCAGCATCAAGATACTCTGCTTCGGCTGTTGACGTGGCAATTGATGTTTGCTTCTTACTGAACCAGGAGATTAGTCGATCCCCTAAGAATTGACATGTTCCACTTGTGCTCCTGCGATCAATCCTACATCCTGCGTAATCTGCATCACTGTAACCGATTAGTTGAAAGCCTGAGTCTTTGGGATACCAAAGACCCACGTTGGAAGTACCCTTTAAATATTTTAATATTCGCTTTACAGCAATGTAATGCGATTGCTTTGTCTCTGCTTGGAATCTAGCACACATACAGACAGCAAACATGATGTCTGGTCTGCTAGCAGTTAAATATAGCAAAGAGCCTATAATACCACGATAAATTGATACCTCAATGGCAGATCCAGCTTCGTCTTTATCCAATTTAATCGTAGAGCTCATGGGAGTCGCTGCTGCTGAAATATTTTCCATTCCAAATTTCTTCAGAAGTTCTTTTGTATATTTTGCCTGATTGATGAATATACCATTATCCAACTGGCGAACTTTGTAAGCCCAAAAAGAACGTCAGCTCCCCCATCATATTCATCTCGAACTTGTACTACATCAACTTAGAAAACTTTTTGCACAGCTTGGGGTTAGATGACCCAAAGATAATGTCATCGACATATATTTGAACTAACAGAATATGGTCATCTTTAACAAACTTAAACAATGTCTTATCTACTGTGCCTATAGTGAATTGATGCTCAAGTAGAAATTTAGTGAGTGTATCATACCAATCTTTGGGTGCTTGCTTCAACCCATATAGAGCTTTATCCAGTTTGTAAACAAAGTCTAGATCTGTATGATCTACGAAGCCAGGAGGTTGTGCAACATACACTTCCTCTGTCAAGACGCCATTTAGGAAGGCAATCATGACATCCATCTGAAAGACTTTGAAGTCTTTATATGCAGCATATGCAAGGAACATGCGTATGGCCTCTAATCTTTCTACTGGTGCAAAGGTCTCGTCAAAGTCTATTCCTTCCATCTAAAACCTTGTGCAACTAACCTAGCTTTGTTTCTAGTCACTACGCCATCTTCATTCAGTTTATTCCTAAAGACCCATCGAGTTCCTATAACTGAATGATTCTTAGGTCTAGGTACAAGTTGCCATACTTTATTACGCTTAAACTGATTTAGTTACTCCTGCATTCCATCTATCCAGCTTGGGTCTGCTAAGGCCTCGTCTATCTGCTTAGGTTCTATATGTGATAGAAATGCAGCATCAAAATGATCATGAGATAGCTGGCCTCGTGTGCGAACGGGGGATTCGAAATTACCTATGACTTGCTCAGGTGGATGATTTCTATTCCACCGGAGATTAAGTCCAATGGGATTTGATCCTTGTTCCCCCTGAGTTGCTAGATGGTTTGCAACGACTGGATCAACAGACGCCATTTGATGTGGAGTATCGCTGGCTTGTGCGTCTGCTTCCAACTGGTAAGAAGTTCTTGCGACTGGTTGACCAGTCGTTGGTGAAGACATGCTTGCAGCTGGATGTCCAGACGTTGATCTTGTGATGCTTGCGACTGGTTGCGCTACGTCTGGTTTCTCAATGTTCGTTGGCGCAACGTCTGATTGATTGTCGTCTGGTTGAACTCTTGTCGCAACATCTCCAGCAGCTGGTGCACTTGGGGCATTTGGATCCTGCGACTGGTCCACGTTAGTTATATTAATAACTACTGGATAACCTGGCAGATCTTGTTGAACATTGTTATGCGTAGTGACCACTGCTGGTTGTTCTTCCTCAGCTGAATATATTTGTGGCACGTCGTCGTTGTCTGATTCCTCTACACATGTTGACTCCAGACGTGAACACAAGTCATGTAAGCTTGCAGCTGAATTAGACTTGAAGCTGGTTTCATCAAATACCACGTGAGCAGATTCTTCAACTGTTAAGCTCCGGGTGTTGAACACTCTATATGCTTTGCTCACTGATGAATATCCTAAGAATACACCTGCATCAGATTTAGATTAAAAGGCTGTTAGATACTTCTTGCCATTATTGTGAATGAAACACTTGCATCCGAACACCCTGAAATACGAGATATCAGGCCTTTTGCCATTCCAGATCTCATATGGGGTTTTATCGTGCTTCGAATTAATAATCGATCTGTTCTTAATGTAACACGCTGTGTTAACTGCTTCTGCCCAGAATTTTTTAGAAATGCCTGAATATGCAATCATAGATCTTGCAGCTTCTTTTAATGTGCGGTTTCTCCTTTCAGCTAACCCGTTTTGCTGAGGAGTTCTAGCTGCAGAGAGCTCATGCTTTATCCCCAAGTCTTCCAAATAAGAAGTTAATATAAATTTAAAAACTCAGTACCACGATCACTTCTTATCCGGTTGACTGAACAAGATCTGTCATTTTTTAAACGTTTCAAAAGGCGTATCAGCTGGTCGGCGATTTCAGATTTTTCTTTTAAAAACAACACCCAAGTATATTTTGAAAAATCATCAACTACTACAAGGGTGTAGGATGTTCCCCCTAAGCTTGTTACTGAAATAGGACCAAAAGATCCATATGTAAAAGCTAAAGGCAACGGGAAGAACGTTTTCCGCCTTTATTTTTGAAAGTCAATTTTATTTGTTTTCCCAGCTGACATGCTGCACAGATCTTATCCTTAGAAAAGCTGATTTTTGGCAGACCAGAGGCAATATCGTGTTGACTCAGCTTAGCAAGTGTTTTGAATGCAAGGTGATTCATTCTTTGATGCCACAACCAGCTCTTGGAAGAGCCAGCTGCAAGGCACAACTGTTCAGGTTCCAGCTGATCTGACCAGTCGATGATGTAGGTATTCCCCGAACGTTTACCTACCAACACAGTCAGACCACTTGGACTCTGAACCGTGCACGTGTGTTGTTGAAACTGGACTGTGTAACCTTTGTCACACAGCCGACTAATGCTAATCAGATTGTATTTAAGATTATCAACAACTAGGACATCAGAAATAGAGATGTTACCGTGGATAAGCTTACCCTTACCCACAGTGTTACCGTATGCATTGTCACCAAACACAATTTTAGCTCCTTTGTGTGGTGTGACATCAGTTAGCAGCTTTCTATTTCCTGTCATATGTCTTTCACAGCCGCTGTCCAGGTACCATAAATTTGATACATCAGCTGGTTTGTACCTGTTATCCTGCAATCATGAAAACCAGCTTTTGGTACCCAATTTTGCCGCGGCTGGTGTTGAACATGAGACTTGGAACCAGCTTTCGCTTTATCCTTGTCCAACCTGTTCTTTAGCCAGCTGGGCTTTGAACTCTCAGGCCTTTGATAGCCGATGCCATCTTTTCCTTCATGACTTGACTGAGAAGAGCTCTGGTCATCATATCGCATTGACTCACAGCTGTCATATGTCATGCTAGCTTTGACAAAACCCATTTTATTGAACTTGTCATAGGCCGGATGTGACTGAGTACTTGTCTCTCCTTCACTGCATTCACTAATATTGAATTCCAAACCAGACTTATCATTGGCTAGTTTTTGACTCTCGTTCAGTTTGTGAAGAGATCGAGAAGACCGATTCCAGGCGCTCACTACTTGCTTCAATATTTCGATTTCAGCTTTGAGCTCACTGGTCTCATTTTTCAACACATCATTCTCAGCTGTTAGCTTACTTAGCTCGATTTTCAAACTGTCAGTGTCACCAAGTTCAACAGCACTTGATTTGACTGAGCTATTTTTCAAATCATAATTTTCAGCTTTCACTTCCTCGAACGAGTGAGAAAGCTTCCCATACTCTTTCACCATGTAATTTAGTGCTGTGACAAGGTCTTATCGTGTAAATTCAACATTGGAAAAAACGAATACCCCGTCATCAGCCATCTGTTCAGCCATGATACAATGAACTTCCTCCTGTTCACTATCGTTGGATGATGAGCTGCTGGATGAAGATTCTGAATCACTATCTGCCCAGCTCTTGGTACTTTCCTCAGCCATCAACACTTTACGGTCATGCTTGTGGCTGGGTTTCTTGTCACTTCTCATCCTCATCCGCCTATCCTTGGATCGCTCCTTGGATCTTTCGACATTTCTATCATCATTCTTGTCATCACGGTTGTACCGATCCTCCATCTTGTATCTATCCTCCTTCTTCTCATCTCTTCTGTATATGTCATCTTTCTTGGGCCTGTTGCACTCAGCTGCAAAATGCCCTGGTCGTTCACAATTGAAACATATCACGTCAGATACAGATTTATCAGATTTATTAAAACTGTTGTAAGGAGAGGAAGGGTGGAAGGATCTTCTCATGAATTTCCCAAACTTCTTGACGAAGAGGGACATGACGTCGTCACTAAGTTGGTCAGCCATCTTGCTAGTGCTAGGAGAGCACTGTTCGATTGTTGTAGCTATTCAGTCATTGTTTCGCCGTCTTTCATTTTGATGGACTCGTACTTTTGCTGAGCAACCGTCAGCTTGTTCTCCTTCGTCTCATCACTTCCTTCGCATATCTGGACCAGCTTTTCCCAGATGTCTTTGGCTGTGGCACAGGTTTTGATTTTGCTGAACGCGTTTTTGTTCTTGTCCAGCATCTTGTATAGGATGTTCCTGGCCACATTGTCCAAGTTAGCTTTCTTCTTGTCATCATTTGTATATTCTATGTTTGGCTTTCTCAAGAAACTGAGGCTCTCCATTTGTTACAGCAACCGCCAGATTGGGCTTCATTATCTTCAATGGCCCTTCAGTAATAACAGTCCACATCTCATCATCCATATCAGCCAGATGCGCCTGCATGCGAATCTTCCAATCATCGTAGTCCTCTCTGGAGAACAAAGGAATCTTGTTTGAGAAGTAGACATATTTGTAAAATAACGCACAAACAAATACTGTTCAATAACTAAGAATCGCCTGCTCTGATACCAATTGATGGTCCCAAAAATAGGATCAAAACAAGTACAGGAGTTCAGAAGGGGGGTGTTGAATGAACTCCTTCGATTTTAAACTTTTCAAATTCTTTTCAAACACGTTTTACACACGCTGCTTATCTCAGTTAAATGCAAATATCTCGGCTAACTAAAGAGTGCGGAATGAAGCCGATTAATTTGTGAACAGTAAGCTATAAATAAATAATTGCGTAAATGTAAAGAGTAAGGTCAAGAGTTTGTTTCTGGAAGTTCGGATATTAATATCCTACGTCTCCCCTTCTTCCTTATTCTGGAAGGATACACTAGAAGATTTGATGTACACAGTCCTTCTGCAGACACCCGATCACACAAGCCTCACTTGTATGAACTCCTAGTATCTCCACAACAATCCACGCAGACGCAGCTGCTGGTTTACAACACTTTGTAATATTTTCAAATGGCTTTTGGGAGCTCGTTTGTTACAGACTCAGTGATGATATAACAATTAATACACGTAATTGAGACTGTAAGATCCTCTGGTTTCTAAACAAAAAAACACGATTCAACACTATGAGCCGGAGTATGACTTGAAGGTAAATCAATGAAAAACAATGGTTGTGTTCTTCAAGTCTTTGAGCTTTTTGAAAATGCTTCAATAACGAATAGCTCGACAATTCAATTTGGCAGAGTTTTTGCAATAGCGAGAGCGAAGGTATGTTCTTCAAATCAAAACAGCTGGTATTTATAGTCTTCGCTCAACGGTCATTTTCATCTGTCAAGGAAACAAAATCCTTTTTGAAATTCTGATAATTCATAACCGTATTCTCTGCTCCACCACAAGGTAAATTGCACACTGTCAGAGCTAATTTGTCGATTTCCATATCTGTGCAACAACCTCTGTGAGTGCGTACTATTTACCCAAATAGTACCCAAAATTGTCTCCTAAATTCCAGGAAATTTGTACGATTCTGTTAATCTTTTTAAGTAAACAATCGTATTTGAATTTCTTTATCGCTTGCGCCTGAAATTTCTTCATCCTTGTTTAAAATCTTGCGACTGGAAGACGCTTGAAAACATGCAACGACTGGTTTTCTTTAACGTATGCGTTATTCCAGGGACTGGATTCACAAAATACTGTAGCTCTCGACTGGTGCCATTACGCTGTCGTTTCAACTTATTCAAACGACATCGTTTCCAATATACCCTCGACTGGTTAAATAATACTGTAGCTCTCGTCTGGATGTTCAAACCATTGTAGCTCTCGACTGGTTTTGAAAGCCATTGACTGATTCCAATACGCCGTCGTTCCGACTTATTTAAACGCTGTCGTTTTGCAATCTTTATCACAATACGCTAACGCTCAAATACTTGCGTCTGATTCAAGATCACTGTAGCTTGCGTCTGGTTATAAGAACACTGTAGCTTGCGTCTGGTTAAGAGTACTGTAGCTTGCGTCTGGTTGTAACCATCAACTGGTTATAATTCACAGTAACTTGCGACTGATTCGATACCAAAGATTTATTCACTTTAGCCCACGTCTGATTTACTGTAGCTGGCGACTGGATTCTCAAATAATGTTATCAACGTCTGAAAGATCCTGATTTAACTTGTCATTTTGTTATCACCAAAACCATAAATTTTATCCTAACAGAGGGCCCAGCGGACTAGATTTCTTGAGGGCTTGAATGAAGAGTTTTATCAGATGGTGCTGATCAGCAAACCCAAGACGTATGCTGAGGCAGTGGATAGTGCCATCGACATTGAGGAGGGTTTGCATAGCCGTCGTGCTCGTAGGCAGCAGGTGGCTCAGGGTGGTCGTCCCACTGGTCAGGGAGCACAGTCTTCTCAGTCCTCCCAGTCAGCCCATCAGCCCCAGCAGCAGCAGCAGCCACAGGTGGAACAGCAGTCTGGCCGTCAGAGGTTCCGACCCCACGGTCAGCAGTTCAAGAAGAAATCGGGTTCTGGCTCTTCTGGTTCGGGCAGCTCGAGTAGCAGTGGTTGTCGGGCAGAGTTCTGTGGTTTTTGTGGTGGAAAGCATCCGTCTACCCAGTGTGTTGGTGTGCAGGGCTCCTACAACATTTGTGATCAGTACGGGCATTTTTCTAGAGTGTGTCCGTCAGCTGGATCACAACAGACCGCGGCCCAGCCTCAGGGTCGTGGAGGTCAGTCTAGGGGTCGTTCCCTTTAGTTTCAGCAGCCCCGATTGGGTGAGACTCAGTTTAGGCCGTTTCAGCAGCCTGGTCCGTCGCGGTTCGGACAGTCGTCTCAGCCTTTCTTCTCTGGACCCCAGCATGCTCAGGTTAGCGCCATCACTAGGGAGCAGGCCGAGGAGACGCCGAGTCGGGTGATCTCATGTACTTGTCTCGTTTTTTATTTCCTGCACGTGTGTTGTTTGACACTGGTGCATCGCAGCAGCCCCGATTGGGTGAGACTCAGTTTAGGCCGTTTCAGCAGCCTGGTCCGTCGCGGTTCGGACAGTCGTCTCAGCCTTTCTTCTCTGGACCCCAGCATGCTCAGGTTAGCGCCATCACTAGGGAGCAGGCCGAGGAGACGCCGAGTCGGGTGATCTCATGTACTTGTCTCGTTTTTTATTTTCCTGCACGTGTGTTGTTTGACACTGGTGCATCGCATTCTTTTGTTTCTGATTCGTTTGTTGTTGAGCATGGCCTGTGCACCATTCCTTTGTGCGATGCTGTTTCTGTTTCTACCCCTGGCGGTGTGAGCCTGTTCTCCCATGAGGTTTTGTTGGATGGTGTGCTGCGTTTTTGCGAGCATGTGTTGATGGCGAGTTTGATCCGTTTGATGTTGTGGGATTTTGATTGTATTGTTGGGATGGACGTGTTGTCCAAGTATAGGGCCTCCGTGGACTGTTTTCATGGGGTTGTGCGCTTTAGGCCTATGTCTGGCGAGAAGTGGGACTTCTACGGCCAGGATTCTTGATCGAAGATCCCGTTAGTCTCAGCTATGGAGATGTTCAGCTTGTTGTCCTTGGGGAATGCTGGCTTCTTGATCTATGCTTTGGATGCGTCTTCTTCTTCTCGTGTTCAGCTTAGTGACGTTTCTGTGGTGCGGCATTTTCCCGACGTGTTTCTGGAGAAGATTCCTGGTTTTCCTCCGAGGCGGGAGATTGACTTCAGCATAGAGTTGGTGCCTGCCACAGCTCCGATTTCTCGTGCCCCGTATCGTCTGGCGCCTGCGGAGTTGAGAGAGCTCAAGGTGCAGTTGGATGATTTGTTGGAGAAAGGTTTCATCCGACCTAGTATGTCGTCGTGGGGAGCGCCCATTTTGTTTGTGAAGAAGAAGGATGGCTCAATGCGGATGTGCATTGATTTCCGCCAGTTGAACAAAACGACAGTCAAGAACAAGTACCCTCTACCCAGGATCAATGATCTATTTGATCAACTGCAAGGTTCTGCGGTGTACTCGAAGATTGATCTTCGTTCAGGGTATCATCAGCTGAGAGTGAGAGTTCATTGATCAGTTTGTGATTATTTTCATTGACGACATCTTGGTTTATTTGAATACTCCTTTGAAGCATAAGGAGCATTTGCGGATTGTCCTTCAGACGTTGAGAGATCAGCAGTTGTATGCCAAATTCTCCAAGTGCGAGTTTTGGTTGGATCGCGTCGTTTTCTTGGGACATGTGATTTCAGCCGAGGGGATTTCGGTGGATCCCAGTAAGGTTGATGCTGTTCTGAACTGGGAGCGTCCCAGAAATGTTTCCCAGATTCGCAGTTTCTTGGGTCTGGCTGGCTATTACCGTCGTTTTATCGAAGTATTTTTTAGCATAGCAAAGCCGATGACTCAACTGACGCAGAAGGACAAAAGGTTTTTGTGGACTGAGCAGTGCGAGAATTCCTTCAACTGCTCAAGGAAAAGTTTACTACTGCACCTGTGTTAGCTCTGCCGTCCAGTTCAGGTGGTTTCGTTGTTTGTTCTGATGCTTCGCTCAATGGATTGGGTTGTGTATTGATGCAAAATGGTCGAGTCATTGCGTATGCCTCGCGGCAGTTAAAACCGCACGAGACTCGTTATCCAGTCCATGATTTGGAGCTTTCAAGCGGTTGTTTTTGCGTTGAAGATCTGACGTCACTACCTGTATGGCGAGCAATTTGTCGTGTACTCGGACCACAAGAGTTTGCAGTATCTGTTTTCGCAGCCTGACTTGAACATGAGACAACGTCGTTGGATGGAGCTGATAAAGGACTTTGATTGTGAAATCAAGTACCAGCCTGGGAAGTCGAACATAGTGGCCGATGCTTTTAGCAGGAAGGCTAGTGAGATTCTCTCTTCGTTGTACATCTCTAAGGATCAGGAGCATCTTAACACTACGGGTTGGAGATTATACCCGGCTGAAGATTGTGTTGTGGTTTCATCGTTCCAAGTGGGGCCGCAAATTGTTTCAACCATTCAAGCATCTCAGAGGACTGATCCGTCTATCCACGAGTTGAAGTTGAAGGTCAGGGCTGGCGAACTTGAGGATTATTCTATCTCGTTTGATGGGTGTTTGAGGTTTCGTGGCAGGCTGGTTGTGCCACACCTCATTGATTTGAAGGAGGAGATCCTCCGGGAAGCGCACTGTAGTAGACATAGTGTTCATCATGGTGCACGGAAGATGTACCATGCGTTGAAGCCGCACTTCTGGTGGGCTGGCCCGAAGAGTGACGTTGCTGGTTTTTTCGCTCGTTGTTTGAACTGTCAGATGGTTAAGGCCGAAAGGATGAGACCTGGTGGTCTGTTACATAGTTTGGAAGTGCCCCAATGGAATTGGGAGCACATAGCTATGGATTTCGTGACGCATCTGGCTCGTTCTAGCAGAGGATGCGATGCTATTTGGGTGGTTATCGACCGTTTGTCATAGTCTGCTCTTTTTATTCCTTATGGAATGACCTTTTCTCTAAAGAAAATGGCGAAGCTGTACGTGATTTTGTTTTTAGACTGCACGATGTGCCCATTTCGATCGTATCAGACTGAGATCCGAGGTTTACTTCTAGGTTTTGGAAGAGTTTGCAAACATCTTTGGGTACCAGATTGGCTATGAGCACAGCGTATCACCCCCAGACAGATGGAAAATCTGAGAGAACTATCCAGACGTTGGAAGATATGTTACGAGCTGTTGTGTTGGATTTAGGAGGTAGCTGTCAAGACGCGTTGTCTTTAGTAGAGTTTTCCTACAATAACAGCTATCTGGTGACGATTGGCATGGAGCGTGGACGAAAGATGCCCAGGATCTCCAAGCCAGTAATGCGAATAAGAGGCGTAGACCTATCGAGTTTCAGGTTGGTGATCAAGTTTTTCTCAAAGTTCCTCCATTTCGTAGTGTTATGCGCTTTGGACACAAGGGAAAGTTAGCCCAACGTTACGTCGGACCGTATGAGATTGTTGACAGGATTGGCCCTTTAGCGTATCGGCTGTTGTTGCCGCCAGAGTTATCTTCTCTACATGATGTTTTTCATGTTTCCATGTTGAGGAAGTACGAGCCAGATCCGTCTGCATAGAACTGACGAGGTGGAGCTAGATCAGTCGTTGAGCTATCAGGAATACCCCTTGCAAATCCTTGGCAGAAAAGAGAAACAGCTGAGAAATAAAACCATTCCGTTGGTAATGGTGCAATGGAGCAAACACGTAAGGGAAGAAGCTACTTGGGAGCTGGAAGAAAAGATGCAGCGCGAGTGGCCGCATCTGTTTGAGTAGCTGTTGAGCTAAATTCCAGTAGTTTGTAGCTTTTGGTTGTAATTCTTCCCTAGTTGTTGTTAATTGTTTGCCCAGTTATCTTGAAATTTTGGCCTTGTGTTAGGCAGATTTCTGTTTTGGTTTCTGTTGCTGTATTGTGCTTTCAGAATTGTTGTTGTTTGATTTCGAGGACGAAATCCTTTTTAGTGGGGGAGAAATGTGAGACCTGGATTTTATGTTAGATTAATCGGTTTTAAGAATTTTGGAAATTTTCGTAATTTTGGTAATTGTGAGTAGCAGCTGGTTGGTAGTGAAAACCAGTCGTAGCGTGTATTTGTATGCGGGAGATAAAACGCCGTCCTTTTTGCGTGAGTGACCAGTCGTTGGCAAATTCTTCCAGCAGATAGTATTTTTGTTGGCGTGCGTTGGGTAGGATCTGCCAGCAGCAACGCTTACGTTGATTTCAGCAGAGAGCGCTAAGGGATTTCGAAACGGTGACGTTTTGTAAAGCATCGACTGGGTGATATCTGTTAACAGCAAGCTCCTGTAGCGAAGTGCAATACACCGTCGTTTGGATTAGTGGAGGCGACGTCGTTTTAGTTAGAGCTAAGAAATCAGCAGCTGGTGTGTTTGCCCCTAGTAGCGATCAGTCGTTGCTTGTGTTAGTTCAACAGATTTGCTGACGTGGTTAAGAGACGCCGTTTAGATTAGTTGAAACGTTGTGTTTCGAGTGTTGCGTCTGGTACCAGTCGCAGGGATCTGTTGCGTTGTTGAGAAATCTAGTCGCTGGTTTTGGTTAACCAGCTGTTGACAGATAGGATGACGTAAGTTGTGCGACATCGTTTAGTTATGTCACTGCGACACCGTTTTGCTTAGTTTTATTTGAGAATTCAGCAGTTGGTTTGTTTTTCAGATACTGGTTGTATTTTTCAGCGAGTTCGACTGGTTGGTCGGTGGGATCTATTATCAGCAGTTGAGAGTGTATATATATTGGAAGACTTAATCTTCGATTGATCTATTAGATTCCCATACTTAGCGAAATATTCTCTCGATTGTCGACCTCTGTTCTTCGAACCCTAGTACTGTTCACCGTGAGTTTCTCCGATGAATTCCCGTTGTTTTCGGCTATTGTTTGATACATTTGAGGTAGCGTTTGACTCCTCTCGAGAAGCTCTTCCATTCCATACCACTTTTGAAGGCTGTGGTTGGCTAGTTGAGGAACGCGAAGTTGCTGCCGATCGTGCGTTTTGTAGTGCAGGTAGAACTTCGTTCCTTTGTGATGAGATCTTGTTCCTAGCCTTGGTTTAAGCTTCCAGTAAGTTGTTTTGGTAGTAATTGCGTTGGTTGAGGTGGCTCCCAGCCGTGAGCTTCTATTAGCATCCCCGAGAATTATGCTTCGTTGTTTAGCAGGTTTTTAACCAGATTTCTCGGGATCCCTTTGTGGTAATTGTTGTGCAGTTTGAGGTACGGATCTGAGCTTGAAGTAGCTGGGAATTGGCGTGAGATTTAACGTTAGATGGTTGCTTGTGCATTGTCGTGGATGTTGCTGTGTGCATATGTGATTGCTGTTGATTTTAGCTGCTATGTTTATGCATACACGCATTTCCCATATTGCATTCAGATTTCTGTTGCAGCCATTGCTTTGTATTCCGTTGTATTGTTGTTGTTTCTTACCAGGATGCGAGGGCGAGCGGCGATACCGCACTCTCATCTCCCTGCAGGGATCTGTTATCCACCATGCGCCAAGTGGTTAACTACCATAGTTCATGGGCGAGGCAACGGCAGGTTGAGTTGTTTGATGCATCTGGTATTTGGGTGTTGTGTCAAGGCGGGTGGCTCATTACCACACTTTGAACACACCCCGTGGCCACTAATTCGTTGCAGATCTTTTGGAGCTATGTTTGAGTTCCTTGGCTCCCTTGTTGGTTGTAGCCTTCAATTGTTATCCGGTGTCTCATGCATAGCATCTGCATTTTATCTTATGCATTTCCTTTAGCTGTTTCAGTTGCTCTCCGTACTAGGGTTTGACCCCATGTCCCTCTGGGGCTTGGTTGTTTTCCTTGTTGTGTTGTTTTTCAGGGAACCCAGGTTTTACAGGTGGTCGTGGCTTTAACCCAGCTGGAGGTGCCCCAGGAGGTGGTTAGAGTATCCCAGTAGCGTATAGCATATTTATATGTATCAGTATTATTAGTCAGGGGATGCCCTGTGCTTTGTCGTTGTATTCTGTTGATGGAGTCTGATACATGTGGTTGGTTGTTGTTATGATATACTGTATATTGCTGGCTGGTAGTCGCGTTTGGTTGTTTTTATAAACTGGGATATATTTTGAGTATCGCATTATTTTAAATTATATTGTTTTATACCGTCAGGACAAAAGCAAAAATTTTACCCGGTTTTGATAGCTTCCGCGTGTTTTTGTATGATTTTACTCTGTTGAGAGCACGAGGCCTGACACAACAGATAGTTACTATTTATTTCAGCTGGTTCCTGTCTCGCGACTGGTTCCTATTCATTGCGACTGGTTCCTATTCATTGCAACTGATTTCTCTTGCGACTGGTTTCATCTCAATGATATGTTTCCAAAAGCTGAATTCGATACTCAGTAAAATTTTAAAAAGCAGAAGCAAGAGTTTTAAATGATGGAACCCGAGGATTTTAAGAAGGAAAGTTTAAAGAAAAGAATGTTAAAGGAACAAAAGTTTATTTTAAGATTTATGGCAAAGATAACAGACGGTCATAATGGGTTAGGTGAGCAGCTATCAGTTGCCCTCCCATAAAGAGAAGGGTTAGAAGTCGTCTATATGTGTCGGTTGCCCTAACGCAAAGAAGCCAAAGGCTAAAGGCTGATATCGGTAGTCACTTGATCAGGTGCAACATGGATCTAAGGAGAGCTTCTGAGCAATAAATCTAATGAAAATGATATTGATGTTAAGATTTGGGCCATTATCCCCTATCTCCAAGTTTATGAAAGAAAGAATGAATGTTTACGAAAGAAAATGATAGTGGTCATTGATTTTCCTTTAACTTATGTATTGATCAGATGTCCACCTGCGTATTTGAACTTGTTATTATTCAGGTTTACTTGTTGAGCCCCTAGGCTCAAAAGCTTTAAAAATGGTGCAGGTGCGACAGCTGGAGAGCAGACAGAGGGTGAAACTTGAATCAGCTGCTGGGTGGTGTGTGTTTGTCAAAGGCCAGCGTTTTCCGTGTCATAGCTGATGTTTTGTTTTAGAATGTACTTTATTAGATCAGTTGCAACAGTTGTACATTTATATAGAATATCAGCTGTTCTAAATCGCAATTGCAATTTGTAATAAAGTCTGTTTTTCCGCAAATGTTTCTAGTAGTTGGCGCGCAATTGAGTATTTGTTAGATTTGTCTTCGTGTTTCCGTTTCTTTTCAAAGTTATAAGAAATACAGCTTATAACAAATTATCTTCCTGCCCTTCTTTTTATTCGAAAATTTTTATTCACCCCATCTCGTGATTCCCGTGGGTTCGGGCGTCACAACATGGTATCAGAGCAACGTTCCTGAGATAAACAAACGCACCATCAGCTGTATCAAAGTTCATCGTTTTTATTCACCCCATCTCGTGATTCCCGTGGGTTCGGGCGTCACAACATGGTATCAGAGCAACGTTCCTGAGATAAACAAACGCACCATCAGCTGTATCAAAGTTCATCGTCCGTTCCTCTAAGTTGTGAGTTTATTTTCAGAGCATTGTCTTTAAATTATTTAGATTGTTCTGATATATATATGTGGTGGATTATGGGATATAAAATATAGAATGGCAGGAAGAGGAAGAACTAGACGAAGTATTCCATTAGAAGAAACTGATAGTGATAATAATGCTAATATCACACAAATGTTAAGGCTGCTAGTAGAACAAAATAACAGAGGAAATGGCCAATCAAGCAGCAGCAGGGGACCAAGCAATGATGATCCCCAAGAGAAGTTTAGACGACAGAGACCCAAGGAATTTAGTGGTAGTACTGATCCGCTAGTTGCTGAAAGCTGGATCTAATCCATGGAAGTTATTTTTGAGTACCTTCAAATGTCTGATTTAGATAGGCCTAGGTGCGCTATCTATATGCGGAGAGAGGAAGCGATGATTTGGTGGGAAGGAGCCAAATTGTCTGTGGATTTGTTAAATCTTACTTGGGAAGATTTTAAACAATTATTCTTTGAGCAATACTTCACGGCTGGAAAGAGATCTGAATTGAAGAGGGAATTTTTGACCCTCAAACAAGGAAGTTTAACCGTACAGGAATATGTGCGGAGGTTCGAAAGAGGGTGCTATTTTGTGCCATTGATAGAAAGTGACCCATAAGAGAAACTGAGTCACTTCGTGGAAGGATTGAAGCCGATGTTCAAAATGAATGTTAGGCTATCGGTGCCCAGGACCTACAGAGAAGCATTGGATAGAGCCCTGCATATTAAAATGGATTGGAAAGATGTTGATGAGGAAAGGCGGCAGAAGCGACAAGCCTTTCAGCAGAAGGACCAAAGGCCGTTGAAGAAGCAAAATAAGAACCAGCAGAGGTCTCAGGAGCAAAAGCCTCTACCGATTCAACCTATTAGCTCTGTTCCCGCTGGTATTAACAGGAAAGAATGTCCTAAGTGCCACAAGAATCATCTGGGACAATGCAGACTTGGACAAAACGTCTGCTATAAATGTGGAATGTCCGGACATATTTTGAAATATTGTCCAAAGCTCAAGCAACTGGTGACTAGCAGAGCCTATGTAATGACAGCTGAACAAGCCCATCCAGACTCGACAGTAGTCACAGGTGAAATTTTGATAGCTGGATTTCCTTCTCTGGATTTAATAGATTCAGGAGCTACACATTCATTCATTGCTGCTGAGTTTGTTAAGAATTTGCCCTTCCAGACAGAGCAAGTATTGATAGGCTATTGTGTATCGGTACCATCAGGAGAGAAGCTGATATCACATGAATTGTTTAGGAGTTTAGAACTTAAACTTCAAGGGCATCAGATTACTGCTGATTTAATTGTATTGTTGATGCCAGAATTTGATATGATTTTGGGAATAGATTGGCTAACTAAGTATGGGGTAGTAATTGACTTTAAACTACGCGCAGTAGCTGTCAACCCACCAGGGAAAGATTCATTTCAGTTCTTAGCCAAACATGTTAATAGAGTTCCTCGAATTATATCATCCTTAGCAGCGACTGATAGACCCCAGCTGTCAGCCGTAGAGGTAGTAAATGAATTACCAGAGGTTTTTCCAGAAGATATCCAGGGACTGCCACCAGATAGAGAGCTGGAATTTTCAATTGATCTAATTCCAGGAGCTGCTCCAGTATCTAGACCACCCTATCGATTGGCTCCATCAGAAATGAAAGAACTGAAAGAACAGATAAAAGATCTGTTGGAGAAGGGGTTTATTAGACCAAGTACTTCCCCTTGGGGAGCCCCTGTTTTATTTGTTAAGAAAAAGGATGGAAGTATGAGGTTATGTATAGATTACCGGGAGCTGAATAAATTGACGATTAAGAATAAGTATCCATTACCTAGGATAGAAGATCTGTTCGACCAGTTGAGAGGGTCAGTAGTATTTTCTAAGATCGACTTGAGATCTGGATACCACCAACTGAAAATTAAGGCATCTGATGTTTATAAAACAGCCTTCAGAACTAGGTATGGCCATTATGAATTCTTAGTTATGCCCTTTGGACTTGCGAATGCTCCATCAGCTATTATGGATTTAATGAATAGGGTCTTCCAACCATTTCTGGACCAGTTTGTAGTAGTCTTTATTGATGATATTTTAGTGTATTTTAAGACCAGATATGAGCACGTTCAACATTTAAGAACGGTATTCCAGATTTTTAAAAATAAGGATGGAATAGAAGTCGACCCAGCTAAAGTAGAAGCTGTTCGCGACTGGCCAGTACCAAACAATGTTGCAGAGATAAGGAGTTTCTTGGGTTTAGCTGGATATTATAGGCGATTTATCCAAGGATTCTCCAAGATAGCTGTTCCCTTGACTACATTAACAAGGAAACAGGTGAAATATGTCAGGCCTCGTGCTCTAAACAGAGTAAAATCATACAAACACATGCGGAAGCTATCAAAAAGCGGGTAAAATTTTAGCTTTTGGCCTGACGGTTTAAAACGATATAATTTAAAATAAAGTGATACTCAAAATATATCCCAGTACGTAAAAACAACAAACAGTATAGCATATAACAACCAAAACATGTATCGGACTCCAACTACTGGATACAATAACGAAGCACAGGGCATCCCCCTGGCTAACTGATACATATATATAAATATGATATACGCAACTAGGACACGCTAACCACCTCCTGGGGCACCACCAGCTGGGTTAAAACCACGACCAGCTGTAAAACCTGGGTTCCCTGAAAACAACACAAACAAGGAAACAAACCAAGACCCAGAGGGACATGGGGTCAAACCACAGTACGGAGAGCAACAGAAATAGCTAAAAGAATGCATAAGATAAAATGCAGATGCTATGCATGAGACACCGGATAACAACGGAAGGCTCAACCAACAAGGGAGCTAAGGAACTCAAGCACAGCTCCAAGAATCTGCAACAACAGTGGCCACGGGGTATGTTCACAGTGTGGTAATGAGCCACTCGCCGTGATACTACACCCGAATACCAGATGCATCAAACAACTCAACCTGCCGTTGCCTCGCCCATGAACTGTGGTAGTTAACCACTCGGCGCATGGTGGGTAACGATCCCAGCAGGGAGATGAGAGTGCGGTATTGCCGCTCGCCCTCGCATCCTGGTAAGAATCAACAACAGCAATACAAGATACAAGGCTTCAAAATACAAGGGATCTGAAATATGCATGAACAAATGCGTGTATGCAATTCACATGAAACAGCTAGCGTAAACACCAATGTTCAGCAAGCAATACACAGATAGGTTCACCGAAACATCCCAGCAGCCACGCATAATATCTCACTCCAATTCCAAGCTACATCAAGCTCAGATCCGTACCTTATACTTTTGTGCAACAATTACTACAAAACAGGCCCGAGAGATCTGAATATCAACCTACTAAATACACAACACACAGATCTCAAAAGCTGCACAGAAACTCACGGGCAATTACAGAAGCTCACGACTGGGAGCCACGCTCAACCAATGCAATTACTACCAAAACAACTTAATGGAAGCTTAAACCAAGGCTAGGAACAAGATCTCATCACAAGGGAACGAAGTTCTACCTGCACTACAAAACGCACAAATGGGCAGCAACTTCGCGTTCCTCAACTAGCCAACCACAGCCTCCAAAAGTGATATGGAATGATAGAGCTTCACAAGAGGAGTCCAACGCTACCTCGAACGTATCAAAAAACGGTCGGAAATGATGGGAATTGCCGGAGAAAAGCTACTGTGAATAGTAACCTAGGGTTCGAAGCGAAGAACACAATCGAGGAAATATTTCACTAAGTATGGAATCTGGTGCTCGAAATCGAAGACCAAGTCTTCCTTAAATACATCTCGCAAAAGCTGGTTAAATTATCCACCGACATAACCAGCAGGCACCAACAACAAATACAACCAACAGATGCAACGAAACCAGCTGCTGAAATCTCAAACAACGCAAATCAAAACGACGTCGTAGAACACTACCTACGAATGGTTCTCAACCAAAAGCTGGACAACCAGACGACTGGTTTAAACATCACGGGAAATCTCCAAAAGCTGGTGCCAGCCACAACATATAAAACACAGCGTTGCAACTAATCAAAACGGCGTCGCACAACTGACGTCATCCAGTCGCTAGCTCTCGTGCAATACCAGCTTCAAGATACAGTAACCACCACCAGCTGCAAGCTACAGTAGCGAACAAATCTCTCGCAGCTGGACAACCAGTCGCAACATCCAAACGACGACATTTTCTTCTCGCGCTAAAGGGATGTTGACCCGCGTTGTCATCTGCTTCGGCTGAACAACCAGCAGGTACTCACACACGCGATCAGATCTCACACTAGCGCTACACCAAAACGACGTCGCTCCAACTTATTCAAAAGACACCGTATCCAACTCGATACAAATACACTAAACCAGTGACTGGTATTTCAAACGCTACCAGATCTCTCCAAACGACGGTGTTTTGGAATCTCACGTTGCCAAAATAAGCACTACGACTGGTTTTTACAAATCAACCAGCTTTCTCAATAAAACCAGCTTTCACACCAAAATCTCAAAAACACGAAAACTCCCAGAATTGCTCCAAATGCTATTTCAGACCCGAAAATGCAAACCAAACTTACAAACAGAGATCTACACCACCAGAAATCTCTAAAAACCGATACATTCCAACAATTAAATCTTGATTACAAATCCAGGTCTCACAAAATATAACTGGAAAGTTGAATGTCAAAATATTTTTGACAAACTGAAGCAAACATTGATTGAAGCACCTGTGTTGACGATGCCAAATGATCAAGGAAAATTTGTAATTTACACCGATGCTTCTAATTTGGGACTAGGAGCTGTGTTAATGCAGGATCGTAAAGTAATATCATATGCATCTAGACAGTTGAAGGATCACGAGAAGAATTACCCAACGCATGACTTAGAACTGGCAGCTGTTGTCTTTGCCCTTAAGATATGGAGACATTTCTTATATGGGGAGAAGTGTGAGATATTTACAGATCACAAGAGTTTGAAATACTTCTTTACCCAGAAAGAATTGAATATGAGACAGAGGCGATGGTTGGAGCTGGTTAAAGATTATGACTGTACGATCAGCTATCACCCAGGAAAAGCAAATGTGGTAGCTGATGCTCTAAGCAGGAAATCTGTTGGATTAGCTCAGCTGACTGTCCAGAAGCCGTTGGCAGATGATATTGAAAAATTTGGACTCGAGATAGTGCCCAGCTGCAGTAATACGATTTTAGAAAATCTCTCAGTAAGATCAAATTTGATAGATCAAATTCAAGAAGGTCAGCTGCAAGATGAGCAATTGAAGAGATTGGTCAAACAAGATAAAGAAAGAGGCAGTAGCCTCTATTTTTCAGAAGATGGAATTGTTAGGTTTATGGGCAGAATCTGGGTACCTCAAGTAGATGATTTAAGAGCTGAACTTTTGAAAGAAGCTCATACAGCTCCACATTCAGTACATCCAGGAAGTACGAAAATGTATAAGGACCTCCAGCAGTTGTACTGGTGGCCAAGAATGAAGAGGGATGTTGCTAGATTTGTAGCTGAATGTTTGACGTGTCAGCTGGTGAAGGCTGAACATCAGCGACCGGCTGGATTATTGAAACCACTGCCTATTCCAGAATGGAAGTGGGAATGTATAGCGATGGATTTTGTGACTGGTTTACCAAGAAATGTTCAAGGATATAACTCCATCTGGGTTATAATAGATAGACTCACTAAGTCTGCTCATTTCTTACCAGT